>JAMXDD010000002.1:23692900-24072194 GCA_024733475.1 Syzygium grande
AGGTTAGACAAGATTAATATTGAACAGTTTATACCGAGATAAATAACTTTTAAAATCCGAAAATAAGTAGGGATTACTGTATTGAGAACAGATAGAAATGCTTGGGATGGAGACTGGTTCTCGTGAATAATGAACTATCATGCTCTCAATTCAATTTAAAGCACAACCGTTCATTTTTTACTATACTTGCTAAAAATGTCAAAAACTTAGAAATCGCTGACAAGTTTCCTTCCTAATTAACGTGAAAGGTATTCATGAATTAATCCACCAAGTGCCATGTTAACTTTAGGGATATGTGCACTAGAAGTCTTAAAACTTGTCACTAAAGTGCAATTGAGTCTTAAAATTTGTAAAAAAATGCAATCAAGTGTTAAAACTTGTTAACTTGATTCAATTGAGTTCTAAAGTTATTATTGTCAATTTTTCTAACAGAAAATGCTGATGTGGCATACTTAAATCAAATTCTCTCTCATGCATGGCATTTATTATTATTTTTTCATTCAAATATCATTTAAATTAAATAAAAACACTAAAAAAGCTATTTTTTTATTTAAAAAACAATAAAGAAAAAAAAACAAGAAAGAGGAGGCCTTGCCGGTAGTGCACTACCACTGTCGCCCATTGTCGAAGTGGTCGACAACCTTCGCTGGCCCTAGGCGAGGGCAGTTGGTGCTTGTCGGCACCAGGTAAGGCCTCACTGACCACGGGCACAAGTCAGTGACCCTAGCTAGGCCCAAGCGAGACTTGCCCAAATCTAGGCGAATCTGACCGTCACTCAGGCCAACGAGGCCTAGCGAGCTTCGCCAGCCCTCACCTAGGCCTGCGAGGCCTAGTGAGCTTCACCAGCCCTCTCCTAGGGCGACGAGGCCTCGCCCTAGGCTAGCAAGGCCTCGCCCCGAGCTAGCGAGGCTTGCCAAGCCCTCGCTTAGGGTCGGCGAGACCTCGCTTGAGGCAGGCGGTGGTCGCCAAATGCGAGGGCCAGCGTTGCCCAGCTCTAGGCACCTTAACGTAGATCTGGGCGAGCCTCGTTGACCACCCTCACTCAAGGCCGGCGATGGGCGCCGCCGGCAACCTTAGACGATGGGCGATAGTGGTAGCACCCTACCGACGAGGCATCCTTTCTTTTTTTTTTCCATTATTGTTTTTTTAAATAAAATTTTAGATGTCTTTACTTTTTTTAATCTAGTTTAAATAATATTCAAATAATAATAATAATAAATGCCATGTAAGATAGAGAAATTGATTTAAATATGCCACGTTAGCATTTTCTGCTAAAAAAATTGACAATGTTAACTTTAGGACTCAATTGAACAAAGTTGACAAGTTTGAGGATTTGATTACACTTTTTGTAAGTTTTAACACTTAATTGTACTTTGCCGACAAGTTTTCGGACTTCTAGTGCACATGTCCTTTAACTTTATTGCGTGTACGCCAACGTCTGCATAATTTCCACTTATATAGCACCGACACCAACATGCAACATAGCACGATACAATACGCCGACACGTTATTTCTCAAAAAGTAGAGAATTCCAACATGTTATATATTAAATATATATTTTTATATATACATGATAAATTATTATTTTTATAATTATTTCAATCAAATTAATTTGATTTTAATCTATAATTAATTAATTAACGAAATTAATTTGATAAATTATTCATGACATATTTTATTGTGCCGTGTGATATTTTAGAAGTTCCTTTGTTTGGTCATGTTTATTTTTCTCATGGAGTACCCATTTTGGTTTTTTCCCTGCAAGTCGTGCTGTAACTGTAAGGGGGGCTCCCTTATGCCCACGTGCCACAAAAGATTACCTTTTCTTTCCTCTCCCTCTTACCCTTCCGCAATCAGACGAAATCGCAAATTCCCTCTTCTCCGATCAGATTTGCAGCAGCTCTCGCCACGGAAACTCTGATTCGCTCAGCTCCTTCATCCATGATGCTCGGCTCGGGAGCATAGAGGGTCGTCGGTGAGTTCTCAAAACCCTTCCCGACCTAGATTTCCATATCCACAGTTGGATCCTACGGTTGGTCAACACAATATACTTTTCTTAACTTGACTTTGCCCTACCAATTGACTTGGACATTTCAATGACAGATGAAACCCAACTGATCTTTTCGATCGATATAATCCATCCCTTTATTGAGCCTCCACCACAATAGCCAAGCTAAAGCTTCCATTCTTTCATCAGACAGTGGAGAGATGATTAATTCTCTCGGATCCATGGTTTTGTACCGTGTGTTTCTGCTCATATCGCATGTTCTACTGCTAGGGACGGGTTGCGAGGCGAAGAAGAATCACTTGTGCGCTGCTTCATCTTGTGGTGAGATCCGTAACATAAGCTATCCATTTCGATTGAAAAGCGATCCCAAAAGCTGTGGCAAGTCTGAGTGTGAGCTAGTTTGTGAAGACAATCGTACTGTCCTATATCTGTATGCTGGCCGATATTATGTGAAGTCGATCAATTATAATCACTATCGGGACGAAGGTAACTTCCGTGGTAATATCACCGTGGTTGATGATGGACTGCAAAAGGGTAATTGCTCGTCCCTCCCTCGTTACTCATTAGCAAGTTCCAACATCAATATAGACTCCTCCATTCCATACTACATGGATTTTGATTCCTTATCAGCAGTGGTCTTTGTAAAGTGCTCACAACCCGTTACTTTTGATTCGTATGTCAATACCAAACCTTGTATCGATGGAGCATACTCTGCCAACACGGGCCCTGGTATTTCCCAAATGAAGGAGTACTCATATGCTGTACAGAATGGCTCTGGTCTAAAGGTAGGTGATATCAAGGATTCTTGCACAATAACCATGATGGCATTTGCATCGGATATCTCGCCATGGAAAGGAGATCAATATAACGGGAGCTCACGATACAAGGACCTCCACAACATGATGTCCGAGGGATTCGATCTCTCCTACGTGGAATATTCATCTTCAGTTCATCAGGTCACACCGTTTTGCTTCATGGGTGTCAGCTCTGGAGGGAAGTGGTGCCATTACTGTAAGTGTCTTTCCATGAAACTTTTCTTTCTTACATTTATAAAAGCTATCCTTGAATGATATTGCGTGTATTCATATATATATATATATGGACCATGTAGACCAAGTTCACTTGAACCATTGATTATATAGTTTCACAGTGAGACCCATATGATTATTGATTTGGATGATGTTCATTCACATAACTTGTAGACCATACAGTTTGGATTTTGCATGATCCAACTCAAGTAAGAAGTCGATAGAGGTGTCATAATGGGTCATGTACCTGTTGTTTGACTTGTATTTCAGGACCAGATTGTTTATGGATTTTATAAACATTAAAGGGTCATGTAAACGCGTGTTAAAAAGTTGAAGTTTAATCAAATTGGGTCTTAATGAATTTCTGGAAAAGCCATTTTTGGGCCCATTTTTGTCCCTGACCAAGAAGGCAAATGGCTCGGGCTTCAAAGAAGCAGGTCTTGATGTAACACCCTCCACCGAAGTTTAATCTCGCTATTGCGATCAATTCCACGGTCCACCTTCTGCAACTATGACGAGTTGCGCCTACTAATAACGGTAAATTATGTGTAGCACCAATTATATGACTTCACATTCTGACGTGTCTCATACCTTAATGTCAATAAGTTTTCTAAATTGAACACAACTTAAATAAAACAATATAATCATTTCCAATTAGAGTAATATGAAATTTTTTTTTTTGAAAAACATAACAATTTTCTAACATTTAAATACTTTTCTGTCAAAAGTCGTAAATTGGGAACAGAAGCCCCCAAACAACCTTCTAAGTCTATGCATATGAATCTATTATTGGTTCATTTCCTTTTCTTATATTATTGCTTGGCGTTGTTTATTGGTGCGAATTTTTGAATTTAATCCAATTTGTATTCCTTCCTTTGTTAGTTTCTATTATTGTTCATTGATTGGTCGTTCATTGGTCGGAAACTTTTAATGAATTTTCTTGTTTTTCTGCAGACCGGTCTGTATGGGGCATCACCGCAGATGTTGCTTTAAATGGAATTTTAGATAGCCTCGTTGTATTTGGTATGAACGATTCTTTTCTGCTGGCAGTTTTCAATATCTCACTTGTACCACGGCAAACAGAAAAAACCTCTTTAAAATGTGCTTCACATCAATAGAAAGAGCTAAGAAAAGATTACTCTATGCTAATCTTTTGACAATTTTCTCTGCAGCTCTGTTCAGCGCCGCAAAATTTGTACTCGGAGCTCCATGTGTGTTGATATTTCTAATCTATAAGTGGATGAGAAGACACCGTGCAATGGATGCAAACATCGAAGACTTTCTTCAAGCTCATAACAACTTTCTACCTATAAGGTACTCTTACTCGGACATCAAGAAAATCACAAAAAATTTCAAACACAAATTAGGGGAAGGAGGATATGGTTCCGTGTACAGAGGAACACTTAGAAGTGGTAATGAAATTGCAGTTAAGATTTTGAACAAAGCAGAATCTAATGGCCAAGACTTTATAAGCGAAGTGGCTACTATTGGAAGGATCCACCACGTCAATGTCGTGCAACTTGTTGGCTATTGTTTTGATGACTCCAAACAAGCTCTCGTATACGATTTCATGCCGAATGGATCTTTGGATAAGCACATTTTTTCTAGAGATGACAATAGATTTCTTGATCAGAAGAAATTATACGAGATCTCTCTTGGTGTTGCTAAAGGAATAGAATATCTACATCGGGGATGTGACATGCAAATTCTACATTTTGACATCAAGCCTCACAATATTCTTTTAGACCAAAGTTTCACTCCGAAAGTTTCTGACTTTGGACTTGCAAGACTTTATCCTGCAAACCACAACATAATATCATTGACTGCTGCAAGAGGAACCTTGGGATATATGGCTCCTGAGCTATTCTACAAGGACATTGGTAGCGTCTCTCATAAATCTGATGTTTATAGTTTTGGGATGTTGCTAATGGAAATGGCCGGTAGGAGGAGAAACGTAAATGCAAATGTTGAGCGTTCAAGCCAAATTTATTTCCCTTTGTGGGTTTATGATCAACTCGGCAAAGAAAAGGAGGTTGAAATGGAAGAAGTAGAAAAGGAAAGAGAGATATCTAGAAAGATGGTAATAGTTGCTCTTTGGTGTATACAGTTAATGCCCGATGATCGGCCATCAATGAGCAGGGTCCTAGACATGCTTGAAGGAGATATTAATAAATTGCGAGTGCCCCCAAAACCACTTTTATATCCATCCGAGAAGCCAGTTGATGACGTCGACATTGAAATAGAACTTGAGTCATTCTCAACCTCATCAAGTGCCCCAACAACTTCTGACGGGTACCAATTTCGGAATAACAATGAAATTACGGATTCATGCATTGTTTAATTTTCTTTTCTTCATGTGGGAATGAAATGCAAAATGGACATAGTTGCATCAGAAGCATAATTGACATGTAATTGGTGACTCTAGATGATTTCAGGGTTTGTTAATTCCTGTGTTTTGTAGAAGAATTGCCTCATGGCTGTCTATTTACGCTTCTTGTTTCTTGAGTGTTTTTGATATGATAGACCAAGCTCGTCTTGTATGAAGTAACAAGTCTTTCTCTCCTCTCCACCGTCCAATATCAAGTAGATTCAAGCTCTCCCTTCTTGCCAAAACCTCTCACCCTCGATCCTCGACCGCCACCCGATCACCCACCTCGATGGCGGCCACCTCCAGAGCAATCTCCGCCTTGACCTCATGTCCCGTGATGGGTCCCATCTGACCTCCTCCCTTCTCTCTCCTCCTCAACTCCTGCATTCGCTCCCATGCGTTTGCGCTCGGGAGGCACGTCCACCGCGCTTGCTTAGTCCCAACTCGAGCCCGACTGGCGATTCTCAACTCAGCTCATCAATCTCTACTCAAAATCCAATGACCTGGGCTGAGGCGGAGAGGATTTTCATGGACATGGGTTGTAAGAGGGACTTGGTTCTCGGAGTTCCATGATCACTTGTTTTGCCAATAGTCTCATGGAGTTTGAAGTGGTTGATACTTTCGTTCATATGCTTGAAGATCATTTTTTACCTAGTGATTATTGTTTCGTAGCAGATATCTGGGTGTGGTCGGCTCCGGAGAATGCATCGACTGTCTTGATTCCGATGCGTGTGTTGGGTGTGCATTGATTAACATGTTCGCAAAGGGTAGTACTGATTTGATTTTAGCTCGCAACGTATTCGAGAAAATGCTGGAGAGGAATGTGGTTGCTTGGAATTTGAAATCATAGAAAAATAATTATTTTTATTTCTTTTAGTTTTTTTTTTGTGGAATTATCTTTTTGCTGGAGGATGAGTCTTGTGACCCGAACTCGCAATTTTTTAAGTATAAATATAGCTTTTGCCAAAATAAAACTTGCAACTTTTGCCAAGCGTTTATATTTAGTCGTGGTTTGAAAAATTATTTTTAATTTTCAAAAGACGAAATCATTTTTATGAATCTAATAATAGCATTTCCATTGATTATGAAGTTTATTTTTTATGTTAACTCATTTTCCTAACAGATCCTAAAGTCAGAAAACGTTTTCCGACAGAAAATTTTCCGCAAATCAGTTAAAAAGCTAGCCATCTTCTTTGGAAATGACTTTCACAGAAAATATTTCCTTCTACGAAAAAATTTTTGCGAAACAACCGAAATATTAATGCCGTTGGTTCTGATATTGGAAGTCCAATCGTGGAAGGACAATCAATTGACCCTAGTGAATGCAAACAAGAAAATGCGGACGTGTTGAGTAAGCAATAAGAAGAGTATACATAATTATATTTGAAATGTATAGTAAATTTAATGAACCAAGAAATTTCAGGGCATAGATATTGGATTTCTAAGTTCCGTTCGTTTTTGAAAAATGTAACATTTTTGAAAAATATTTTCCGAAAGTTATTTTCAAGAAAGATAACAATATTTTTTCGGTATTTTGCTAAAACTTGAAAAATAAACTGGAACATATTGTCCGTCTTTTTGGTATGGAAAATCTAATTTCATTTTCCTCCTTGCATTCTTTTAAAAAAATTCGAATTTTTAATTATTTTTATTTTTGAATAATTTTCTATATTTCTTTTCTCCTATTTTTTTTTTTTTTTTTTTTTCCTTTGCTGGCCACAGCGATGGCTGGTGACTAGCTATAGGCAAGGGACAAGCTCGCCCCAAGGCCGACGACGCTGGCCTCGCCTTCCCTATCCTCACCTTTGAAGGAATGTGAAGGAGTGTAGGGAGGAAAAGAGTACAAAAAATATTTTCTCCACTTTTGAAGATGTTCCTTCCTCGAGCTTCACTAGTTTATTTTCCGTGAACCGAGCATGCGGCGGAATATCCGAAAACATTTTCCTTGAATTTGCGTGTTCTATTATCGGTCAAAGTCAACAGTCAAGCCAGTCGGACAGAAGTCAAAGTCGTCGCTGATTGGCTCAAATCGCTGCGCGTTCCCGCACCGAATCCCCTCCCCTTCTCTTTCTCTCTCCGACAGAACTGAAACTCAAGAAAGCTTTCCGATGAGGAGCGCTCCCCCGCATGTCGTCTTCCTTCTCCTCCCACTCTTCGCTCTCGCCACCTCCGTCCATGGCGCCGACCTGAACCAATTCTGCGGGGGCACCGGCAACTTCACCGCCAACGGCACCTACGCGGCCAGCCTCAGCACCCTCCTCGCCTCCGTCGCAGCCGCCGCCAATGCCGACGAAGCCGACTACGGCTTCTACAACCTCTCCGCCGGCCGGAGCCCCGACGCTGCCAACGTCATCGCCCTCTGCCGGGGCGACGTCAGGGGCCACCGACTGCCGGAGCTGCTTGAATGACTCCGCCGCCGAGATCGCCCGCTGGTGCCCGGCGCAGAAGCAGGCGATCCTCTGGTACGACAACTGCATGCTCCGGTGCTCGAACCGATCCATTGTTCCTGATCCTTTGGGGCCATGGAGGATATGCCTGCCTTCTTCATGCCGAACCCCAACAATGTCACCAACAGTGTCGATCAGTTCAATCAGGTTCGAAAACGGGAAGTTATTTTTTTTTTACGTGCGTACGATCAGTTGTTCCTGATTTTGTACGATCATTGCATTGCATTTCGTTTGTTTCCATGAAAGCAGAGTGCATGCTTCTTGACGTGTTGACTTCGTTGACTTTCAACGAAACTTTCCAATGTTTTCGACATGGTAACCATGAGAATCCTCATCTCCGTTTGACAATGTGCCCGACGGTGTGGATCAGTTGGATCGGGTTGCCTTGTAATGCTTTACCCTCTCTTTTTATTATCACCCATTACTTGTACGGTTAAAGGGATAATCCGACCACAGCACTTGTCATCAGGATTGCTTTTCTTGTTTTCTTGACTGGTTGAGTGTGGACCAACCAATAGCCCATTTCGAAGTGCTAGACAGTTTCCTACAGAGCACATGGTTAATCATGGTGCTAACTATGTTTTTTTGTTTTCTTGTTGCGTTTTTTTATTGTCTCTGCGACTTGTTCTCAAAGAATTTGTTTTTCCCTTTCGTCTTGAATTCTTGAACTTTATGTTTCCCGTAAGCCATTGGGATTGGCGCATAGCTTTTCAGGGTAGTATCAGCTCCCAGGCACATTTGATGTTAGGTATCGTTCTTGGATAGCAGCTAACAATTCATATTGCATTCAGATTGAGTAGGATTTTATGGTTTGGGTAATGACAAAGTACTAATTCTTGTGTTCTTCTCCTGACAGTAGCTTATAGTATTGGTTCTATTTTCTAGGTTTTGAGAATTCTGATGGATGGTTTGAGAGACCAAGCTGCAAGTGGCAATTCGACAAGGAAATTTGCCGTTGGAAACGCAAACAGCTCCAAACTTCCAAACTCTGTTTGGACTTGTGCAGTGCACTCCAGACTTGTCGTAGCAACAATGCGACGATTGTTTGGTGAAATCCATTGGACAAATTCCACAGTGTTGTGATCAGAAACAAGGAGGGAGGTTTGTTGGTCCCAGTTGCAATATCAGTTTTGAAGTATACCGCTTTTTTTTATCCTTCGACTTATGAGTTGCCACCATCACCACCTTTGGTACCACGATCGAGTTTCTCCTACACCTACTCCAACGAATAACACATCCTCTAAAGTTACTTCCTTTTAATGTACAGTTACCTATGCAGAGCATTCTATTTGTGTTTTTTCAATTTTCTGTAGGACAAACATGATAATAATTGTGAGTAAGTTTAATTGCATTGAGCTCCTCCTAGAAACAAGAGACTAGGGGTTGTAAGTCTGCTTCCCCTCCTTCCCCTGCTTCTTCTCCTTGAGTATGGTCGCATTAAGTGGATTTTAAAGCAAGATGTAATTCAACTTTTGATTCGAGTGTAATAAATTCCTGAGACACTTATGTTTCCTCTTGAATGAGATATAAGCATGAAATAACTAGCAAACGAGAAATTAATGAGATTTCCTGATGCATCACGAGTCTTTTCTTTCTTTCAATTTAAGTATCACCGTCTAAAGTAATTTCATTAGGAAACTGATAGAATAACACCAAAGATTGCTTCAAATGTGCAACCCCTCGTAAAACTATTTTCGGTTATTGGGTCTACACACTGTCTACCGTGAGTTTCTTGTCTAACATAAGAGTTCTTCCTTTTTCAGGAAAGGATACTAACTAAGGTCGTATTGCCCTCATTATCACAATCCCAGCTATTGGATTATCTCTTATAATTGCTGTAATATTATGCACCTGTTTGAGGTTAAGAGATTGAAGAAAAAAATTTGAACGTAAGTTCTGATTACTTTCGGCGTGACTGATTTTTATAAAATACTGGGTGACTATGAAACAAATTAGCAGCCAATAGGTTCAATCTTGATGTGCAAAAGCTAGTAACTTTCCAGAAATTCAGAGGTTGGTGATTTCTAACTAAACAAGGACAGTTTCAATGTGGGCTATAGATATCAAAGTTCCCCGATTGCTCTGGAAAACCTTTTATTTGTTAGCATCACCCAGAGGACAAAATTTTCTTTGAATGGATCAACTGTTAAATAAAAATGATTTACTATTAACTGTTAAATCAACATACTGATAATGTTGAATTAGACAAAAACCAACTTTGGATTTTCCTTTGTTTTAGCTTTACCTGTAGATGAAATCAGAACTGCAGAATCCTGCGGTACAACTTGAATACCATCGAGAGGCAACAAATGACTTCTCCGATGCAAATAAGTTGGGACAAGGTGGATTTGGCACGGTTTACAAGGTAATCACTGCAAATTGTTTATTCCTAAAATAACTAGAAAATTTGAAACACTCACATGTATATGGTTGCCTTTTGCATTCTTTTTCAGGGAACATTGGCCAATGGAAAAGTTATAGCAAAGTAAAAAAGGTTGTCCGTAGATATGGCACAAGGTGGTCAAGAATTTAAGAACGAGGTCCTCTTGGTTGCAAGGCTTCAACATCGGAATTTGGTCAGGCTCTTAGGTTTTTGCCCGGAGGGAGAGAAAGGCTTTTATATATGAATTTGTACCAAACTCAAGCCTGGATCACTTTATATATGGTATGATCATGCCATTTTGTTACCAGCGCATCCGATTCAAGAGTAATTGAAGTGCATGTTGTTACCAATCTGCATTTAGAAAGTCACCTCGCATTAGTCACATCCACTATAACCTTTCATCAATATGCTATGCAGATTCTGTTAGGCATAGACAGCTGGATTGGGAAAGGCGTCAAAAGATAATAGGAGGCATTGCTCGTGGGCTTTTTATCTTCATGAGGATTCTTAAACCCGAATCATTCATCGGGATCTTAAAGCAAGCAATATTTTGCTTGATGCAGAGATGAACCCTAAAATTTTAGATTTTGGTACAATAAGGCTATTTGTGGTGGATCAAACTCAAGGCGCCACAAGCAGGATTGTTGGCACTTAGTAAGTAAAAGATAGCAGAGTATCTTAAGATAAATCCGGTTATATTTTCCGTGCTCTTCTCCATATAATCAGAATAACTAGCAGATTTAAAGGCATAACATAATAAATGGAATTGTGTTGAAAGTTCTCATTATTCCTATGATGCGGTGGGTACATGACTCTAGAGTATGCAATGCATGGATTGTTCTCGATCAAGTCAAATGTCTTTATTTTTGGGGTGTTGCTACTAGAGATTATTAGTGGTAAAAAAAAGTAGTAATGATCTGCAACGAGGATACCGCAAAGGACCTTCTTAGCTATGTAAGAAAATATCTTCAAATCACTCTCCTTCCCAAAAAGAATCATTGGAAAAGAGTGGTGGACTTGAGCTTGAATGAGTCAAGCAAACTGTTTTACCATCCGAGTTTGCGTTTGTGATTCATTGCAAGCATGGAGGAGTTGGAGGAAGGGACCCCTCAAATCTCATAGATCCTAATTTGGCCGATGGTTCGAGGACCAAAATGGTGAGGTGCATTCATGTTGGATTGCTATGTGTTCAAGAAATTGACGCCGAGAGACCAACCATGGGTGTGGTTGTTTTGATGCTTAATAGTTACTCCACCACCATGCCAATACCATCACGACCTGCATTCATTATGCATAGTATCTCTGAATCGACATAGCGTCGCGGGGGACGGCAACTCATTCGGATCAATCCGGAAAGCAGACAAATCCAAGAATCGGTGAATGAGGCTTCCATCACCGAGTTATATCCTCGATGATCACAGATTGGAGCCTAAACATGTGTGCTTCTTCTGTTCCATTGTGTTAAATTCATTTTATTTGTGTATGTGAAACTTCCCATGAGTCAACTACGTGGTGATATCATGTATCTTAAGTTATGCTATACCTTTAGACTGTCCGAACCTGGAAGGGGAATGGATGGAATGACAGGCAATGTGTTACATCACTACATAATTTGATATTTGCATATTTTCATGTGTTGAATGGGTCGAGTCATCCTGTAGTATGGATATTGGAATTCTTTGGATACACATGGTATCTACTCTGAAAAAAAGTTGCTTCAATTGAATATTATACTAGTAGAAAGATATTTGAAAGCTACTATGCATTATAGAAATGTTGTTAGTCATGCTTGGATGTTGAATTTAGATATATCTATAGTTAGTTTCTTATGAGAGAACTACCGATTCTCATGTGTACTTTCACCACATTAAATACTTTTGACTCATCGGAGAAATTACTAGCTCTGAATTGTTTAAACTTACTTTTGTATGTGTGAAGTTACTATCGACAATGAGAAGTAGCCACTACCAACATGTCATATATAAAGTCGGTAGATGAGTAGGATAAAGTTGGTGATTTCATATAATTCAATGAAAGTTGCTAAGTTATTCAGAATCATTCGTTATTTAAGCCCTCTTATCAATGTCGATAAGTGGTTCAAATAAGAGTTGGTCTGTAACAGCCCGAATTTCGACCAATTTTTGGGATTTATAGAACGCGTGATTTGTCAGTGTGCTTATAGTAAAATCTCGCCCGAGAACTAATTACTCTCGGTTATTATTTTAAATTAGAGATTTCGCTAGAATCGCTTTTCGATCGAATTTTGTCGTTATTTAGACCCGAACTTGGCGATCGATTTTGGGAGTTTCAGAACAAAATAAATCGGACGGTGTCGATATTATTGTATTAGCGTCGAGATTATCAAAATAGTGAAAAAGTGAATTTTTGACCGGGTGCGAATTTGGGGTGATAGACCTCCCTCAGTGTGTGTCGGAGATTATTTTATTTTGGTCATTTGCCCTAGGTTATTACTTGGGATTTTTAGTGGGCGTTAGACCATTTTCGAATCTAAATTGGGATTTATTAGGTCGATTTTTAATTAAACCGTGTCCATTGGAACTCGCTTATAAAATATTAATCGGTCCTTTTTTCCCTCCTTTTTCTTTTTCTCTTTCTCTCTCCTCTCTCTCTTTGCCTCTCTGCGGTCCCCTCTCTGGCGTCTCTTCCTCTCTCTCCTTGTCTCTCTCTTCCTTTTCTCTCTCTCTCTCTCTCTCTCTCTCTCTCTCTTTTCCCTTTCCCCCCCTCTGCCGTGCTGCTTTCGGTTTCCCCATGCTGCTCCTCTCGTTGCCCTCATCGACCCAACTCCCCCCTTCTCTCTCTCTCTCCTCTCTCCTCCCTCTTCTTCCTCTTCTCTCTTTTCTTCTTCTTCTCCTCTTTTCCTTGAGCCCATCGGGCGCCCGCTGTGACCACGGCTTGCCCCCGAGAGCGGCTGCTGTCGATTCTCACCTTTCACGGTAATCGACCACCCGCCTCCCGCCGCCTCAAGACAATTTTAGGCGAGTAAAATCCCTAAACCCCGAATTAGTCTAATTGTGCAAATTTTAGGGGTAAATTTTAGGGTTAATTAGGCCAATTGTGGTTTAATTAAGTGTGTATGTATGTGGGCTGATTAGGGGGATTCAATTGGGACTTAATAAGGTTGTGTGGGGTGTGATTTAGAGGGCAATTTGAGGGCTGTTTTGGTACTGTTCATACCAAAACCGAAAATGGGTTGCTTTGTCCAAATTGGAAATTGATTGGTTCAATGGGGGTCCTAATGGGCATTAACATATTCGGGATTTGATTGTGGAGTTTGGTTGGTCATGTCAAGTCCTAAACGGATTGGATTGTTCGTAATGCTAAGTTGTGTATTAAGTGCCGAGTGTAAATGGGCTAAAATGAAATGCGTTAGGCGTGCCGACAATGTGCCGGTCGAGTGGGAAATTGTGATTCATTGATCTGGGCACATCGGGTATAACAATTGATTTGAATCCCACGACATGTGAACTCACGTATTAGGTTTTGATTTGGTTGAGATCATGCAAGTGGCGCACGGATATGTTGTTTGGAGTAAATGTTGGCCTTCGGGTCGGGCCTACGGGTTGTTTTATTAAACCGCTGGCCTCGGGGTCAGCCTCACGGGTCGCTTTATCAAAATGTTGGCCTTTGGGTCGGGCCCACGGGTCGTTTTATCAAACCGCTGGCCTTCGGTCGGGCCCACGGTCGTTTTATCAAACCGCTGGCATTCGGTCGGGCCCACGGGTAGTTTTATCAAAATGTTGGCCTTCGGTCGGGCCTACGGGTCGTTTTATCAAACCGCTGGCCTTGGTCGGGCCTACGGGTCGCTTTTTTATCAAACTGCTGGCCTTCGGGTCGGGTTTACGGGTCGCTTTTATTAACTGTATGCTCGGGTCGATATAATTGCATGTGAATCACGTTATTAATAAATGCCTAACTTGCTGGGAATGAGATGATATATTGGGCTATGTCGGATGAAATTTATATTGACTACTGGTTCATTGTTTGGTGTATTTTATTTACCTCTGGAGGTGCACATTAGCCTAGTTTAGGATTAGGGATTATTACTTGCTGAGTTTTCTCACGGTTGTGGTAAAACCGATTTTTCTGATTCCCGGCCATGAACTTCGATGACGCACCTCTACGCTTTGGGATTCCCCACCAAATAGAGCATACATCGACTGCACCCCGCTGGGAACGGGAAAAGTATATTAGACACTATACTTTAGTATGGGTAGATGTAGGTTTGTTTTACTACGAGACTCATGAGTACCTAACATGGTGTTTCCGGACCATTTTGGAGAGGAGTTCTGGGTCCCATTAGGTTTGCTGATGTTCCCTTCGGGAGAGGGCCGCTTAGATATCCAAAGGTCCGGATGGCGGCGTGGTGGACGCCGATATGGAGGGTGATCCCGAACCGGGGTGGAGTACGAGATCAGAGAGGATGAGGAGGAGCACGAGGAGCTAGGTGGATTAGCCTTTGAAAGGAGATAGTAGACCCCTGCCTCCAGCAAAGTGCGGACCCCGTGCCCCCCGAGCCCATGGACATAGATGAGTATGAGGAGCAAGACCCCGATCCCAGACGGATTCGAGGCTATGAGTTCCAAGGGGGACCAGGAGTCATCGAGTTTCTTTAGAGTCGCCGGGTTCTCGATCCCGACTGGCACCGTGAGGTTGGATACTGTGCGGAGGAGGTGAGGACCGCCACTTTTTACCGTAGCCCTCCAAGAGATAGATTGATATCCCCGGCCACTAATCCTTTTTGCTTCGTGGCACTTTTGATGTACCTTTTTGTTGATTGAAGGGATATTGTGCATGAATTTGTAATAGAATGTATATTTTGGCTTAATAGATCGAAATTTGTTGTCACATGTTACTCATGGTTGCGTGCTGCATTGTTTGGGTGTATATATGTATGTAACATATATGTATCGTCGTTTTCGCATGCGATGTGTTTCTCTTTGATTGGTTAGGTACAGTCGGCGACGCATTCTTGGGAGAGTTGCACTTTTCTCGACCTATACGCCGGATGTCTATGCTTCGAGGGGTACGGGCATGACATGGTCACCTAAAATTAATTTGTAATTTCAAAGCTAGTAAGAAATTGGTCAATTATTAGAAAAGTTGGTAATTTAGAGTTTGACCAAATAAACATAGGTGGGCATCACAAATAAGAGTTGGTAACCTAAAATTAATGGGAAATTTTATCGAAGAAAAATCATTATTTCACTTAGGGTGTATTTGTTTCAATAAAAGTGTCTTTCGGAAATTAATTCTCGTAACTTTTACCTGTTTGGTTGGCCAAAAATGACTAGTCAATAGAAAACACTTTCCGGTTAACGAAAATATTTATGTTTAAAGTTAGGAAAGTGAATTCCCAAGTTTAAAAAGTGAAAACACTTTCCAAAATTGCCCTTCTCTCTCCCAAATTAACTGGTGCCACTCTCTCTTCTCTCTCTTTGTGCTTGCGCCATGGCAGTTGCACATTTTGTGAGCGCAGCAAGCATCGAAGCCATGGATGCCGCGCCTCCAATATTGTCCCTTGAAGCTGCACCCGAAGCCTCACTGCCATCCCCTCCTGCCTCCGGCGCTTAGCCTTGCCTCATCAGCCACATGCAACCTAGTCCCCGAGCCGCGACCATAGTTGACATCCTCAAAATTTCGTTCTTAGAACCCTAATGTTTTGGCCAAGAGTGCTGGCTTCTGTGGATTCCCTTGTGTTAGGTAGCTGGTTTTCGATGGAACCATGAAAACGTGGGTGATTGTACTAGCAATAGTGATTTTTCCTTGCAAAATCAAGAGCATGGTTGGTTTCCATCCTGTTCTTTGGCTTTCTTGTAGCTGTGAAGAGAAAAGACTGGCTCGAAAGAATTCGAGCGAGGCCACCAGCTTTGCCAAACGCTTAAGGCTTTTAAGTCAAACAGAATTTGCTTTACCGAAACACCATAGTCTAGCACACATTGAGTTCAAGCTTATATATATATTACATATACAGAATTTCTTCACCGAATTTACCATTGTTCACAGCTACAAGAAAGCCCTAATCTTGCAAAATCGTGTTATGTAGCTGGCTTCTGTGGATTCCCTCATCTGTAAGTTGACCGTTAGCAAGATTATGTTGCCGAGACTGCCTTGGTCGGGCACAAATGCTAGTCTCACGAATGCATTCGTTATCATGACGCTTCCCATCCGAAAGCCCTCGAGCCACAGAGCTTCGCGAGACCAGCCCGCCTTGTATATCATCAACCCATTAACTACTTTTGCCAGCATCTCTTCACAGACGCTACCAAATCGAAGGGTTGGCGAGTGTTTCTCTTTGTTCTGGTCAAATGCCTTTTCATCTGTCTATGCCCCGCTGCTTCCGGCCATCACCAAACCAAAAGCACGCCAGAAGAAGAAAACTAGATAAGGTTCATATGTATGCAGACGAGGTTCGGCGTCTATTAGTTGCTTTAGATGAAGTCACATATACCAGTTGTTGAGTTTTTCTTTCCTTTTTCAATTCTATATTGAGCTCAATTTCTGATATATCTGTCGAATTCAAGAACCATGGAATTGAAGAAAGGGTTCTTTTGGCCCAAGAAGAAGGGAAGAAAACACGGACGAAGAAGAAGAAGAAGAGAGGAGGGCGAGAGATGATGTGATGGGAGTAAGGTCTCTATTTTCTTTTTGGGCCAAGACATAGTCATGAGATTCAAATTATTTTCCAAATGGGATCCAAATATCATAAATATTTTTGGTAACATATCACAAAACAAAAATAAAATAACAATTTTTCTGAAAAATGATTTTTCAAAAAGCATTTTCCTTCGTCATGGATTTTTTTTCCCAACAAATGTACCCTTAGATTAAGATTGGTAAATTTGTAAATAAGTTATGCTAGTACTCGTTGATAATTTATTGGCATTTTTAGCGATTTGTAAACAATAAATGATCAAATGAATATGGGTAATCTAATATAAGTGTTAGTGACTTAACCTGAACAAACAATTTATTGGTCATTTTTCATTTGTTGAGCAATATTTGAGATTTACTTTATTTGTTTCATTTTGGAGAACCATTTTCTTTATTTTTGGCGTTTGGATCGCTTAAGAAAATGAGTCAACGAAAAAATATTTTCCTCGTCAGCAGGAAATGTTTTCCTACCAAAATTTTAATTCATAAAAATTATTTCCTCTTTGAAAAATTGAAAATCATTTTTCAAATAATGGCAGGTGGGTTTTTCTCTACAAATTTGACTTATATGTATTTCTTTATATGTCCAATTTCATCCTGTCTAATCTACTATTTTCTTAAGTCAAGATAGAATTTTGTAACATATGAAACAAATTATTAAACTTCCTTTTTTTCTACTTTTTGAAACAAATTTTAAGAATAAAGCTATGTATTTTTTTTTTTTATGAACTTTTCCCATATGTGCAATCGATCCCATACAAGCATTCTAGTTGGTTAAATATTTCTTTCATGAAGAAATTTTCTTGCGAAATAAACGCGGCCCTAATTTCGCCGGTTTCGAAATTTCAAAGTCTAATCTTCTTGGAAGGGCAAATAATTTGACCCCAGTGGATGCAAACAAGAAGAACGAGTACAATTCTCTCTCTCTCTCTCTCGACTTCTATACCGAGTCCCCGTCACAATCGTTGCGATGGCACAATCGTAATTTCGCTTTGTTATTTTGAGCTTTCTTTTTTACCGGTCGGAGTCAGCAGATGAGAAGTCAACGGTTAGCGCTAAATTTTTCAAAGCCGTGTTGTAACGCCTCGACCTCGGGGTTATTCATGTGAGGTCCCGTTCATTATTATCTTTCGTTTACACGACCGGAAGCACTTCTCGGGACAATCACATTTAAAACAAACAATGGGATTAAGACAAAAACAGCATCATGAGCAAACTTTGTATTTTCAGGACACACAAACATATTTTACAAGCCAACTTATTCAATTTTAGCCATTTACACAACAATAACAAGTGGCTTGGGTGTCCTAAGCCCACTACTCGGATTCACATTTCGTAGCTTTCCCCAAACTCCAACATGGATCAAACTCCCTTTTTTTGCAGCCATCCGTTCGACCATCCTATGGACCCGAGAGGGAAAAATGGGGAATGAGTCATGAAGACTCAACAAGTGAAAATACTAAATCAAGTAAGGATATATCAATCGCCGTTAACATAAGTCGGCCCTTATCACACCTGCATTAATGGCGGATCAATAGCAAAGTTCAAATAAGAGAACATCACGCATGACCACATCATGCACACTTTACAAATCAAGGCTCGATTCTATCTCAAAACAATATCAAACATGAAACACGATCGAATCAAGAAATGAACCAACTTCGACCAACCAAACAACCGAGAAACGGTCCAAGCAAACCACGTCACAATGCATTTCAACATCCTTTCCCGGTATTAGGGAATTCACTTACACATCAATTAAACAAGAACTAGAGAAAACGGGCGTGTGAAGGATACGTAAGTCTTGGCAATTCTCGCGTGATTTTTGTTGGTTCTCGGGCTTGAACACGAACACATGGCCTTGGACGTGGCTTCCTCACTCGATCAAATCACAAGAGAGACACAGGCTAGCGGTGCGCTGTTTTTGTCTTTCTGGTGTGAACAAGAAGTAAAGAAGCAAGAGAGAAGGTTGTTGGTGTGTGTGAGAATGGAGAGAGAGACGGAGAATGGCGTGAGAGAGAGGGGAGGGTGTCTTGCTATTTAAAAAAAAAGCTTGGAAATTCCTAGAACCCTAGGCTAAGCCACTAATGAAGGGCTTCTAAGTCAAGTGTCATCATAGCATGCATTTAATGTTATTAAATGCTCTTAATAAACTAAAATGATGAAGGGCCAATGCTTATCTCAGTCTCATTGGTCCTTTCTCTCTCTCTCTCCCTCACGGCTACTCTTCTCTCTCTCTCTCTCTCTCTCTCTCTCTCTCTCTCTCTCTCTCTCTCGGCCGAATGGCCTTCTTTCTATTTATAGAGACAAAACTTGAGGCCAAAGTATGGGGTATGAAGTCATCACATATGTCATGTGTGGCTTAAGTCATGGCTTAGGTCATTTGGGGCATGAGGTCATTGCTTATCTCACATGGTCATTAAGAACATAAGCCAAAAGCCATGATGAAGGTGATAAGCTTGGACCAATAAATGTGACTTCCACAATAAAGATTTAACCCTTAACTTAATTAATTTCGTTTTCATATCTTCCCCCTTCATTTGACCTCCAATTAAAGCTTAAAATATCTCATTTGAAAGCTCAGAACATGTACTTTAAATCACCAGAAGACACCAAGTCCAAATTCCAACGTTCTTGTATAGAAAATGCTGAATCTTTGAAATCTGACAAAACCGGACAGCTTTGCACTGTTCACGAAATCGGACTTGAAAACATAGTAAATGGACTTCGAAAATTCTCAAATTTGAATATGTCATAAACAAGGCTTTAACAAACATTTTTCATGAGAGCACAAAATCTGAATCTCTCTCTGTAAACACCATTTTTAGTAGTTCAAAAACAGACTAAAAATAGTTTACTGGAACAGAATTCTTGTTTCTCAACATAAGCTTTGTCTATAATCCAAATCATCTTGAAAAATTCCCAAATTTACACATGTTATAGAAAAGGACATTCTCAACAACTTTTGTGAAGGAAACGTTTTCAAAATCGGTCCAAAAAGCTTATAGAAAATAAAGAATGGGTGAACATCACCGAAATACCCATTCTGGACAGTTTCACACGGTCCGAAAATCAGGCCATTATATCACTCATATCAACTCCAAAAATTCTAAAATAAAAATATGTAAAACTTGAGGATATTTAGAATAACTTTCAAGAAGGAAGTGTTTAGAAATTGAATTACAAAAGTCTCTCCAAAAATAACAAAACGAAGGGGTACACAAGATCCGAAACTGGGTTTTCCATAACAAGAGAAAAACAATTTAGTTCCGATTGGAAAACCATCAAACTTAGACCATAGCCATTTTCTAGGAACTGAAATTGAGGATGTTACAATTTACCTGCGGCTTCCCAAGCCCAAAAATTGGGACGTGACACGTGTGCCCCTGTCGCACCGAATCCCACCTCTCTCTCTCAGTGATAGAACTGGGAAACTCCGACAAGCTTTCCGATGGTCGCTCCGCCGCGTTTCCTCCTCCTCCTCCTCCTCCCCTCGCTCCTTGCTCTTGCCGTCTCCGTTCATGGCGCCGACCCTCTATACCACTTCTGCGGTAGCACCGGCAACTTCACCGCTAACGGCACCTACGCGGCCAGCCTCAGCACCCTCCTCGCCTCCGTCACCGCCGATGCCGCCGCGAACGCCACCGACTATGGCTTCTACAACCTCTCCGCCGGCTGAAGCCCAGGCCGCCGCCAACGCCATCGCTTCCCGCCAAGGCGACATCGGGGCCGCCAACTACCGGAGCTGCTGAGCGACTCCGCTGCCGAGATCGCCTGGTGGTGCTCGGTGCGAAAGGAAGCGATCTCTGGTACGACAATTGCATGCTTTGGTATTTTCGAACCGATCCATTTTGGCCATGGAGTTAACTTTAGGACTCAATTGAACAAAGTTGACAATTTTTTAGGACTTGATTGCACTTTTTGCAAGTTTTAAGACTTAATTGTAATTTGGCGATAAGTTTTGGACTTCTAATGCACATATCCTTTAACTTTACTGTGTGTACGACAATGTCTGCATAATTTCCACCTATGTAGCATCGACACTGACACCGACACGCAACACGACACGATTACCGACACGCCGACACGTTATTTCTCAAAAATTAGAGAATCCACGATACGTTGCGACACATTATATATTAAATATATATTTTTATATATACATGATAAATTATTATTTTTATGATTACTTCAATCAAATTAATTTGATTTTAATCTATAAATAAATAAATAAATAATTAAATTAATTTGATATATTATTCACGACATATTTTATTATGCCGTGTGATATTTTAAAAGTTCCTTTGTGTGGTCATGTATATTTTTCTCTTGGAGTACCCATTTTGTTTTTTCCCTCCAAGTCGTACCGTAACTGTCAGCGGGGCCCTCTTCTACCCACGTGCCACAAAAGATTACCTTTTCTTTCCTCTCTCTCACCCTCTCGCAATCGGACGAAATCGCAAATTCCCTCTTCTCCAATCAGATCTCCGGCAGCTCTCACCGCGGAAACTCCGATTTGCTCAGCTCGTTCATCCATGATGCTCGGCTCGGGAGGATTGGCTTGGGGTCGTCGGTGAGTTCTCAAAACCCTTCCCGACCTAGATTTCCAGATCATCCCACCTCCCCGTTTCCCATTTCTCCGAGAGGGTTTGTCGTGGGGTTTGCAACATCCGAGCCTCGATTTGTGGAAATTCGAAAGGCCCTGGACAAAACCGCGAAGGCTTCTTCGTCTTCTCCCTCCTCCTCATTGACGTCGATCACCGACACCATCAATGGCTCCCACCACTTCCAGATCAACGGGTACTCTCTGTCGAAAGGGATCGGGCTTATGCGGTATGGACCTGACGAGAGGGACTTTTCTTTCTTCTTTCTCCCTTTTGCTCCGGACCCTAGCGTGTTGACAGCGTGTCCGAGCGTGTTGAACGCGTGTTGGCACAGTGGCGTATGGAAAGTGTCGGTGCTATATAGATATCCACAGTTGGATCCTACGGTTGGTCAACACAATATACTTTTCTTAACTCGACTTTGATCTTTTCGATCGATATAATCCATCCCTTTATTGAGCCTCCACCACAATAGCCAAGCTAAAGCTTCCATTCTTTCATCGAACAGTGGAGAGATGATTAATTCTCTCGGATCCATGGTTTTGTACCGTGTATTTCTTCTCATATCGTATGTTCTACTGCTAGGGACGAGTTGCGATGCGAAGAAGAATCACTCATGCGTTGCTTCATCTTGTGGCGAGATCCGTAACATAAGCTATCCATTTCGATTGAAGAGTGACCTCAAAAGCTGCGGCAACTCTGAGTTTGAGCTAGCTTGTGAAGATAATCGCACTGTTCTATATCTACCTACTGGCCAATATTATGTAAAGTCAATCAATTATAATTTCTATTGGGACGAAGAAAACTTCAATGGTAACATCACGGTGGCTGATGATGGACTGCAAAAGGGTAATTGCTGGTCCCACCCTCGTTACTCATCAGCAAGTCCCAACTTCATGGGCCCCTCCTTTCCATGCTATCCTTCTTATGAATCCTCTCTAGCATTGGTGGTCTTCGTGAAGTGCTCACAACCTGTTACTTCTTATTCATATATCAATACCAAACCATGTATTGATGGAGCATACTCTGCCGACACTCCCTCTAGTATTTCCCAAATGAAGGCGTACTCATATGCTGTACAGAATGGCTCTGGTCTAAAGGTAGGTGATATCAAGGATTCTTGCACCATAACCATGCTAGCATTGGCATTGGATATCTCGGGATGGAAAGGAGATCAATACAATGGGAGCTCACGATACAAGGACCTCCACAACATGATGTCCGAGGGATTCGATCTCTACTACGCAAAACATTCATATTCAATTCATTCGGACGAACCGTTTTGCTTCATGGGTGTCAGCTCTGGAGGGAAGTGGTGCCATTACTGTAAGTGTCTTTCCATGAAACTTTTCTTTCTTACATTTATAAAAGCTATCCTTGAATGATATTGCGTATATTCGTATATATATGGACCATGTAGACCAAGTTCGCTTGAACCATTGATTATATAGTTTCACAGTGAGACCCATATGATTATTGATTTGGATGATGCTCATTCACATAACTCAGAGACCATACAGTTCAGATTTTGCACGATCCAAATCAAGCAAGAAGTTGATAGAGGTGTCAAAATGGGTCATGGACCTGTTGTTTGACTTGTATTTCAGGACCAGATTGTTTATGGATTTTATAAACATTAAAGGGTCATGTAAACGCGTGTTAAAAAGTTGAAGTTTAATCAAATTGGGTCTTAATGAATTTCTGGAAAAGCCATTTTGGCCCATTTTTGTCCCTGACCAAGAAGGCAAATGGCTCGGGCTTGAAAGAAGCAGGTCTTGATGTAACACCCTCCACCGAAGTTTAATCTCGCTATTGCGATCAATTCCACGGTCCACCTTCTGCAACTATAACGAGTTGCGCCTACTAATAACGGCAAATTACGTGTAGCACCAATTATATGACTTCACATTCTGACGTGTGTCATACCTTAATGTCAATAAGTTTTCTACATTGAACACAACTTAAATAAAACAATATAATCATTTCCAATTAGAGTAATATGAAATTTTTCTTGTTGAAAAACATAATGATTTTCTAACATTTAAATACTTTTCTGTCAAAAGTCGTAAATTGGGAACAGAAGCCCCCAAACAACCTTTTAAATCTACGCATATGAAGCTATTATTGGTTCGTTTCCTTTTCTTATATTATTGATTGGCGTTGTTTATTGATGCGAATTTT
The DNA here is from genome assembly GCA_024733475.1 of Syzygium grande. Lineage (NCBI taxonomy): Eukaryota > Viridiplantae > Streptophyta > Magnoliopsida > Myrtales > Myrtaceae > Syzygium > Syzygium grande. Next base: position 23,716,592 of record JAMXDD010000002.1, read on the forward strand.
TGAATTTAATCCAATTTGTATTCCTTCCTTTGTTAGTTTCTATTATTGTTCATTGATTGGTCGTTCATTGTTCGGAAACTTTTAATGAATTTTCTTGTTTTTCTGCTGACCGATCTGTATGGGGCATCACCGCAGATGTTGCTTTAAATGGAATTGCAGGTAGCCTCTTTGTATTTGGTATGAATAATTCTTTACTGCTCGCAGTTTTCAATATCTTGCTTGTACCACGCCAAACAGAAAAACCTCTTTAAATGTGCTTCACATCAGTAGAAAGACCTAAGAAAAGATTACTCTATCTAATCTTTTGACAATTTTCTCTGCAGCTCTGTTCAGCGCCGCAAAATTTGTACTCGGAGCTCCATGTGTGTTGATATTTCTAATTTATAAGTGGATGAGAAGGCACCGCGCAATGGATGCAAACATCAAGACTTTCTTCAAGCTCATAACAACTTTCTACCTATAAGGTACTCTTACTCGGACATCAAGAAAATCACAAAAATTTCAAACACAAATTAGGGAAGGAGGATATGGTTCCATGTACAGAGGAACACATAGAAGTGGCAATGAAATTGCAGTTAAGATTTTGAACAAACCAAAATCTAATGGCCAAGACTTTATAAGCGAAGTGGCTACTATTGGAAGGATCCACCACGTCAATGTCATGCAACTTGTTGGCTATTGTTTCAATGACTCCAAACAATCTCTCGGTATACGATTTCATGCCGAATGGATCTTTGGATAAGCATATTTTTCTAGAGATGACAATAGATTTCTTGATCATAAGAAATTATACGGGTTCTCTCTTGGTGTGGCTAAAGGAATAGAATATCTACATCGGGGATGTGACATGCAAATTCTACATTTTGACATCAAGCCTCACAATATTCTTTTAGACCAAAATTTCACTCCGAAAGTTTCTGACTTCGGCTTGCAAGACTTTATCCTGTAAACCACAACATAGTATCATTGATGCTACAAGAGGAACCTTGGGATATATGGCTCCTGAGCTATTCTACAAGGACATTGGTGGCATCTCTCATAAAGCCAATGTTTATAGTTTTGGGATGTTGCTAATGGAAATGGCGGTAGGAGGAGAAACGTAAATGCAAATATTGAGCTTTCAAGCCAAATTTATTTCCCTTTGTGGGTTTATGATCAACTCGGCAAAGAAAAGGAGGTTGAAATGGATGAAGTAGAAGAGGAAAGAGAGATATCTAGAAAGATGGTAATAGTTGTTCTTTGGTGTATACAATTAATGCTCGATGATTGGCCATCAACTGAGCAGGGTCCTAGACATGCTTGAAGGAGATATTAATAAATTGCGCCTGCCACCAAACCGCTTCTGTATCCGTCGAGAAGCCAGTTGATGATGTTGACATTGAAATATAACTTGAATCATTCTCAACCTCATCAAGTGCTCCAACAACTTCTGGCGGTTACCGATTTTGAAATAACAATGAAATTACGGATTCATGCATTGTTTAATTTTCTTTTCTCCATGTGGGAATGAAATGCAAAATGAACATAGTTCTAGCAGAAGCATAATTGACATGTAATTGGTGAACCTAGATGATTTCAGCATTTGTTAATTCCTGTATTTTGTAGAAGAATTGCCTCATGGCTATCTATTTACACTTCTTGTTTCCTGAGTGCTCTTGATATGATAGACCAAGCTCATCTTGTATGTGGAGCAATGAGTCTTTTTCTCTTCTGTCCACCGTCCAATATTAAGCAGATTCAAGCTCTCTTATTCCCGCCAAAACCTCTCACCCTCAACCCTTGACCGCTACCTGATCACCCACCTCAACGGCGGCCATCTCCGCAAAGCAATCTCCCACCTCAACCTCATGTCCCGTGATGGGTCCCATCCCGACCTCCTCCCCTTCTCTCTCCTCAACTCCTGCATTTGTTCCTGCCCGTTTATGCTCGGGAGGCGAGTCTATCGTGCTTGCTCAGTCCAAACTCAAGCCCTGACTCGGCGATTCTCAACTCGCTCATCAATCTCTACTCAAAATCCAATGATTGGGCTGAGGCGGAGAGGGTTTTTAGGGACATGGGTTATAAAAAGGGACTTGGTTTCTTGGAGTTCCATGATCTCCTGCTATGCCAATAGTCGCATGGAGTTTGAAGCGGTCGATACGTTCGTTCGTATGCTTGAAGATGGTTTTTTTCCTAGTGATTATGTTTCGCAGCAGTTATCCGGTGTGTTCCGCTGCGGAGAATGCATCAACCGTCTTGATTCCGATGTGTGTGTTGGGTGTGCATTGATTGACATGTTTGCAAAGGGTAGTATTGATTTGTTCAGCTCGTAAGGTCCTCAAGAAAATGTCGGGGAGGAATGTGGTCCCCTTGAATTTGAATTCATAGAAAAATTAATTATTTTTCTTTCTTTTAGATGAAGTTGTGGTTCAATAATCACTCCCCCTCACACTTAGTCTGGTCTTTTGCATAATATTAAGCGTGAAAATATTCATTGGGGAGGCAAAAGGGGCCTATAAAGATTTGATCTTAGGATCTTATGTTCTCATAGTAATTAAGATTTTGTTAGACTACTGACAACTATTTTAAAGGCTTAAGTTATTAGATTAAGGTGTGATTTAATATTTAAATATTTTATAAAAAATCAATTTTTTTGCATGACATGGCTCTAAGGATCATAACCAAGAGAAGAAAACTAAATTTCACAAACAAATCATAGAAACTGAGAGAGGAAGAAGATACACAAGCTATCTCTGCCATTTTTGTGGAATCAGCTCTCTCTCTCTCGTCTGACGAGCTGTTTTCGGGTCGTCCCTTATTCAAGGTCGTGCCGGGCGAAAAATTCAACGTCTTTTGTCATGAAATTTCGACAGTCCTGCCATTTTCCAAGCAAACAGTTACGATTCTCTCACAATCAGGGTATTCAATTCCTTGCAATGTGCCAAGGAAGAAGGAAATGAGGGAGTAGACGGTGAAGATTGATTCCTTCTTTTGAATGAGATATTGAAAATATGAGTTGTCAAGCATATATAGTACGTTCATAGAGTACTATTACTTAAATCTTCTCTCGATAGACTATTAGACTTTTGCTTATTCAAATATTATGTGACGAGTGTCTTTGGAAGATAGTATAGAAGGTATTCATGTTAAAGTATCTAACATCACTTATATACGGGTTTATGTGCTCTCTATATACATATGATCTCTCTGTATCTAATTTTAGATTGGATCTTCTACCATGATTTTAGAGCCAGGATTTGCTCCATTTATTTTGCATGTGGGGCCCCTGCTCGTCAAATCTCACATGTTGTTCCGGACTTGCACATAAGAAGGGTGTTAAGTATCTCACTTGTCTAGCTCTTAATATATACATGGTCTCTCAAGTTTTTGGATTAGACTTTTTAACAATGAAAAATTCTAATTCAAAATGCATTTTTCTTCAATTCCATGATGACATTTCTTTTTTCTTTCCCTTTTTTTTAGAGTCCATATGCTAACTATGGTTGATTTCTTTTTCAGAATGAATAACCATTCTCACGTGAAGTGCTATAAGCATTGAGAGACTAAGTTTGTTAATCATTTGCATTTCCTATATTCTGAGTCGTTCTTTTTTTGGCTGCTTTAATTTGATAATAAAATAACTTAAGATTTATTCATATATTGGTAATATCTTAGATAAAATTTTCGATAACATCTTAGTATCTTATATTATGAATTAAATATGATCATCACCAAGAGAATAATTTTCGAAAGTAAGATTTAAATATTGAAAAGTTTTTTTTCCGTCTCTCCAACTCACCGAAGAACAATTTCATCATATCTTTTATCCTCTCTCTTTCCAATCACAACCACTATTATTACACGATTGTAAGTGCCCGTTCTACAAGTTACGAGTGAGAAGAATATTCAACTGAAATGATAGGAAAATAGAGCAAAGAGAGCAACAGCACTGGAAGTTTTCATGAGCAAAAACTTTGACGTAACAAAATCTCTATAAAAACAAAAGGAGATAAGAGAGTGCAAGGACGAGGGATGTTCAACTGTTATGTCGGGAAAATTGAGCAAAGAAAGCAACGGCACTGTGAAATTAAATGAGCAAAGACTTTGACTGAACAAAATCTCTATAGAACAATAGAGACGGGCATGATAGTCTAGGGGCACCGTGAAATTTAATGAGCAAAGACTATGACTGAACAAAATCTCTATAACAATAGAGACAGGCATAGTAGTTTAGGGCATTAATATCACGAAAAACCTCAAACTAGTATACATATAATAAATTTATCTTGAACCAATTTTTTATCATAAAAATCCCAAATCGGTATGCTTGTGACAAATTTACTCAAAACTAATTTTTGACCACAAAAATTCTAAATTAGTACACTTGTAACAAATTTACCCTCTGTTAAATTGGATTAATACCACAAAAAAAACCTGTGACAAACAGAGGTATACTAGATTAACTGTCATGTGTCATCCAACTCAATAATTTGACGATAAAATTTAACAGAACTAAATGAAAATAAATTTGTCGCAGGTGTAACAGTTTGAGGTCTTTAGTGGTATGAACCCTAGTCTAGACGGGTCACTTACAGATACTATTTTCCTGACATAATAGTTCAATATCCCTCGTCGTTATACTCTCTTATCTCCTTTTTGCTTTAAAGAGATTTTGTTCAGTCAGAGTCTTCGCTCATGACATATCCTATTGCTGTTGCTTTCTTTGCTCTGTTGTTGAACATTCTTCTTACTCCAAACTTGTATAAAGGGCAATCACATTCATATAATGGTAGTGGTGATGATTGAAAGGGAGAGGATAATAGGTATGATGAAATTGTTGTTGGGCGAGTGGAAGAGAAATGATAATTTAGTTCGATTACCATAATATCTTTCTTTTACGAATGGATAATTTATGAAATTTCATGAGCAAATTTCATAAATAAAAATCGCCTCCTTTTATACAACAAGAAAGCTTGACATCTAGACATGTAGGTATCCGTTTCATATTAAGGATGACTATAACGAGTGCCTTCAAACACTTTATTAAGCATATTTTATATGTGATGGGATTGTATCGCAAAAACCGAATTAGAACGATTACGCAAAGAATAGAAGAAAATTAAACGATGCACGTGTTTACCAAGGTTCACCCCGAATAGGACTACATCCTACAAAGAGATTCCACTATGATTTAGGTTTACAACCATAGCCACTGTTACAATGATCTCTCATACGAAAGACAATATATATAGGACTTAAATGGGCCCAAAGCCCAAACCTATCAAAATCCCTTTGATCCCACAATAAACAAGCCAGCAAACCCGATGTTGTTTGGGCGCTTCCCCGACCCCCACCCGCTCACCGGTGAGCGGGCGCTGTCCGCTCACTGGGGGGCGGAACCCCGCCCGTTGTTCGGTCAATACGGAACCCCGTGTGGGCGCTGCCCCGAACCCCGTATTCCGTGCGCAGGGATCACATGTCGTCGGATCATACTTCAGTTTCCCTAAGCTCATGTGGGCATGCCCAGTATGAGAAACAAGGGTCCCCAAAGTATTCGTCAACTCCAACAATATGAAATAACTTAAATTTTCAAAGCTTCGCATACACGAGAATGCATTGGAAACTGAAAAATATCTTTGTTTATTAGTTGCTTAATAAGTGCCGTGAAATTTATGTGAAGTAATTGAAATGTTAGACTTAATTGACTTTTCACAGATTGGGCTTGAGATGTTTAGAAAAGCTCGTTGACTTGCAATTCGCTCCTTAAACTGCCGGGGAGTGATCTTATATCTCATGTTCCTTACATGGCCATCACTATGCACGTAATAACATTTTGTGCGTTTTATAATGTTTATAAATTAGAGCTACGAGAGAAAAAAACTTGAAAATTATTGCTATATGTAGGATGACAAACGGATTTTTGTCTTTCTCCCAAAAAAAAAAAAAACAATATCACGTTCTGCTAACATGAAAACCGTAGTGAATAAGAAGTCGCATTACCTCGGAGAGAGACTCACTGACTCTGCAATACTTAAATTATAATACCAGTGACTGTTGACAATGTCTCGAGTTTTGAACAACTCGACCAAGAATTGAACCTAGGAGATGGATCGGCCCTGAGCTGGAATTGGCAACACGTTCGAAGGTGGAAGAGCACCTGGGCACGAAGGCCCCGGTCGCCAAAGACCTGGCCTAGGTGTGCCGAGACCATGAACAAGGGTTGTTGGCACTTAGAAAGTAACAGATAGCAAAATATCTTGAAATAAATCCGGTTAATTCCTGTACCATTCTCCATATAATTTGAATAGCTAGCAGATACAAAAGCACAACATAATAATTGGAACTGTGTTGAAAGTACTCAATATTTTTGTGATGTAGTGGGTACATGGCTCTAGAGTATGCGATGCATGGATTGGTCCCAATCAAGTCAGATGTCTTTAGTTTTGGGGTGTTGTTACTAGAGATTATAAGTGGTCAAAAAAGTAGCCGCTTCTGCAATGGGGATACCACGGACGACCTTAGCTATGTAATAAAATTTCCCTCAATCATTGTTCTTCCCTTAGAGAATCACCGGAAAAGAGTGGTGGACCCCGAACTTGAATGAGTCGAGCAACTGTCCTTACCATACTGAGTTTGCATTTGTGATTCATTGCAGGCATGGAGGAGTTGGAGGGAAGGGACCCCTCAAATCTCTCACAGATCCTAGTTTGGCTGATGGTTCGAGGATCGAAATGTTGAGATGCATTCATGTTGGACTGCTGTGTGTTCAGGAAACCGAGGCCGACAGACCAACCATGGGTTCGGTGGTTTTGATTCTCAACAGTTACTCCACCACCTTACCACTACCATCACGACCTACATTCGTTTTTTGGCGCAAGATCCCTCGATCCGACACGTCGCAGGTGATGGTAACTCATTCCAATCGATCCGAAAGCAGACAAATCCAAGTATTAGTGAACAAGGCTTCTATCACCGAGTTATATCCTCGATGATCACATATTGGAGGCTAAACTCGTGTGCTTCTTCTGTTTGGTTGTGTTAAATTCATTTTTCCTTTTGCTAGGAGATGAGATGCATAGGAAACGTTCCACGAGTCAACTACGTTGTGATATCATGTATCTTAAGTTACGTTCTACATCTAAACTTTTTAGCTTGTTTTTCAAATTTAATTTAAATAAATTTTTTAATAAAAATCAGATTTAGATCAAAATGACATTATTTTGGCCACGTCATCACTACATAGATAGGATAGAGAAGATTTTTAAGATAATCTTAAGGAAACTTTTCATGTAGAAAAAAAGAGAATACTTTGCTTGTTCGAGTTCACACTAATTTTTCTCATTACTTTGCATTTGAAAATCCTGTCAACTTAACGACACTAACCATTTCTAGCAGCAAACTAGCTTATCAAAAGAGATGAAAAAAATCATCAATGATCAAAAAGAAAAATAAATTGAGCTAATAATTTGATGAGAAAAAAATTAAGGATATGTGCACCGAAAGTTCTAAAACTTATCACGAAAGTGTAATTGAGTCATAAAATTTGCAAAAAGTGCAATCAAGTCTTAAAACTTGTCAAATTAATTCAATTGAGTCTTTCTTTTAACTCCGTCTAATTTGGCTAAAGAAAAATGCTGACGTTTTTTTTGTTATTAATTTTCTATTTTACATGGCAATAACATGGCTAAAATGACGTAATTTTAGTCAAAATCTGATTTTTAATTAAAAAATTATTTAAATTAAATTAAATTTGAAAAATAAGCTAAATATTTTTAAAAAAAATAATAGAGTAGCAACAAACCAGTGGTGAGGGTTACAAGCCCTCGCTGGCGGGGGCCCAACGACCCCACCGGCCCTTCCCGGCGATGGTGGGGGCGGCAGTGGCGAGGGCTTGCAGCCCTCCCCACCTAGTTTGTCCCCTTTTTTATTTTTTATAATTAGCTTATTTTTTAAATTTAATTTAAATAAATTTTTTATTAAAAATCATATTTAAATCAAAATGACGTTATTTTAACCACGTCATCACTACATATGATAGAGAACATAATAAAAAAAAATTACATTAGCATTTTTCGCTCGCCAAATTGGACGAAGTTAATGAATGAACTCGATTGAATCAATTTGATAAATTTTAAGATTTGATTACACTTTTTGCAAGTCTTAGGATACAATTGCACTTTATTAATAAGTTTTAGAACTTCAAATGCACTTAACCCAAAACATTATTTGCTAGAAGCTCAACCACTGAATGATCACAAAGCAGACACCAAACTGTGGGGACGACGCCTGCATGACATGCCTCGAAGGATGATGATGACAACCAAGAGAAAACAAAATCTCACAATGGGACGAGAGAAAGTAGAAGTCGAAGAGGACGCAGGAAGAGAAGAAACAAAAGATTGTGGGTCAAAGTCGTGATTGGTAGAGCTTAATTTAACAAGTCTTTGTTCAAGAAATTCCAGTGCTGTCACTTTCTGGGCAAGTTCCATGCATTTCTCATTTGAATTCAATTATTTGCATCGACGTCTTTGACCTCCCCATTCGATATCTCAATTATATGAACTACCCATCTTTATAAGATAGAATAAATCTACATCCTAATTATATGTTACACTAGCGATGGACCTAAATGAACCGAATAAACATAAATCAATTTTAACTACTAGAAATAGTTGCCTAGCAATATCCGACACATAATATAATGTACAACCTTCAAATATATATATATATATTCAAAATTAGGATAAAATTGCAAAAACATACCATGTTCTATTGTTAATGTACTATGGTCCTTGTGCAAATTTGGCTCGTGCAGCTTCTTCTGACAGATTTGATTTTCGAACTAATATTCAGTACCAATTTTAGGACTTTCTCCCTAAAATCATGTCCACTTTCCAATACACTTTTTTCGGGCATATTTTAACCTATGCTACCAAATATGTCCTTTTAAGGCATGATCAATAATACATCGCTACTTATAGCTTGTCATGCACATCCATAGTACCCAAAAACAATTCTTAACAAGCTTTGAATAATAAAATAAACAAAACACAAAAATAGATCGGACATCGGATTTACGTGGTTCGATCAAGTAACCCACGCCCACGGTGAGAGTAACAAAGAATCTCACTATAGATCAAGTAATACAACGGAAGTTACAATTACGCTCAAGTAACTCACACACTCATAATATTTTTCAAGCCCCAATTACACACATTAACCTTATACAGTGTTTAGCTTCATAATGTCTTACTAAATAATATTTTAATCTCGCAGAGAAGAACTAATAAATTTTACCACAAAATTTAATCGGCTCGACGCTTAAATAATTAATGTAAAGCTCTTTCTTTATGCACGAACTTCATGATATCGCTTGCAAAACATATGCAAGCTCCCCACCCGGAACAAGCCCTTAAACAAAGTATATATGGTATAGCGACGCCAGAGGAGTCTGACTCAATTCGTAAAATAGTAAATTGCCGTACCCAAGACATAGTCAAAGTTGAACTTTCAGTTCTTGGGTGCAACTCAATGCACATTAGGAATGGTAATTTCCGGGTATTTTCTTTATCCTGTTTTGCTTGAAATCCTTGTCCAACTTGGACTCTAACACCCAAAAAAAAAAAAGATATCTGAATTTCCGTGGCACATATTAGGGCATCCACAAATAATAATAATTTATCTTGAGTCGGGCTTTTGTTCATGAGCTTAAACCCAATGTCGCGATGAACTCCCGAGCCCCTGTTTGGACAACATGTAAAGAGCAGGGGGGCTCGCCTGGTACGTGCTAAGTCTAGGTTCAGGACTTAACTCGGGCTCTCCCAAGCCCATACCATATCGCGACTTAGGGTTTAAGTTTTTTAACATGTGGGTGATTTACATGCAGGAGTCGCCACTAATCGATTTGGGGTGGGTCGATTAGAAACCCAAATAAGATGACGGGAGAATCACCTTATTCCTACGAACCAGAAATTAACCGAGTTCGGGGACTTGGTTACACTAGTTGGATAACTAATGCCCTTTCGGTACCATTTTACCCTGTTCATTTTTGAAAATATTTATCAGGCAGTTTGGATTGATTTTAGGACCTTTCTCCTAACATGTGAGGTGATCAAGCGAGTGCATAATCAGAAGCGATTAGCAGTCAAGAACACAATAATTCATGCAGCCTAAGGTTCTAACCTTAACTAAGTCAGATGACATTCAGAAACACAATAACTTAGGCAATTGTATTAAAAACATGCACAATAACACGACGGTAATAATAAAACATGCAACAAATTACCGTGCGATTTCAGACTTGTTTAATTTAAATAAAACAACAACATGCATAATTATAAAAGATTAGAACACTCATATAAGTCATGCAAAAAATTTTTTTATTTTTTTTTTCGGAAAAAAAAATCGAGATAAAAAACGGAATAAGAAAAGAAAAAGAAATCTTTTTTTTATAATTTTTATAATTTTTTATTGATTTTTTTTTTTCGGAAAAGAAGAAGAAAAAAAAACGAAAATATCATTATTTTCTGAAAATATTTTTATTTTATTTATTTTTTTTAAATAAAATTTTTTTGAATTTTTTTAAAAAGAAAAAACCCCTTTTTTTTAAATTTTTTTTTTTTTTAATTAAAAAATGTAAAATAAAAAGGAAAAGAAAACCTTTTTAAAATATTTTTTTTTAAAATATTTAAAAAAAAAAAAAAAGAATCCGGTCGGGTCGGGTCGGGTCGGATCCGGACCGATTCGGAACCGACCGGGTCAACGGATCCGACCCGGATTGATTCGGTCGGATCTATTGATCCGGTCGGTTGAACGGACGAAGTCAACGGATCCGACCCGGCGTTGACCCGGTCGGATTCGCTGATTCGGTCGGATCCGACCTCGATCCTATAGACCCGAGGAGGGAAACGCCGCTGCGGTTAAAATCGGCCGTCCCGTCGAATACCTAAATCGACGCCACCCCCAAATCGGGACCCCGACACTCAGTACCAAACCTCTCCACCCTCCGCTGCTGCCGTCCGGACCGTAGATTTGCCGGCCGCGACCAAAACAAAAACCGGCTTCCTTGAGGCTTTTTATCTAAGGTGGGGGCGCGACAAAACCCGAGGTATTTCGACCTCCTCGGGCGAAACCTACGATTCTAGAGACTACCTTACGCTCGACGATGACATACACGAATGGCGAGGGGGGCGCCAATGGGCCGAATCGCGCTTACAAGGTCGGGCGCGAGTCCCGCCAAAATCGGAACAAAACAGGGGAGAATAGGAGGCGTGCTCAAAGCCCGGGGAAATCTCACCCGTCGGCGGGCGTGTCCTGGGCTTCCGCTTTGGGGAGATCACGGCTTCAGCCGCTGGAGGACTGCAAACACCGCGCCTCTCTCTTTCTCTCTATTCTCTTCTCTGTCTCCTTCTATTTATCTCGCTCTCTCTCTGTTTTCTCTTGCTGCGCTCGTGGAGACTCATTCTCTCTCTCACGGCCTTTTTATAGGCGGCGACAATGACTTTGGCTTCCGCGGCGTTGGATGGCGAAGGCCTGACACCCTATGCCCAGCGATTCCGCCATATAGGTCGCGGTGAGAGGGGATAACGCGATCTTGCAGGAAGCGGAATGAGGATCGGGAGAGGAGAGGATAAGGGAGGCGAGAAGCGGGGAGAGGCGGGGACTGCATTAATTGCGATCCGTTGGCGTGCTCATCAGCCACGGGCTGGCCGGATAGCGGCGGCGGGCGAGGGAGCGGCGCCGCCGTGCGTCACGCTTCGGTCGCGAAACAGGGACGAACAGGGGCGGTGAGAGCGACGGCGAGGGGAGAAGGAGAAAGAAGGGGCTGGGCCGGGTTTGACGCCGGGGGGGGAGAGAAGGAGAGGAGAAGGGGGTTTGGGCGGGGGGGGAAAGAGAAAGAAAAAGAAAAGAAAAGAGGAGGGAATGGGTCGGAGGAGGAGGAGGCCCACGCTGAAAAAAAAAAAAAAAAGAAAGGGCCGAGGCCCGTGGGGGGGAAGAAGAGGACGGGCCGGGTCGGTTCGGCCCCGACCCGCCAGACTTGATTTTGATTTTTTTTTTTTTTTTTTCTTTTTTTTTCTTTTTTTTTTTTAAAATTAATTACTTAATTAAAAACAAAAAAATTATTATATTATTATTTTTTTTGGAAAATTTTTAAAACACTTTAATAGACCATATTAACACAAACACACCTAATTTCTATATGCAATGCATGGAAATATATATTTTTTTGTTTTAGGAATTAATAGAAATTAACTCCTAAATTTTGTGCGATTTATTTTGGGCAAATTTAAAAATAGGTGTCAACACCGAGATATATTTTTACACTTTGAAGTGTTAAACACATCTAAACTAGGGTAAAAAGGGCCTTGCACTGATAAATAATGTAGGGCACAGTATATGCTTTATGAAAGAGTCCATTATTTGCTTTGATTTGCCTAATAATAGATTGAATGTGGATGAAATGTCATGCCCCGAATCCCTTCGAGCACGCGACACACTTCTCTCGATCGAATGATGCGACATCCTGGGGTATCGCCGACCCAAATTAGACTTATTAGAGATTTATATTAATAGCGGAAGCCATCAATACCTGGACGATAATAACTGGGGTAATCAGAGAGAATGCACTTATTCATTTCTCATTCAAACTTATATAATATCCACAATTAACGAAATCACATATATACAAGCACACCGCACCATCACACTACACCACCGATATAAAAAGGATCAATAATCTGGGTACCCTATCATAAAAAATAGTACACTTTAAAAGCCTATTTCACAACCCCTATACTTGCCCCCACGCCCTCTACTTGGCATCCACTCCGAGTCCGATTCTTCGTTCTTTGAATCCGAATCCTCCCGAGTCTCCCCGCTTGTCCGCCGGGTATTCTACCACATTAATGTCGGTGTGCAACGGTATTGCAAAATGCTGCGGCAGCGGCGGAAGGTTCATTGTTCAGATCGGGGTTCTGAAATATTTGGTTGAAACAACCATGAGATTACATCTCAATAAGTATACCCCTAAACCCCACTTAGGCTATCACGTACCTCCGGACAATACATACCGACACAAACAACCAATCATACTAACAATCACACGCGAACCTACGAGATTGTTTATACACCTCCGCATGTCGATAATAATACAGCCAACATGCCACAATGATGCATCATTCATGTCGCAACACCAAAGCATGTAATATGAATTCACATGCATCAATACATCACAATCCGCTTACCTCGATTATAAGGCAAAACTCACTTGGGCACGTTCCATACCATGCCCAGTAGTTTTTACCCATGTCGAGCACTACATCACATAATACAACCACACTTGCACACTAACTCCGCCATCGTCAACTTTCCGCCAATCCTCACACATCAAGCCAAGTCCGGCTCATTCTCAACCTTTCCACCACTACGCACCGCGTAAAAGCGTATCAGGCCAGCGGCGGTCTTGATCTCGTCGAGCATCGTCACCCCATTGGGCGGGCATCGTCACCTCGTCGGGGATGGCATCGTCCTGCGTAAATGAACACGCCTCAAGGCCCGGAATCCTACACTCAACTTTCCTTCTCTGCGCCCGTGAAACACATCAGGCCAACAGTCTTTGACCTCGTCGAACGCCGTTACCTTAGCCGGGCGGGCATACGTCACCTCGTCGGGGCGGCATCGTCTCACGTAAAACAAACACCCCTCGGGGCGAACTCACCCTGCGTAAATGAACACGCCTCGGGGTATCACTTTTCAACCAATCCTACATTCTCATACCTTCGCACCCACGTGCCCACACGGTCACACATCACACATAGCCACACAATCCTATGCCACACATGCCTTACGCCAACACATATTGCCATCACAGAATCACGCCACACGGCCACATATACTTGGTACGCGGTCACACATAATTTCTCGCTCATAAAAATAACATCCAAAGAATCAGGGTAAATCTAAGTAGTTTACACAGTGACAGAAATCCCATCAAAATAAATAGTAAACGAATTTCAAAAATTCTAAATTTTGTATATATCATAAAAACATCTTGATAAACATTTCTTATGAAGAACACGAAATCCGGTTCAATCTGCAACCATGCCTTTTTGTCCCTTAAAATCAAACCAAAATCAGTTCGCTCTAACAGACTGTTTTGTCCTCAAAATACATTTCTTCAACACCCAAATCACCTCGAAAAGCTTTGAAATTTTTATTTGTCATAGAAACGAAAGTCGCCAACAACTTTTGTGAAGGAAGTTTATTGAAAATAGATCTGGAAAATTTTATAAAAATTCGGCAAGACAAGAAGGTCGGGATGAACAGTGTTCTGGGCAGTTTTAATACGGTCTGAAAATGGGTTTTCGTGCAACCCAAATGGCCTCCAAAAATTCCAAATTTAAAATATGTTATACTTCAAGATGTTGGGAGTAACTTTCATGAAGAAAACTTCCTCAAATTCGGCCTAAAAAATTCTCCACAAAAATAACAAACCGGACAAGTACAGTAGTCATTGATCCGAGAATCACACAAAACTTCACGGATTCAAACCCGAATTGATTTCTACCGAATTTCAACCACCAAAACTCATTCCACCATGTATGAACTAACATCCAACAGCCACATGAGCATCATGAACACAACAAGGGATCAAGCTTTCCTCTAATCTGTCTATAATCACTTCCATCAATCCCTAAAACCGACTAAACCGTGTCTAAACGAGCCTGTTAATACTCGATATCCTAAATAGGGTTTAGGGGGCGACTTACCTGAACTCTAGACTAACTCGGCTAGAGCGGGAAGGGGGAACGGCTGATTGGCGGCTCACGGCAGTCTGTGCGGCGATTAGCAAAGCGGCGACGGCGGCGGCGCGGCAAGGCTCAGCTAAGGGAGAGAGAGAGCTCTCGGTGGGGAGGAGGCTACCATGAGATGAGGGAGAGAATGAGGAGAGAGAGAGAGTGTGTGTGGTCTTTACTTAAATAATCAAATTTTGACCAAACTTTCCAAATTCCAATTTTACCCCTAAAACACTTGGTCCTCATTAATCTAAGCCAAAATATCCAATGGCGTTTTGGTCCAATCTTTTGGGGTTGATATTTATCCACAATTAATCCCCAAATTTAATTTTCAAAATCCCCAAAATTCAGAATACCCAAAAATAGGCCTAGGGGCAAAATCGTAATTTTCTAGTCCCAGTGAAATTCTATTTTTCGACCGTACCAACTCCAAATATGTGTGGCCAATATAATATGACGTCGGATTCTCAAAAATAGTCTCTTAAGCCCTCGAAAATCAATACCGAAATCCGAGTCCAATTTTGTGACCAAAACTCGCTTAATTTCCAATTTGTGGTCTCTCATTAACAGGCGGTTGTTTAGAAGTTACACGTATTGATCTAGGGTTACCCATGTCATGGCGGTCCCGATCATCGAGAGAGAAAGAGGACTTATCGCTAGTCCCGGAGGTCACGATCATTCGGTTTAAGTTCGGGGACTGGTTGGCCACGAGCACTTTTGTCGTCGCGAGAATCACCGCGATCCGATTGTACATCGTTGGCCTTGGCCAACCCACATCCGTCACTTTTTCTAAGATCGCCCACGTTGGCCCAAAATATTCCCTCCTCGTTTCTCGAGATCGGTGCTCGATTCGCGATCGGGTCCCCGGTCCACGATCTTTGTTTTCATAGTTAGCCATACCCCATTGGTTAGTATTCGAGAGAGTGATTAGCTCGGGCGAGACTTGCTAAAATGAATTGCGAAATAATGTCAATTTTATTGATCCAGGAATTATATCGAAATTTAGGCCGTTACATGAAATGTAGAGGTGAAACTGTACCAAAAAATATATCCTTGGAATAATAAATACATGAAAAGAATTACATGATAATTTTAGCTCAAGTTCTACTTAGACGGATGAACGCAAAGGAAAAGGGCTTATTAATTGGTTGTATGCATATTGTTAAGTACGTGAATTGATACAAATTAGGTTACTATGAATTAACGCAAAAGAAAAGAGCTTATCATAGCATTTACTGACTATGCAACATCATTACTCGACGAGGATTACTAATGATTCATATATTGAAGGGTAGAGCATTGAATTGTCCATGTTTAAGACAACTCCGCATTCACTTAACTAGGGAAAGACTAACGAAAAGAGCCTGAATTTGTATGTTCTAATGTTTTGGAGTAACATACTTAGGACGTATTACCAATTCACCACCATTTATTCCGACGAAGGGCCTCTGACAATTTCAACAGATACATTCTTTAAATTACAATAATTCTGAAAAAGAAAACGTGATATCGGTGCAAATAATGTACATTTTCTCTGGATCTATTGATCCTTTGTTTAGGTAATAAAACTTACATCAATGGCATCCAAGGCTCGAAACCGGATCGCCTGGATCTGCTCCCCATAAAAACTCGAAAGAAAGGAAAGTGCAAAAGAGTAATTTGGAAAATGAGTGCATTTGTTTTGTGGAAAATGAGTAATTTGGAAAATATTTTTTGAAAAAGATTGTTTATATCGTTTAGAAAAATTAGCCAATAGAAAATACTTTCATCATCGATAACAATCTATGCCTAATTATTTTTTGGGCGATAGAAATTTTTTTTTCATTCATTTGTTTTCGTAAGCGAATTAAGAGATTCCTTTTCAAAATATTTTACAAATAACTCATTTTTTTGAAAACAAATGCACCCTAATAATTATCTCAATCTTTAGTAGAAAATTTACTCACTTATACTAAATCTCATATGAAAAAAGCTAATTAGAAGCCCATAAATGTGGCGGTGAGACCCAAATAAGATGTATAGTTGACCCTAATCCGGACACACACACATATACATGCCTTGTCGTAGACCTTCTTTTTGGGGGAAAATTATCCCAAAAAGTCATAAACTTATTACATTTTTGCCAATTTAATCATAAATCTTTTAATTTTGTTAATGGAGTCCTAAGCCTTTTCTCGTTTTGCCAATTGAATTCATCGACCAATTTTAATCGGAAATCACTAACGTGAACACCGTGTAATGCCATATAGGACGGTCGACGCTAACATGGATAAATTTTTTAAAAAATTATTTTTATTGTTTTTTTCTTTTCTTTTTCTTTTCTTTTTTTTTTCTATTAAGTCCGCAAGGGTTGGTGACCCTCGGCAATCCAAGCGACAATCGGTGACCCTCTTCAGCCACTAGGTGAGGGCTTTTGCAGCCCTTGTGAGGTTTGGGCGAGGGTTACAACCCTTGCTTGCATTCAGCAAAGGCTTTGTGGCCCTCACCAAATTTGGGTGAGGGTCGCGACTTGTGAGGGCTTCATGGCCCTCGCCGGTTGCAGGCAAGGGTTGTGGCGAGGGCCGGTCGGCGAGGGTCGGGGGCCTCGCCCATGACCGCGACCCTCATCGGGCTTGGAAGAAAGAAAAAAAAAAGGAATTTTTAAATAATTAAAAATTCTAAAAAATATTAAAAATATTCACGTCTCACGCCCGCTTGTGTCATGTAGAATGCTCACCATCCACATCAGTGATTTTCAACTAAAATTAGCTGAATGGATTCAATTGGCAAAATGTGAAAATATTTATAACTGAATTGACAAAATTGAAAGGTTTATGATTGAATTAGTAAAAGTGCAATATGTTCATAACTTTTTGAACAATTTTCCCCTCTTTTTTTTGCGTGGCATGGCTCAAAGGATCAATACCAAGAGAAGAAAACTAAGTTTAAGAAACAAATCATAAAAACTGAGAGCGGAAGAAGAAACACAAGCTCTCTTTGCCATTTTTGTGCAATTAGCTTTGACACTACTCTCTCTCTCTCTCGTCTGATGAGCTGTTTTTAGAGAGAAGTGGTTCATCGGTCAAGGTCGCGCCCGGTGAAAAATTCAAAGTCTTCGGTCATGAAATTTGGACACTCCTGGAAATTTCCAAGCAAACAGTTTCAATTCTCTCGCAATCATGGCATTCAATTCCTCGCAACTTGCCAAGGAAGAAGAGAAACGAGGAAGTAGGCCGCGAAGATTGATTACTTCTTTTGAATAAGAAAATATGAGTTGTCAAGCATACATCATAGTACCTTCCTGGAGTACCAGCACTTGGATCTTATCTCGATAGACTATTAGATTTATGCTTATCCAATGCTCTGCGACTCGCACTTTTGGAGGACAATATGGAAGATACTTGTGATAAAGTATTTCACACCGCTTGTCTACGAGGTTTTTTATGCTATTCACATACGTATATTCTCCCTTTATCTGTTTTTGGTTGGATCTTCTGACATAACATTGGGATCACATTCTAATTCGTTTATTTTGTTTTTGCGGCACCCTATTTGTTAAATTTTTCTCGGGAAATAAACACAACTCTCATTTTATCGGGTTTGGAATTTTGGAAGTCCAATCTTCTTGGAAACGCAAACAATTGACCCGAGCGGACGCAAACAAGAAGAACGCGTACGATTCTCTCTTTGACTTCTATATCGAGTCCCGTCGCAATCGTCGTGGTGTCGCAATCGCAATTCCCCTGTTATTTCGGGCATTCTCTTTACAGGTCGAAGTCAACAGTCAGAGGTCAACGGTCAGCGCTAATTGGTTTTAAAGCCGTGTGCCTTCCCGCACCTCTCTCCGAAAGAACTGGAACACTCAGACAAGCTTTTTCCGATGGTAGCTCCGCCGCGTTTCATCGCTGTCGTCGTCCTCCTCCCGCTCCTCACGTTCGTGGCCTCTGTCCGCAGCGCCAACCCTCTGTATGGCTCTTGCGGGAGCAACAACTTCACCGCCAACGGCACCTACGCTGCCAGCCTCAGCTCCCTCCTCGCCTCCGTCACCACCCGCCCGCAAATGCCTCGAACACCAACGCCCGCTGCCGCTGACTATGGCTTCTACAACCTCTCCGCCGGCCGGAGCCCCGACGCTGCCAACGCCATCGCACTCTGCCGGGCGATGTCGGGGCCGCTGACTGCCGGAGCTGCCTGAATGACTCTGCCGCCGAGATCGTTCGCCAATGCCCGCTGCAGAAGGAGGCGGTCCTCTGGTACGACTACTGTATGCTCCGGTACTCGAACCGCTCCATTTTTGGGGCCGTGGAGGATTGGCCTTTCTTCTGCATGTGGCACCCTAACAATGTCACCGCAACGTCGATCAATTCAATCAGGTTCGAAAACGGAAAAGTTAATTCTTACATGCTTGTGATCGACATCTTTCATTTAGAAAACACTTGCATGAATCAGTTGTTGTTCCTGGTTAAAACATTGCATTGCATGTCATTTGTTTCCATGAAAGCAGAGGGCATGCTTCTTGAATTCTTGAACTTTATGTTTCCTATAAGCCATTGGGATTGGCACATAGCTTTTTCAGGGTAGGATGAGCTCACCGGAGCATTTGGTTTTAGGTATCATTCTTGGGTAGCAGCTGACAATTCATATTGCATTAAAGATTGAGTAGGATTTTTACGGTTCGGGTGGTGACAAAGTACTGAGTCTTCTTTTCTTGTCCTGACAGTAGTAGCTTATAGTTTGGGATTTATTATCTAGGTTTTGAGAAATCTGATGGATGGTTTGAGAGACAGAGCTGCAGTGGCAATTCAACGAGGAAATTTGCCGTCGGAAACGCGACGGCTTCAAACTTCCAGACTCTGTATGGACTTGTGCAGTGCACTCCAGACTTGTCGCAGCAACAATGCGATGATTGTTTGGTGAGCGTTATTGGAAAAATTCCAGAGTGTTGTAATCAGAAACAAGGAGGGAGGTATGTTACTCCCAATTGCAATTTCAGGTTTGACTTATACCGCTTTTTTGATCCTTGACATGAGTCGCCACCATCACCACCACCGGCACCACGTCGCGCCGGTTTCTCCTACACCTACTCCAACGAATAACAAATCCTCTAAAGGTACTTCCTTTTAATGTACAGTTACCAATGCCAGAGCATTCTATTTGTGTTTTTCAATTTTCTGTAGGACAAAAATGATAATAATTTCCTTACCCAAAAAAAAAAACATGATAATAATTGTGCTTTACCAAAAAAAAAAAAAAACAAGATAATAATTGTGAGCAAGTTTAACTTCATTGAGCTCCTCCTAGAAACAAGAGACTAGGGGTTGTAAGTCTGTTTCCCCTCCTTCCTTGCTCCTCCTCCCCGAGTATGGTCGCATTAAGTGGATTTTAAAGCAAGATGTAATTCAACTTTTGATTCGGAGTGTAATAAGTTCCCGAGACACTTATTTTTCCTCTTGAATGAGATATAAGCATGAAATAACTAGCAGACAAGAAATTAATGACATTTCGATGCATCACGAGTCTTTCTTTCTTTCAATTTAAGTATCACCGCCTAAAGTAATTTCATCCGAAACTGATAGAATAACACCAAAGACCGCTTTGAATGTGCAACCCCTCATAAAAACTATTTTCGGTTATTGGGTCTACACTGTCTACCGTGAGTTTCTTGTCTAACGAAGAGCTCTTCCTTTTTCAGGAAAGGATACTAACTCAGGTCATATTGCCCTGATTATCACAATCCCAGCTGTTGGATTTTCTCTTATAATTGCTGGAATATTATGCATCTGTTTGAGGTCAAGAAGATTGAAGAAAAAATTTGAATGTAAGTTTTGATTACTTTCGGCGTGATTGATTTTCATAAAATACTGGGTGAATATGTGAAAACAGATCAAGAGCCAATAGGTTCGATCTTGATGTGCAAAAGCTAGTAACTTTCCAGAAATTCAGAGGTCAATGATTTCTGACTAAACGAGGACAGATTCAATGTGGGCTATAGATATCAAAGTTCCCCAATTGCTCTGGAAAACCTTTTTATTTGCTACCATCACCCCAGAGGACAAAATTTTCTTTAAATGGATCAACTGTTAAATAAAAATGATTTACTATTAACTGTTAAATTAGCGTCATCGATAATGTTGAATTAGACAATAACCAACATTGGATTTTCCACTTTGTAGCTTTACATGTAGATGAAATAAAAATGCAGAATCCTTGGTAAAGACGACTTCAATAGTATCGAGCGGCAACAAATGACTTCTCCGATGCAAATAAGTTGGGACAAGGTGGATTTGGCACGGTTTTATGTGGTAATCACTGCAAATTGTTTATTCATAAAATAACTAGAGAATTTGAAACATTCACATGTATATGGCTGCCTTTTGCATTCTTTTTCAGGGAACATTGGCCGATGGAAAAGTTATAGCAGTTAAAAAGGCTGTTTGTCGATTTGGCACAAGGTGGTCAAGCATTTAAGAACGAGGTCCTCTTGGTTGCAAGGCTTCAACACCGGAATTTGGTCAGCTCTTAGGTTTTTGCCTGGAGGGGAGAGAAAGGCTTTTTATATATGAATTTGTACCAAACTCAAGCTTGGATCACTTAATATATGGTATGATCATGCCATTTTGTTACTAGCAGCATCCGATTTAAGATTAATTGAAGTGCATGTTCTTACCAATCTGCATTTTGAAAGTCACCTCGCATTAGTCACATCCGCTATAACCTTTCATCAATATGCTATGTAGATCCCATTAGGCGAGGGCAACTGAATTGGGAAAGGCGTCAAAAGATAATAGGAGGCATTGCTCGTGGGCTTCTTTATCTTCATGAGGATTCTCAACTTCGAATCATTCATCGGGATCTTAAAGCGAGCAATATTTTGCTTGATGTGGAAATGAACCCTAAAATTTCAGATTTTGCACGGCAAGGCTATTTACGGTGGATCAAACTCAAGGCGGCACAAGCGGGGTTGTTGGCACTTAGTAAGTAATAGTAGTAGAATATCTTAAAATAAATTTCTTGTGCTCTTCTTCATATAATCTGAATAGCTAGCAGATATAAAGCACATCATATTAAATAGAAGAGTGTTGAAAGTGCTCATTATTTTTGTGATGCAGTGGGTACATGGCTCCAGAGTATGCAATGCATGGATTGTTCTCAGTCAAGTCAGATGTCTTTAGTTTTGGGGTGTTGCTACTAGAGATTATTAGTGGTCAAAAAAGTAGCCGCTTCTGCAATGGGGATACCACAGAGGACCTTCTTAGCTATGTAAGAAATTATCTTTCAATCACTCTCCTTCCCCAAAGAATTATCGGAAAAGAGTGGTAGACCCGAACTTGAATGAGTCAAGCAACTATTTTTACCATCTAAGTTTGCATTTGTGATTCATTGCAGCCATGGAGGAGTTGGAGGGAAGGGACCCCCTCAAATCTCATAGATCCTAACTTGGCCAATGGTTTGAGGACCGAAATGTTGAGGTGCATTCATGTTGGATTACTGTGTGTTCAAGAAATTGAGGCCGAGAGACCAACCATGGGTGCGGTGGTTTTGATGCTCAATAGTTACTCCACCACCATGCCAGCACCATCACGACCTGCATTCATTATGCACAGTATCCCTGAATTTGACACAGCGTCGCGGGGGACGGCAACTCATTCGGATCAATCTAGAAACAGACAAATCCAAGAATCAGTGAACGAGGCTTCCATCACCGAGTTATATCCTCGATGATCACAGATTGGAGCCTAAACATGTGTGCTTCTTCTGTTCCATTGTGTTAAATTCATTTTCTTTATGTATATAAAACTTCCCACGAGTCAACTACGTGGTGATATCATGTATCTTAAGTTATGCTATACCTTTAGACTGTCCGAACCTGGAAGGGGACTGGATGGAACAATAGGCAATGTGTTAGATCACTACATAATTTGATATTTGCATATTTTCATGTGTTGAATGGGTCGATTCATCACATACGTATATTCTCCTTTATCTGTTTTTGGTTGGATCTTCTGACATAACATTGGGATCACATTCTAATTCGTTTATTTTGTTTTTGCGGCACCCTATTTGTTAAATTTTTCTCGGGAAATAAACACAACTCTCATTTTATCGGGTTTGGAATTTTGAAGTCCAATCTTCTTGGAAACGCAAACAATTGACCCGAGCGGACGCAAACAAGAAGAACGCGTACGATTCTCTCTTTGACTTCTATATCGAGTCCCGTCGCAATCGTCGTGGTGTCGCAATCGCAATTCCCCTGTTATTTCGGGCATTCTCTTTACAGGTCGAAGTCAACAGTCAGAGGTCAACGGTCAGCGCTAATTGGTTTTAAAGCCGTGTGCCTTCCCGCACCTCTCTCCGAAAGAACTGGAACACTCAGACAAGCTTTCCGATGGTAGCTCCGCCGCGTTTCATCGCTGTCGTCGTCCTCCTCCCGCTCCTCACGTTCGTGGCCTCTGTCCGCAGCGCCAACCCTCTGTATGGCTCTTGCGGGAGCAACAACTTCACCGCCAACGGCACCTACGCCGCCAGCCTCAGCTCCCTCCTCGCCTCCGTCACCACCGCCGCCGCAAATGCCTCGAACACCAACGCCGCCCGCCGCTGACTATGGCTTCTACAACCTCTCCTCCCGGCGGAGCCCCGACGCTGCCAACGCCATCGCACTCTGCCGGGCGATGTCGGGGCCGCTGACTGCCGGAGCTGCCTGAATGACTCTGCCGCCGAGATCGTTCGCCAATGCCCGCTGCAGAAGGAGGCGGTCCTCTGGTACGACTACTGTATGCTCCGGTACTCGAACCGCTCCATTTTTGGGGCCGTGGAGGATTGGCCTTTCTTCTGCATGTGGCACCCTAACAATGTCACCGCAACGTCGATCAATTCAATCAGGTTCAAAACGGAAAAGTTAATTTTACATGCTTGTGATCGACATCTTTCATTTAGAAAACACTTGCATGAATCAGTTGTTGTTCCTGGTTAAAACATTGCATTGCATGTCATTTGTTTCCATGAAAGCAGAGGGCATGCTTCTTGAATTCTTGAACTTTATGTTTCCTATAAGCCATTGGGATTGGCACATAGCTTTTCAGGGTAGGATGAGCTCACCGGAGCATTTGGTTTTAGGTATCATTCTTGGGTAGCAGCTGACAATTCATATTGCATTAAAGATTGAGTAGGATTTTACGGTTCGGGTGGTGACAAAGTACTGAGTCTTCTTTTCTTGTCCCGACAGTAGTAGCTTATAGTTTGGGATTTATTATCTAGGTTTTGAGAAATCTGATGGATGGTTTGAGAGACAGAGCTGAAAGTGGCAATTCAACGAGGAAATTTGCCGTTGCAAATGTGACGGCTCCAAACTTCCAAACTCTGTATGGACTTGTGCAGTGCACTCCAGACTTGTCGCAGCAACAATGCGTGAGATTGTTTGGTGAGCGTTATTAGAAAAATTCCAGAGTGTTGTAATCAAAAACAAGGAGGGAGGTATGTTACTCCCAATTGCAATTTCAGGTTTGACTTATACCTTTTTTTTGATTGACATGAGTCGCCACCATCACCACCACTGGCACCACAGTCGCGGTTTCTCCTACACCTACTCCAACGAATAACAAATCCTCTAAAGGTACTTCCTTTTAATGTACAGATTACCAATGCCAGAGCATTCTATTTGTGTTTTTCAATTTTCTGTAGGACAAAAATGATAATAATTTCCTTACCCAAAAAAAAAACATGATAATAATTGTGCTTTACCAAAAAAAAAAAAAAAAACAAGATAATAATTGTGAGCAAGTTTAACTTCATTGAGCTCCTCCTAGAAACAAGAGACTAGGGGTTGTAAGTCTGTTTCCCCTCCTTCCTTTGCTCCTCCTCCCCGAGTATGGTCGCATTAAGTGGATTTTAAAGCAAGATGTAATTCAACTTTTGATTCGGAGTGTAATAAGTTCCTGAGACACTTATTTTTCCTCTTGAATGAGATATAAGCATGAAATAACTAGCAGACAAGAAATTAATGACATTTCTGATGCATCACGAGTCTTTCTTTTCTTTCAATTTAAGTATCACCGCCTAAAGTAATTTCATCCGGAAACTGATAGAATAACACCAAAGACCGCTTTGAATGTGCAACCCCTCATAAAAACTATTTTCGGTTATTGGGTCTACACACTGTCTACCGTGAGTTTCTTGTCTAACGTAAGAGCTCTTCCTTTTTCAGGAAAGGATACTAACTCAGGTCATATTGCCCTGATTATCACAATCCCAGCTGTTGGATTTTCTCTTATAATTGCTGGAATATTATGCATCTGTTTGAGGTCAAGAAGATTGAAGAAAAAATTTGAATGTAAGTTTTGATTACTTTGCGTGATTGATTTTCATAAAATACTGGGTGAATATGTGAAACAGATCAAGAGCCAATAGGTTTGATCTTGATGTGCAAAAGCTAGTAACTTTCCAGAAATTCAGAGGTCAATGATTTTGACTAAACGAGGACAGATTCAATGTGGGCTATAGATATCAAAGTTCCCCAATTGCTCTGGAAAACCTTTTATTTGCTACCATCACCCAGAGGACAAAATTTTCTTTAAATGGATCAACTGTTAAATAAAAATGATTTACTATTAACTGTTAAATTAGCGCGACTGATAATGTTGAATTAGACAATAACCAACATTGGATTTTCCACTTTGTAGCTTTACATGTAGATGAAATAAAAATGCAGAATCCTTGCAAAGACGACTTCAATAGTATCGAGAGCGGCAACAAATGACTTCTCCGATGCAAATAAGTTGGGACAAGGTGGATTTGGCACGAGTTTTCTGTGGTAATCACTGCAAATTGTTTATTCATAAAATAACTAGAGAATTTGAAACATTCACATGTATATGGCTGCCTTTTGCATTCTTTTTCAGGAACATTGGCGATGGAAAAGTTATAGCAGTTAAAAGGTTGTTTGTAGATTTGGCACAAGGTGATCAAGAATTTAAGAACGAGGTCCTCTTGGTTGCAAGGCTTCAACACCGGAATTTGGTCAGGCTCTTAGGTTTTTGCCTGGAAGGGAGAGAAAGGCTTCTTATATATGAATTTGTACCAAACTCAAGCCTGGATCACTTAATATATGGTATGATCATGCCATTTTGTTACTAGCAGCATCCGATTTAAGAGTAATTGAAGTGCATGTTCTTACCAATCTGCATTTAGAAAGTCACCTCGCATTAGTCACATCTGCTATAACCTTTCATCAATATGCTATGCAGATCCTGTTAGGCGAGGCAAACTGAATTGGGAAAGGCGTCAAAAGATAATAGGAGGCATTGCTCGTGGGCTTCTTTATCTTCATGAGGATTCTCAACTTCGAATCATTCATCGGAATCTTAAAGCGAGCAATATTTTGCATGACACGGAGATGACCCCTAAAATTTCAAATTTTGGTATAGCAAGGCTATTTGTGGTGGATCAAACTCAAGGCGGCACAAGCAGGGTTGTTGGCACTTAGTAAGTAATAGTAGTAGAATATCTTAAAATAAATTTCTCGTGCTCTTCTTCATATAATCTGAAAAGCTAGCAGATATAAAGCACGTCATATTAAATAGAAGAGTGTTGAAAGTGCTCATTATTTTTGTGATGCAGTGGATACATGGCTCTAGAGTATGCAATGCATGAATTGTTCTCAGTCAAGTCAGGCGTCTTTAGTTTTGGGGTGTTGTTACTAGAGATTATTAGTGGTCAAAAAAGTAGCCGCTTCTGCAATCGGGATACCACAGAGGACCTTCTTAGCTATGTAAGAAAATATCTTCAAATCACTCTCCTTCCCTAAAGAATCACCGGAAAAGAGTGGTGGACTCGAACTTGAATGAGTCAAGCAACTATTTTTACCATCTAAGTTTGCATTTGTGATTCATTGCAGGCATGGAGGAGTTGGAGGAAGGGACCCATTCAAATCTCATAGATCCTAATTTGGCCGATGGTTCGAGGACCAAAATGGTGAGGTGCATTCATGTTGGATTACTGTGTGTTCAAGAAATTGAGGCCGAGAGACCAACCATGGGTGCGGTGGTTTTGATGCTCAATAGTTACTCCACCACCATGCCAGTACCATCATGACCTGCATTCATTATGCACAGTAACTCTGAATTTGACACAGCGTCGCGGGGACGGCAACTCATTCGGATCAATCTAGAAATAGACAAATCCAAGAATCAGTGAATGAGGCTTCCATCACTGAGTTATACCCTCGATGATCACATATTGGAGCCTAGACATGTGTGCTTCTTCTGTTCCATTGTGTTAAATTCATTTTCTTTATGTATACAAAACTTCCCACGAGTCAACTACATGGTGATATCATGTATCTTAAGTTATGCTATACCTTTAGACTGTCCGAAACACGGAAGGGGACTGGATGGAACAATAGGCAATGTGTTAGATCACTACATAATTTGATATTTGCATATTTTCATGTGTTGAATGGGTCGATTCATCTGTAGTATGGATATTGGAATTCTGGCTATACATGGTATCTACTCCGAGAAAAGTTACTTCAATTGAATATTATACTAATAGAAAGATATTTGAAAGCTACTATGCATTATAGAAATGTTGTTAGTCACGTTTGGATGTTGAATTTAGATATATCTATAGTTAGTTTCTTATGAGAGAAACCACTGATTCTCATGAATAATTACTGTACTTTCCCCACATTAAATACTTTTGACTCATTGGAGAAATTACTAGCTCCCTGAATTGTTTAAACTTGCTTTTGTATGTGTGAAGTTACCATCGACAATGAGAAGTAACTACTACCAACATGTCATATATAAAGTTGGTAGATAAGTAGGACAAAGTTGGTGATTTCATATAATTCAATGAAAGTTGGTAAGTTATTCGAATCATTCGTTATTTAAGCCCTCTTATCAATGTCGATAAGTGGTTCAAATAAGAGTTGGTCACCTAAAATTATTTTGTAATTTCAAAGCTAGTAAGAAATTGGTCAATTATTAGAAAAGTTGGTAATTTAGAGTTTGACCAAATAAACATAGGTGAGCATCACAAATAAGAGTTGGTAACCTAAAATTAATGGGAAATTTTTTTCAAGAAAAATCAATATTTCACATAGGGTGTGTTTGTTTTCAATAACAGTGTCTTTCGGAAATTAATTTTCTTAACTGTTACTTGTTTGATTCACGAAAATGACTAGTCAATAGAAAACACTTTCCGGTTAACGAAAATATTCATGTTTAAAGTTAGGAAAGTGAATTCCCAAATTTAAAAAGGTGAAAGCACTTTCCAAAATTGCCCTTTCTCTCCCAAATTGACTGGTCCCACTCTCTCTTCTCTCTCTTTGTGCTTGCGCCATGGCAGTTGCGCATTTTTGAGCGCAGCAAGCATTGAAGCCATGGATACCGCGCCTCCGATATTGTCCCCCGAAGCTGGGCCTGAAGCCTCACTGCCATCCCCTCCTGCCTTCGGTGCTTAGCCTTGTCTCATCAGCCACATGCAACCTAGTCCCCGAGCCGCGACCATAGTTGACATCCTCAAAATTTCGTTCTTAGAACCCTAATGTTTTGGCCAAGAGTGCTGGCTTCTGTGGATTCCATGGTGTTAGGTAGCTGGTTTTCGATGGAACCATGAAAACGTGGGTGATTGTACTGCAATAGTGATTTTTCCGTGCAAAATCAAGAGCATGGTTGGTTTCCATCCTGTTCTATGTATGCAGATGAGGTTCGGTGTCTATTAGTTGCTTTAGATGAAGTCACATATACCAGTAGTTGGGTTTTTCTTTCCTTTTTCAATTCTCTATTGAGCTCAATTTCTGATATATCTGTCGAATTCAAGAACCATGGAATTGAAGAAAGGGTTCTTTTTGGCCTAAGGAGGGAAGAAAACACAGACGAAGAAGAAGAGAGGAGGGAGAGCAATGATGTGACGGGAGTAAGGTCTCCGTTTTCTTTGGGCCAAGACAAAGTCATGAGATTCAAATTATTTTTCAAATGGGATCCAAATATCATAAATATTTTTGGTCACATATCATAAAACAAAAAAATAACATAACAATTTTCCTGTAAAATAATTTTTCAAAAAGCATTTTCCTTGGTCATGGACTTTTTTCCCAACAAACGTACCCTTAGATTAAGATTGGTAAATTCAGTAAATAAGTTATGCTAGTACTCGTTGATAATTTATGGGCATTTTCAGTGATTTGTAAACAATAGATGATCAAATGAATATGGGTAATCTAATATAAGTGTTAGTGACTTATCCCGAACAAACAATTTATCGGTCATTTTTCATTTGTTGAGCAATATTTGAGATTTACTTTATTTGTTTCATTTTTGGAGAAACATTTTCTTTATTTTCTAGTGTTTGGATCGCTTAGGAAAATGAGTCAACAAAAAATATTTTTTCATCAAGCAGGAAATGTTTTCCTAACAAAATTTTAATTCATAAAAATTATTTCCTCTCCGAAAAATCAAAAATCATTTTTCAAATAATGGCAGGTGGGTTTTTTCTCTACAAATTCGACTTATATGTATTTCTTTATATGTCCAATTTCTCCCTGTCTAATCTACTATTTTCTCAAGTCAAGACAGAATTTTGTAACATACGAAACAAATTATTAAACTTTTTTTTTCTACTTTTGAAACAAAATTTAAGAATAAAGCTATGTATTTTTTATAAACTTTTCCCATATGTGCAATCGATCCCATACAAACATTCTAGTTGGCTAAATATTTCTTTCACGTACAAATTTTCTCGCAAAATAAACACGACCCTAATTTTGCCGGTTTCGAAATTTCAAAGTCTAATCTTCTTGGCAGGGCAAATAATTTGACCCCAGTGGACGCAAACGATAAGAACGCATACGATTCTCTCTCTCTATCAACTTCTGTACCTGAGTCTCGTCACAATCGTTGCGGTGGCACAATCGTAATTTCCCCTGTTATTTTGGGCTTTCTCTTTACCGGTCGGAGTCAACAGTCAGAGGTCAACGGTCAGCGCTAAATTTTTTTTCAAAGCCGTGTGCCTTGCCACACCGAATCCCACCTCTCTCTCTCCTCCTCTCTATGAGAACCTCAATAATGTCACCGGCAACGTCGATCAATTCAATCAGGTTCGATAATGGGAAGTTAATTTTTATCATGCTTATGATCAACATCTTTCATTTGAAAACAAACTTGCATGAATCAGTTGTTGTTCTGGTTAAAACATTGTATTGCATTTCATTTGTTTCCATGAAAGCAAAGGGCATGCTTCTTGAATTCTTGAACTTTACGTTTCCTATAAGCCATTGGGATTGGCACATAGCTTTTCAGGGTAGTATGAGCTTACATGAGCATTTGGTTTTAGGTATCATTCTTGGGTGGTGGCTGACAATTCATATTACATTAAAGATTGAGTAGGATTTTTTACGGTTCGGGGTGGTGACAGAAAGTCTTGAGTCTTGTTTTCTTGTCCCGACGTAGGTAGCTTATAGTTTTGGATTTATTATCTAGGATTTGAGAATTCGATGGATGGTTTGAGAGACCGAGCTCCGAGTGGCAATTCGACGAGGAAATTTTCCGTTGGAAATGCGACGGCTCCAAACTTCCAAATTCTGTATGGACTTGTGCAGTGCACTCCGGACTTGTTGCAGCAACAATGCAATGATTGTTTGGTGAACGCTATTGCACAAATTCCTCGGTGTTGTAATCGAAACAAGGAGGGAGGTATGTTACTCCCGGTTGCAATATCAGGTTTGAAGTGTACCGCTTTTTGATGCTTGACATGAGTCGCCACCATCACCACCACGGCACCACAATTCGCCGGTTTCTACTACACCCGCCCAACGAATAACACATCCTCTAAAGGTACTTCCTTTTAATGTCTGATTACCTATGCGAGCATTTTATTTGTGTTTTCAATTGTCCGTAGGACAAACATGATAATAATTGTGAGCAAGTTTAACTTCATGATAATACGCTTATCACACCATATGATCGTTTCCCAATTGGAAGGCATTGGTTGGGGAGCATTTGAGTTGTGATGTAGGTAGCGTGCAGGTAGAGTGCAAAAGGCGTCGTGCACATTACGTGAAATTCCTATTTTGCCCTTGGTCAATGAATTATTATTTTGCCTTTGGCCATGTTAATTTCTATTTTTGCCCTATCATGCGATTTAGTGAATGTTTTGTGCATGAAATTAAATGTCTAGTGATTTATATATAATCTTTTTTTAATTAGAGATTGTGATTAGCTACAACATCTTTGAGTACTATTGATGTCTCTACTACACTACACAAGTCCATATCTTTCTTTGGGAGCCATCGCTTTTCGTCTGATTCAAGCACTCCATACATTGTAGTAGTATATGGAACATTAGCCATAAGATTGTATATCAAAGCCAGAGCATTGACACCAGGGTTTGGGTGATGTATTGTTTTGGACATTCCACATAAAGACCCTCGGGTATGTCGCCATTACTCCAAAGAAGTCAGCATCCGAGTAGTGCAGCATGCACTCGTTGTACCATATGATCGATTCCTGGTTGGACGGGCATCGATTAAGGGCGTCTGCGTCGCATTCTCGATGCAAGACTGGCAGGAACTGCACGGAACATCGCCCCGGCAGAGGAATAGGCCAAAGATGCCGCTGGAGCCATTCTTGTAGAAGCTATAGTTGAGGGATGCTTCAAAGGATAAAGAATCTAAAACTGAGGCAAGATTGGAACCGAAAGTAGAGTTTGTTGTGTCATTGGAGAAGCTTGAACAGACGTGGTAATTGTAGGTTAGTTGGCCAGTGACTGGGTTTGAATTCGATGAGCACAAACGCGACGACAACAACAAAGGGCACAAATTTCCTCAGCGAAGTCATTTCTTACCACACATATTCATTGGAAATGATATGCACCTCACTGCTTTCGTTTTGGAATCCATTGTGTGCTCTTCTCTCCTTCAAGCTCGTCCTGTGCACAGAATCCTCCATGCTTCGTAAAAGTATTTCTTCAAAGAAGTTGGCATCCGAGTAGTGCGGCATGCACTCGTCGTACCATATGATCGTTTCCCAGTTGGATCGGCATTGATTGGGGAGCGTTTGAGTTGTGATGTGGGTAGCGCGCAGGGGTCGTGCACATTACGTGAAATTCATATATTGCCCTTGGCCACTTTGAATTACTATTTTGCCTTTGGCCATGTTAATTTTCAATATTGCCCTATCATGCGATTTAGTGAATGTTTTGTGCATGAAATTAAATGTCTAGTGATTTATATATATTTTTTAATTAGAGATTGTGAGTAGCTACAACATCTTTGATTATCTTAAATTATATATACTAAGAACCCTTGGATCATTTATTGAAAATAGACATTGATTGTAATTAACCATACTAATATAATAAAAATTCTTGTGGGCAAAAATTGTTATGTTGATACGATTAATTAGGATAAAATGACATATTATTTTTCTTAATTTACTCATAGAGATTAAGAAAATGGAATATAATGTGATAGTTTCTTTATAAAGTAATTATGAATCTATTTAAATTAGAGACTTAGCCAACATGCAGCCTTTGACGTTATTTGATTTATATTTTTGACATATTTTACATTGGTGAAAACATGATTTATGTAAAATTGCCTCAAATTTTATGACATAAACATGTTTGTTTGTTACCGCCTTTCTCAAAGCTTATTAGCCTAAGCGAACTTGTATGTAGCGGATACTATGGTAGGCAGGCCAAAATAGTGCACCTCACCGCTTTCGCTTTTTGAATCTATTGTGTGCTCTTCTCTCCTTCGAGCTCGCTCTGTGCACAAAAGCCTCCATGCTTCGTAAAAGTATTTCTTCACTTGTTTCTCCATCTGTTGATAGTTTGTTTGTAAAACAAATAATGAGGTGCCTTGTCCCACATCGAAAGGATGTGAGTGTGCATGTGGACAAGATTTGGCACTAATCAATGATCATTTTTATTTATTTATTAAATTTCGAATTTATTATTATAAAATAACCATTGTCATATTGAAACAATGTGGCCGCTCGTAATAGAGTGGCAGTTATTTTTTAATAATTTAATTTCGAATTTTTATTTTCTGCCTAATGGTAATTAGGCTCTCTTACAACCTTTGAAAGGTTGTGTCTGTTCGAACATAACTTCTTTACATTCGAAAGGTTGTGTTTGTTCAACATATAAATATTTCAATGTTTTTGTCCATTAAGAACAACAACAATTTTTCCATTTTTCTTCCGAGATATACAGTCATCTTTTCTAATTGTTTTCCTAGAGAGACCCTAGAGATATACCAAAATTGCTATTCGGTATTTTCAATCAAGACTTTATTGTATCCCGGAGGAAATTTGCGGTGACCATTAGCAACCGTGGGGCAAATAATTCCTTAAAGAAAGTGATATCACGCCTCAAAGTCTCACTTCATTGTTCTACCAATTTTCAAAGTCAATTTTCCAACACCATCTGTATAATCACTATGTGTTAGAGTAAGACTAAACTAGTGTTACCCATTAATGGATTGTCCATTACATGAACCTCCTTGCTGACTCTTTTCACGCCTGGATAAGAAGTAACAAGACACGAAGTGCTCCCCTTGCTGAAATCAATGACAGAGTGATGGCTGTAATCTTTGTCATGTTTTTCCTCTCTTTCCGCTTTCAATTAGCGCATCAAACCGGGGATCGAAACAATGCTAACAATCGACGGGACTATAGTCCTAATTGTGGATGAATTTGAAAGACAGAAAGTAAGCCTAAAGGAAGTGATTCTCTAGCCGCCGTGGTTGGAGTTCAACACAAACAATTTATAGCAACAAAAGGCACACATTTACTAATAGTTGATACTAGAATTCCCATATAGAGAATTGAATCAACCATAGATCCGGGAAACCAAATTATCGGCGTTGACCCTGTCTAAGGTTTTATATGGGCAAATAACAAACTCCTCCTCGGCTAGCAAGACATTCCCTAAACTCGTTCGTTGGACACAACTAATTCTGCTTTAAACTCAGTGAATCTTACATCAGAGCCTGTAGTTAGGGCAGAGGAAGGGTAAACAAATGTCCATGAATACATAAACTAGACTAATCGTACACTTTCTAAGCATCAAGATTGGTTAGTTCTATGACTCATAGCTTGTGCACCAAATCATCTTGTACTTTTCCAGTCCCAGGAACGAGCCTGCTTTACATAAGATATGCATTTCCAGTACTTACCTTTATCTATAGATGAAGGCGGTGTCGCACTTGGAACCGGTTGAAGTGAAACCACCCGCTAACAGTAAAAGGTAATCCTCACATTAGAGATTATAGCTCAAGCTTAGAATTCGCCAACCCCTTTTCCCTTCACAAAGACTACTTGATATCCTCTTTCAGTTGAGCCAAACAATTGCTGACCGAGTAATCGTTGATGTCTCTACTACATCGCACAAGTCCATATCTTTGCTTTGTGAGCCATTGCTTCCATCGGATTCAAACACTCCATACATCGTAGTAGTATATGGAACATTAGCCACAAGATTGTATATCAAAGCCAAAACATTGACATCAGGTTCATTGGGCGATGTGTTGTTTTGGACATTCCACATGAAGACCCTCGGGTATGTCGCCATTACTCCAAAGAAGTCAGCATCCGAGTAGTGCAGCATGCACTCGTTGTACCATATGATCACTTCCTGGTTGGACGGGCATCGATTGGGGAGAGCATCGAGTCGTGTTCTAGATGCAGGACTGGCATGAGCTGCTCAAACATCGCCTGGGCAGAGGAAAAGGCCAAAGATCTTTCTTTGGAGCCGTTCTTGTAGAAGCTATAGTTGAGGGATGCTTCAAAGGATAAAGAATTTAAAAGTGAGGCAAGATTGGAACCAAAAGTAGAGTTTGTTGTAACATTGGAGGAGCTTGAACAGACATGGCAATTGAAGGTTGGTTGGCCAGTGATGGGTTTGAATTCGATGAGCACAAACGCGACGACAACAACAAAGGGCATAGATTTCTTCGGTGAAGTCACTTCTTACCACGTATTCATTAGAAATGATATGCATGAAGGTGTGAGGCTTAGAAGGAAAAGAAAAACATGCAAAATTTGCCCACATTCAAGTTTGATCGCTTCAGAGACTCGTTCTCGTTGCATTTGATTACATCAATCACTTTTCCTGGTGGCGGTAGATCTTAGGTCGATTAGTTTAATGATGTCAACCGAAATCTCTTAGACTGGGTCTACTCAGATAACAGATAGAACTTTAGCTGTTTCTACGGCTGACGTAAGCCTCTGTCTTTGGACACTCGTGCTTTTTTGGTTAGAAACTTAGAAAAGGGTTGAAGACTTTAAAAAATTGATGCTGGAACGGGTCCAGGCTGAGAAAATAATGTAGACATTTAGTTTGTGCAGTGAACAAAATCAATCAGCGCATAAATTATTAGTGAACATGTATTTTTAAATGAGACCTAATGCTAGGATCACAAATTCCAGAAATGTGATTGGTTTATATATAGTGCTGTCTATGGTCAGAAAATTCCAACCAACGAGGTCTTTGTCATTGCCAAAGTCCGATAAATTGATTCTTCCTTTGTCGTTGCACAATTTTGTCCGAGTCTTTAGATTCCAGATCTAATTGACCCCTTCAAATTTGTAATAATGGGCCTAAACCCAGCCCATGTCCCTTGAAGCCAAGCCCAAGCCGTCATTTCCCCTCCAACAGATGAAGCAAACAAGCGGTGACAAAAACGAGGAAGAAAAGAGTGAGCTCGTTCGTGGAAGGAGAGAAGGAAGTGCAGAAAAGAGGAAAAAAATTTCACCCGTAGCCAATCCAGACACTCGACAAGTCAAATTAACACCGTTTTGTAATGCCTAGAAATATGCTCATGCAATTGGAGTAATTTGTGAAGTTAGTTCATATATATGGAGTTACATGAATTTTGAACCGTGAGGTTTGATTGAAGAGTCGACGAGCTATAGATATATATGGAAATAATTTAGGGCATTGTGGAGCCATAGAGTTGGACAAAAATTGATTTGAAATACGATTTGATCGAACGAGTTTCTGAAGTTTTGCGTGTGAGTTACTTGTAACAAACAATACACGTATGTTAGCTATCGAAGAGTTTTCTTCGTTAGTGCGTAAAAGTTATTTTATCAACGATTAAATGTAGTTTAGGCATGTCATTTGTTATAGTAGCATATTAGTTGTTTATGCTCAAGTTGCTATGATTAGAACCCATTGAGGGATAAATATGCATGTTGCTATTAGGAAGTCCTTTTGGGTTGAAACACCGGCTAATATAAGTGAAGATTTAGCCAAAGGAGGAACTTGGTTGACTTTATCACAAGTGTTAAGCGTGATCATAGTTAAATGTTGAGCATTAAATTAGTCGATGGAATGGACTACCGACGTTTGACTAGATTGAAATTAATTAATAGAATAGACCATCAATTGTTGATTTGTTATTGTTGAATTGATATTGTTGATTGATCTTATACATAAGAAGTTTTGTTGGAAAGATATCGTCTACTTTTGATATTTTATGTATATTATTTTCTAGATTTGGAATTGATGAGTTATGATATCGTTTTATAAAGATGCATAGTAAATATTCGATCCGCTTAGAATAAATGTATTACTCATTGGAATGTGGTTGCTCATTCCATTCATCTTACTTGCATTTTAGGTTCTTCAAATGAGTCACAAGTAAGATGAAAGCGTCGTCATTATCATAAGGACATTTTGATAATGTGGATTTTTGGGTATGAGTTGTCTATGATTATGATGAACTCTTGAGTTGGTTGTTTGTTGGAGATGTATATATATATCTTTTTGATGGATTATAACAACTCTTATATGGGAATCAAATGACTCTTTTCTCAAATATGTATGAATGTATATATTTTTGTATTAGATTTGGTTACGTTTAAAGTTGTCTTTCAAAGTGAAAGGACGATCTTATCATTACCCTTGTACTTGTAGGCCCAATTCCCTAAAAACCCAAAAATTTAGCTTTTGTCCCAATTATATCCTAAACTTTCTTTTATTTCATAAAAATCCCAAACTTTTACTTTTTTTTCCCAAATTTTGTTTTATTTTTAATTTTTTTCTTCTAATTTTAATATTATTTTTTTTTTTAATTTTTTCTTTTCTTTTCCTTTCTTTTTCATTTTTGTTTTACCTTTAACCTCCCGCCGATTGCCGGTCGGCGATCGGCCGAGGCGAGGGCCGATCTAGCGAGGCTTTACCCCCGCCGAGGCCGGGCGAGGCTCGGTCTCGCCCAACAACAATGGAGGTCGATCTCGCTAGTCATTTAGATTTGGCTAGGGCTGAGTCGGCCCGTCGACCCGGCGGGCAAGGCTCGACCTCATCTCATCGTTCGGGCGAGGCCGACCTTGCCCGGCCGACGGGCCGAGCCTCGCCAGATCCTGGCGAGGGTCACCGCCGACCGCTAGCGAGGCTTTAGGCGAGGCCAACCGCCAAAGTGCCAGGGGCCCAAGCCTCGCCCAGATCGCCCACCTTTGGCCGGGTCACTGCACAAGACGACCGCCCGGAGGTTGAAGGTGAAACCAAAAAAAAAAGAAAAGGAAAGGAAAAGAAAAAAAAAAAAAAATAAAAAATTTTGAAAAAATAAAAAATAATATTAAAAAATTAGACGAAAAGTTAACTGGGTAGATTTGGGACAAAAGTAAAAGTTTGGGTTTTTTATGAGACAAAAAAAAGTTTGGGATATAATTAGGACAAAGGCTAAAGTTGGGGTTTTTCAGGGAATTGGTTCTGTACTTGTAGAGTTGGGGGTTTGAATTACAGCTTGCAAAGAACAAGAAATTAATGAATTTAAAATGAACTCTACAAGAAATCTGATGGTCCATTTGTCAATCTTCTTAAGATTAACATGGTTGGGATTGGCGAAAAAACAACTTCAGTGATCTAATATAGGTTTTTTTTTTTGGCTAAATATGAATAAATTATGGATTATAATAGCTAATATGTGCCATTAGATGTATCTAATAATTAATTAGCATTTTTGGTAGACGAGAAAGCGTACAGAGTTTTTACCTATGCCCTAGAACGAAAAATCTCTCCAAACTATAGGGAAAATGAAAAAAAAAGATAAGAAATTCGCATTTCAAAATGGCATTATTATTATAATTGTTTAAAGGACAATTTGTGATTTTTAAAATGGAATCTTTTTCTGTTCAAGCTTTTCACTGCCCCCGTTTCCTCTCCATCCAAGCAAGGTCAAGAGAAAATATTTCACCACTCGTTCATTTGCCTAATTTACCGTCTTTCGTTACTTTGGAAAAGGTACAACGATCTAATGCCGCCGTCCGGCCTACTTCCGACCACCGCCAACTTTGGCACCCTACAACGAATCTTTGCCGCTCTCTCTCTCTCTTGATTGAGATGCAAGAGGAAATAGGTACAGGCCCGCCAGGCATTAGGACGGAAGGTACATGCGTGTATCTGCTATGTCTGCATGCGGAGCTAGCCTAGGCTTGAATGCTCCTGTCCAGGCCAGGCCCTAAACTCGATCGAGCCCTAAAATTTTGGCCTGGTTGTTCAGACAGGCCTATTTTCTTTTGCTGAGTTGGCCTATTTGGTGGGGCATCCTATAAGTCGACATTACTCAGGATTAGGTCTATTTTTGAAGTGATTAGTGGCTTCGAACGGAAGTAAATTGAAGAAGGTATAAGCTTCTTTGTGTGGAGGATAGCTCATGTTTTCACATAGCCACCTCGTAAATAGCTAGAAAAGATGCCAAATGAAAAAAAAAAAAAGAACTTTGATTTTTGATATCAAGGAAAATTATGCATTCTTCTATTCATTTACAGCAAACTTCCGATTCCCCAACTTTGGATTAAACTAAACGACAAGGCAAATCAGGTTTATGAGGTTCTAGCATACGGAGCGACAGCTGTGGTGGCATGACACCCTTCATTTTGAACGAAGGGCCTTCTGCAATATGTAATAAGCTCATGTCAACGACATCCAGGGCTCGGTTTTGGCTTGTCTGGATCTGCTCCACCTGCAAACTCAAACAAGAAAATTATGAAAAAAAAGGGTAGCATTTCTACCACAAAGTACATATGTAACTAGTATAATTTAACAGTTACTTGTTATCAAAACTCATGTGACAACAGCTAATTGGAAAAGACAATGACTGTGAAACCCAAATAGAAGGTCTATATGTGATGATGCGGTTCAAAACTATAAGAGACACACACCTCTTCTGCATGGCCTGCCTAGAAGAATCACAACCAAGAGAAGACAACAAAATCTCACCAAGGAATGATAAAAGCTGAAAGAGAAAGAGGAAGAAGAAGAGGCAATCTGTGCCTCTTTTCTGTTGGGAAAACTCAATCCTGATTGTTTTCGTCCAAAACGATTCGGAACGAATTCGATTAATCGGAAAACGCGTGCCGAGAACCATCAAACTTGTATCACCGATCGTGCAGGCATATCACACAATGAACATACCGGTATTGTTACAAATTAAGTGCCACTTTGCGTTTGAAAGTTTTTCGATCGTCTTTTAGATGCAGTGTCGTTCCAGAGAAAAGAGAAGACGTCGTTCTTGAAGGAGTGTGTTTGCATGTATGAAAATCACGTCACTTTCCAAAGGGTGCCTTCTATTATAAATAGGGAAATAATTCACCTAAGTGGGCCCTTGTAGCTCACGGGCGGGTTTAGCCCATCTTGGGTGGTCCACCCATTATCTCTTTCATCTCCCACTTGCCCACGATGAGCTAAACACAACTCTCTTCCTTGCAAAGTTCATATTGGCAAATAATCCTTGCGACCAAGTTATACTACGAGAGCTCGTTGTTATACATCCGTTAGAAATATATAACAGCGCAAATTTGGGCATTATCCAAAGTAGAATTAGTATGCAGCTCCCCTAGATCAATCAGTCATATTTCTTTATCTCTCTTGATCTTTTTAGTATCTCATATATTGTATTCACAACTATGATTTACTCAAAATCATAATTGGTCGACTTTGTGAATACAAATATAGAATATGATATCATAAATTAAATTGATCTTCCTCTTTCCTTAAACCTCTCCATTTCAGTCCAACTCGCTTTTTCTAGAAATGCCCCGTTAGACCGAATTATCATGATCATCGGCAATATCCTAAGATAGCAAACACTGAATAGAAATTTTGAGAATAAGTAAGAGTCGTGAAGGCAATTTAAATGAGAAGAATTATTTTCTTCAAGAGTCTCACACGACTTAAAAATTGAGATCATAATTTTTGTCAACTCTTATCGGTCGTCCCATGCATACGTAATATGAAATACGTATTACGGTATTCTCTCCTTTTCCCATAGAGCGTATGTCTTTACTCTCAATACCGTACAGATGATAGTTTAGACATACTCAATGTCCAACTTGAGTTCACAAATCTACTCTATTCATAAGCATCTATCGAACTCACATCTGGCATTAAAGGCAGGTAAAGTGAAATATGTGGGTCATTTCACTTTCGGACATAATAATCTATATGTCCTCATCTTAACATTCTGTTAAGGCGACGTCCATGCTTCAAGCTTGAGCTCTCAATTATCACCTAGATAACAAGCTTAAAACTATCTCATCTCTATTCATCATATAGTTGAATAGAGGCGATTACCCGTGTGAGTGGGCTAATCTCTCATCTGTCCGACATACCTTTTCAATATAATGCACTCAGCATCGACATTCACAAATGTCATACAAACTTATAGGCATTGATAATAACAAACTTCATTAATAGTGAACATTCTGGGAAAATTACAATATTCAGTACATCATATTCTACACAGTCCTAAAGATCTCACATGACCATGGAAAACTTTTCTAGGAATCGACTTCGTCATAGGATCTGCTATCATCCTTTGTGTAGATATGTACTTCACGTTCACTTCCTTTCGTGCAACCATGTCCTTGACATAGTTATACTTGATATCTATATGTTTGGTCTTTCCATGGTACTTGGGATCCTTAGTGTACGCTATTGCTGCTTGGCTATCACAATAGACTAATATTGGGTTTGCAGCATTCTCAGTTACACCTAAGTGATCCAAAAATCTTCTAAGCCAAATAGCTTCTTGTGCCGCTGTTGATAGAGCCACGAACTCGGCTTCCATTGTAGATAAGGCTACGCACTATTGTTTCTTACTGCTCCAAGATATGGCGCCATTATTCAGTAAGAATACGTATCTAGAAGTAGATTTCCTTTCTTTTAAATCTCCTCCCAGTCAGCATCAGTATAGCCTTCAAGGTGTAGATCACTTCCTTGATAAGTCAGCACATAGTCGGCACTTCCTTTAGATATCTCAGGATTCTTTTGACGGCGATCCAATGTGCTTGACCTGGATTGGATTGGTATCTACTTACCATTCCAACTGTATAACAAATATCAGGTCTTGTACACATCATAGCGTACATCAAGCTTCCGACAGCACTAGCATATAGAACTTGTTCCATTTGCTCCTTTTCTTGTGAAGTCTTAGGACACATTCTGTCACTTAATGCTTCGCCCTTTGCAATAGGAGTATCTATTGGTTTACAATCTTGCATACGAAATCGCTCAAGGATTTTATTCACATACGTCTCTTGTGAAAGAGATAGGGATTTCTTTGAGCGATCTCTTGAAATCTTAACTCCAAGAATGTATGCAGCTTCATCCATATCTTTCATCTCAAAATTGGAAGATAACATATTCTTGATTGTATTTACAAACTCCATATCGCTTCCGGCAACTAGTATATCATCAATATATAATGATAAGATCACAAATTGATCTTTGGATCTTTTGATATATACAC
Source organism: Syzygium grande (assembly GCA_024733475.1). NCBI lineage: Eukaryota > Viridiplantae > Streptophyta > Magnoliopsida > Myrtales > Myrtaceae > Syzygium > Syzygium grande. The sequence goes on from JAMXDD010000002.1 coordinate 23,758,100, forward strand.
AATTGTCTTCACTAATCATTGTAAAATCATATGCCATTATTACATTGTGAAAACGTATATACCATTGTCTCAAGATCGCTTAAGGCCATATATCGACCTCAATAGTCGACACACTTTATGCTCCTGGCCTTTTGTAATGAAGCCAATAAGTTGCTCCATATAAATTTCTTCCTCTAATTCTCCATTGAGGAATGCAGTCTTTACATCCATTTGACGTAATTCTAGATCCATACTAGCTACTATTGCGAATAAAAGGCGAATAGAGGTAAATCTAACCACAGGGAGAAAAGTTTCTTCAAAGTCAACTCCTTCCTATTGATTATATCTTTTCGCAACAAAGGCGAGCCTTATACCTCTCTATTGAGCCATCAGCCTTACACTTTATTTTGAGAACCCACTTATTCCCAATGGTTTTGCGTCCTTTTGGAAGGTTAACCAATTCCCAAACTTGGTTTGATCTTAATGACTCAATTTCCTCTTCCATGGCATGTATCTATTCTTCCTTATCAGGGCACTTTAGAGTATCGTTCATATTCTTTGGCTCATCTTCATCTTGTGGGGCGATCATGAAGGCTTCTCCTTCAATGTCAAAACGTCGTGGGGAATCTTATTATGACTGACTGTTGTATGGAATGCTGTACTTCCGATGATTCACCACGTTCTATTGTGCTTCCACCGAATGAGATAATGGTGGTGTCGTCTCTTTAAGTGGTTGCAATTAAGATTGGGTTGCATTCAACTCTCCATTTGTCACAATGCTCCCACTAATTTCACTATCACGATCCATAGATTCGTATAGTGAGTAATCACCGCCTACTTCGCCCTTTTTAGGAAATTCATTCTCTAAGAATGTGACATCCTGTGATTTAAATTCAATTATACTTCCGCTTTCTTGCTCACCTATGAATACATATCCTTTTGAGTGCTATGAGTATCTTATAAAAATACTCTTTTTTTTACCTTTTGGGCCTAATTTTCCATACTTATGAGAAGACTTACGAGTATAGGCAGCACAACCCCAAGGTTTTAGAAAGCTTAAATCAGGCTTTCGCTTGTCCATAATTCATATGGAGTAGAAGCAACTGATTTAGAAAGCACACGGTTAAGTATGTAGGCGATAGTCAACAAAGCATCACCCCAAAAGGTGATTGGCAAGTTAGCATGTGCCATCATTGATCTAACCATTTCCATTAGAGTCCTGTTTCTTCTTTCCGCAACACCATTTTGTTGAGGAGTATACGGAATAATCAGTTGTCTTTCTATTCCATTTTCATCACACAAATTTCTGAACTGATTAGATAGATATTCTCGACCTCGATCGGATCTTAATGCTTTTATTTTCTTGTCTAATTGATTTTCCACAAAGCTCATAAATCTTTTTAAAGAAATTTAAAGCTTCGGACTTATGAGAAATCAAATCGACATGTCCGAATCGAGTATAATCATCAATGAATGTGATGAAATAAACAGACCCGTGCCTTTCTTTTATATTCATTGGACCACAGATGTCAGTATGGATTAACTGCAAAGGAAATTCAGCTCTTGTTCCTTTTCCAAATGGTTTCCGTATTGTTTTTCCTTCTAGGCAATGCTCACATATGGGCAAATCAACCTTTTTAATATTGCCCAATAAGCCATCTTTAGCCAATCTATTCATTCTTTGTTGGCCAATATGATCAAGTCTAGCATGCCACACGTTCACATCATTCTCATAAGAATCAGATGATGTAAATAAGGAATAATTAACATTAACTTCACAATAGTCAACATCTAATACAATGAAACCATCTAAGAAATATCCGGAACCATAATAACTTGTTCCTAAACACAAGTCTACACCATTCTTATGGAAGTTTACACTAAAACCAAGTCTAACTAAAACCAACACGGAAACTAAGTTCCGACGAATCTCTAGAGCAAATAGCACATCATAGGAACAATGCGCCCGTCCCACCGCGCATAAGTAATTGACAGGTGCCAATGCCTCGACCTCCACTCTTGAATTGTTCCCCACGTATATCCACTTCGTTCTCCTTGTGGAACTCGTCGGAACTCCACGAAAGCTTCTCGTCCTTCGCTACATGGTCTGTGGCTCCCGAGTCTACAATCCACAAAGGATTAGATTCGGTTAGAAACACTGAACTAGACACATAAGTAGCATTTTCATGAATGCTAAGGGTTTCTACCTTCTTTGGCTTGCCACGTGATCGCGAGCAAAGTGACCCTTCTTACCACAGTTGAAACATTTCACTCTTGAAATGTTCTTCTTGAAAGGACGTTTTCCTTTCTCCCGTTGGTTGAGCCTCGGCTTCTTCCTTGAAGGACTTGGCCTTTTGCCTTTCCACTTCTTTGACCCAGCAGGGTGCTTCCTCTTGGAGCCCGAAACTCCATGCGAGCTGGTACCAAAGCAAAGTAAACATGGTTTCGCTTAGCCGCCATGAGGTGATCCTCTTCCAACTCAAGATGCCGATAGCATCCTCGAAGGTCTTAATACCCTCATTGTGGGTCAAATGGATCTTCATGTGCTCCCAGCTTTGAGGCAAGGGCGGATTCTCGCCGCACTGTTGTTCATCGGTGAGTATGTGCCCAAGCATCCTTTAGCTCACTAATCATATTCGACATCTGCCTCAAATGTTGTTTCATGGTCTTTCCATGAGACATCTTGTATGGGTCTAAAACAGATAGTGAGTTGTCTCGATTTTGGTCACGAAGTTCGACCAAATCTTGATGCTAGTGCAGCCCACATCTCTTTTAGCGTTCGAAACGTCCGAACTCTTGCATGATGTCATTGTCCATCTTTGCTTAGCAATGTAATGCGAGCAAGAGAGTTCTTTCTTTTCCAAACAAGAAAGGCATCTTTATCCCTCTTGTGTTGGGTAGTTGTCCCGCCCTCGGGTTCTTCCATAATCTAGTTAAGAGCTTGAGCGCCTCTTGCTCTTCCAAAGACATATTGAATCTTGAGACTCCAAATCTCATAATTGTCGCCATTCAATTTTTCTCCCTTATTTAGTTCAGCCACTATGTTCTTAGTTGCTGAAGCCATCGTATCTGAACATTTCAGACACATACGCACGAGTTATTAAAGCCTATCTAAATGCTTCATCAGCATCATGATTACATAAACTAATCATGTTAATGAATAGTTTCACAAAAGGTCTTAGAGTCGAAAGTTCACTATGTTCCCAATCATCGCTAAAAAAACCTAATTTGAAATTACCATTAACCTAATCATTTATGTAATGAAATTGGTTCTTCAAAAGTTATACAAACTTTGAAGAACTTCCCACATAAAACATAACACATAATATGGCAATATAAAATGAGAAATCACCAAAAAATTCATAGCCATATATATATATATATATATATATATATCATAAAACATTCACAAATGTTAACATGTACAGAATTGATTCCAAATCCTAAAAGAACAACATCAAGTGTACCAATCCAACACATAGACAGGAAATGACTCATAAAATTCTTTAGAAAGTTTTATTTTCTTCGGAACATAAATAGAGACTCTCGAAAAACCCCTAGATCCGGGACATGGTTTGCGCCGAGACCCATTCAATGCAAGGGTTGATGTTCTTCTTGCCCCGACCCTTATGTATTCTTGCACAAAATTCTCCACAAGCATCTTATAGCTTGGACCATTTAAGGTTTCTCTAACCTTATCAAGCAATCTTCCCAACTCCTTAGGAATAGTGCATTTTAGGGCTCCGACCATTACATATTCCGGCATTACAAAACCGTTCCAAATGATATCCTGTATCATTTTGTTGACCTTAATGATGTGTGTCATCATATCATCTCTAGCGTCCCATCGATAAAGAGCTAGCTTGATTCTTAGGTTCTCAAGCTTCTCCTTTTGAGCTGCCGTTCTTGAGATTATCGGAGTGCGTCTCAAATGTACCATTGTTCCTGCAACGAATGCAGAACAAAGGATTACTTATAATCCATGATACATTAAGATAAGGAATGCTTATTCATATACATATGATCGACACTTGTATTTCCCAAAAAAATACGTGTACATAGGGTTTATCGTGCATTTTCACATTCATAAGTGCAGCAAAAATGTGATATGAATATACCATGACGTAGAACATTCCGATATGAGCACATCGATACCAAGAACGCCTAAATCGGAGCTCAAATGAGCTCGAATTCCTAGGAACACACTGGGGGTCATTCGCCGGGTTTGAACCGGGTCCGGATCCGATTGTTTGACCGGTCAACAACGGTGAACGGGCCGGGTCAACGGGTCGGGTCAACCTGGGTCGGGTTACGGGTCAACGGTCGTGGGTCAACCGAATCAGTCAACGGTCAACCTGCCCGAGCCCAACCGGCTCCGGGTCACCGGCCAGGTCGGCCTCGGCACGCTATCACCGGGCACTGCTGCAACCGACGCTGCCATGTCACAGGCGCCACGCCATCGCTGGCTCTTTGCCGGGCGCGTGAAGGCGTCAGTCTCATGCCCCACACCATCAATTTGTTCGCTCAGACGAGCCCTTTCGTTTATGCAATAAAAATTTAAGTTTTGATGAAAAACAAAATCGAAACATGCATGAGCAGTTCGGACGTGACGAAAACGAACAAAAACAAGGCCAAAACAAAAAACAAGTAGTATACACTTCGGACGATACATATGCATGATCGGAAACAAGTAAACGGGGCTCTGATACCAATGTTGGGAAAACTCAATCCCGATCGTTTCGTCCGAAACGTATTCGAACGAATTCGATTAATGCGGAAAACGTGCCCGAGAACCATCAAACTTGTATCATCGATCGTACAGGCATATCACACAATGAACATACCTGGTATTGTCACAGATTAAGTGCCACTTTGCGTTTGAAAGTTCTTCGATCGTCTTTCGTACGAGTGTGCGTTCCGAAGAGAAACAGAGAAGACGTCGTTCTTGAAAGAGTGTGTTTGCATGTATGAAAATCACGTCACTTTCCAAAGGGTGCCTCCTATTATAAATAGGGAAATAACTACCCGTGGGGCTTTGTAGCTCACGGGCGGGTTTAGCCCATCTTGGGCGGTCCACCCATTATCTCTTTCACTTTCTGTGATCAGTTTTGACAACTCTCTTGGGTCGTGTTCTATAAAGTTGTTCAAAAGTCATTGCTCATGCAATTCCACTGTCCAATCTGACTTTTTGGGCAGACAGCAGTTTTCACTATTAGGGTCTTGGAGTAATTCATAAATATGCCATTTTTTATGACCAAGGAAGAAGGAAATGAACAGGAAGCTGAAGAAGGCAGTATTCGCACCATTTTCCTTGTGTCTAACTTGAACAAGGGGCATAAAAAGGAGCGGCTAGCATGACCGTCGGCTGAAAAATGAGAGTGTAACGGTGAAAGGCAAGTTACAAATCTTTTTGACGAAACCAATAGACTTCTTGAACCGGTTTCAATTTTTGACTTGTATGTTTCCTCTCTTCTTTTTTTTTTTTTTGACTTCTATGTTTCCTTATTGCAAGTTCAACTTTAGAGACAAATCGGATGAGGGCCCACAGAATCAATTTTCTTGAATATGAAAAAGAAAAAATAAATTAATTACTGAAATATAAATAATTATAAGTAGAAAATATTATCACTTACTAAAAAGAAATCGTTAATGCCATTATAAAGATCTATTAAATTTAAAATATGAAAATTACTTGAAATATTGGTTTTGCAACTAATAACGAAATCATTGTTAACTGAAATGGCTCCTCATTTGTTTTCGCTCAAATCAATTTGCTCTAGAAGAACTCTCCGGTTACCTAAAATTAAGACCATTGATATCGATTATGCAAAAAATAAATGAAGTAAATAAAAGATCAAAATAAGAACAATGAATTAATAGAGAAAAAAAATTTACCTCGTTGATCCCAATCTTCTAGATGAAGATGTGTAAGGACCTAAAATATTACACAATCAATCTTAGAATCACATAAGTCAAAGCTAAGTTAAAGAAAAAACGATTTTCGATCAATTTTTATACAAATTTTACCTAATATAGCTCCAATGTTTGGTTCATTGAGAAGATTCACATGACCACGAGACACTTGACCCATATCATGTCATAAGGATAAGAAGTGAATTTATGTTAAGGTATTTTATTTCAATACAAAATAATAATAAATATGAGAAATGATTGAAAACCAGCGATTCTTTCTTGATTGTAAATTTGAGAATAGCTACAGTGACTCATTTAATCCGAATTCCCAGTTGAGTGAAAATCAATGAAATTTCTTGTACTCTCATCCTAGCAAATTCTATTTTTTAATTCAACTAGTAAACGCTAAGGCATGTATTTCCTAAGAATTCTACATATTTATTTAAAAATACTTTGGAAACACCATACCGTGTGATCCAGATTCACTTGAGAGCCCATGTGCGTCAAGTGATTAGTTGTTGTGTTTTTCTACAAGAAAGTTCGGATGCATTAATTTAGCAAACTACTATCAAGCTGAAAACAAATATATGAGAAAATTTCAACAAAACAAAAAGTAGAATCGATATACCATTATAGATGCTTTTTGTTGGTGTTTTCTTTTGGACTTTTGAATCGATTTTCTCTTGGTCGATCGGCTCTCTTTCCTTGGATTGGATCCTTTATCAGGATGCTTTGAGTATCATCCTGATAGAAATTGATTGGTTGCTCTTCAGCCCGATAGAGGTCTGCAATCTGAAGCTTCTTATTTGCTTCCACCAATACTTGCAAAACAAATTTATAATGCTTTATGGATTTTGAACCTTCTTGTACAATCCGGATAGCAATATTGAATAAGTGATCATACCATCCGTTTGGATTGTCAAAATTGACGCTGTTGTTAGATATGGATTTTGTAAGGTACGAATGCTTGAAATCCTTTCTCTATCGAGACAATATTATTAAAAATTATTCACTTTAGTTTGGCAATACTATGTAGGCCGTGACATCCATATCAGTAATGTCCAGCCAAAATTAGCGAAAAAGATTGAATTGGCATAATGGCAAAAAGGTTTATGACTAAACTGGCACAAAAAATGGTTTAGGACTAAATTAGTACAAATGCAATAGGTTTAGGACTTTTTGACACTTTTCCCTTAGAAAGAGATTGGATATATATGACAAATCATGATAGAAATAATACTCATACTTGGCACTTCTAAAAAACCTCAAGAATCTAATCCTCTGAAATTAATGACAATTGGATCACGAAAGAACAAATCTCGGTCATTCATTGATATTCTTGAATAGTTTATGTGGTAATGCACTAGAGTACAACAATTTTAGGATGGTATTAATTCCTCGAGAAACCATAGAAACTCTATACTATATAAGTGTATATAGCTAAAATAATTTAAAAAAAAAAAATTGCAATTAATTCTTAAAGAAAACTGCTTATGGACGAGAAAAGGAGCTTTATCAGCTAGCTACGGTAACAAATTCCAAAATATACCTTGAAAATCCTGAACATTTCAATTGATCTCACCACTTTTTTTTCTAATCTTTGTGTCATATAAAAATTAGGAGTTGGTTTTCGTCTACTCCATTTGGTCAGAAAATTCCATACATTATCCTTTACAAAAAATAAATCGAAATTAGTTTGAAAATATTTTAGATGGAAAATCATGTCAATCAAAATCTAAATAATTTCCTGATCCCGATTTGTCTTCTACCACCACCAGCCCCATTTTTCTACGTCCCTTGTACAAGTTAGAACCAAGGAAAATGGCGCGAATGCGACCATCTTCATCTTCTGCTTCTTGTCCTCCTTCCCTGGTCATCACCAATGGCGTATATACAAAATAATTGAAGGACATAAAGTGAAAACTTCTGTTTCGCCAGAAGGTGAGATTGGACTGTAGAATTTCACGAGCAAAGACTTTTGAACAACTTTATAAAACTCGATCGAAGAGTTGTAGAAACTGACCACAGAAAGTTAGAGAAAAATGATACTTTACAGTGTCACGACTTCTTATAATGCTCATTTTGTGCCGTAACATTCCAAATGATAATTTAAGTACCACAACTTCTAAAAATCGATCATTCGAATGACATTGGTAACTTGTGTCATCAGAAAATCACATGTGGCATTAGTTTAGAATAAATAATCCGACGTGTCTTGCCAGACAACGTCAAAAGTATAAAAAGTCTTAAAACTTATTCCATTGGTGACAATTTAGTCATAAACTTTTTAATTATGCCAATTGAGTCCTAAACATTTTGATGATTTCCTAATATAGTCAGTCTGGTTAATTTTGACTGGAAATTGCTGACATGAATGCCGACCGTCCTATGTGGCACAATTGGTGCTGGCTTGTACAGTTTTCAAATTTTTTTTTTTTTAACTTTCTGAAATTTTTATTATTTTTTTTCTTATGTCTTGTCTTTCCTTTCCTTTTCTTTCCCAAACCTCGCTGGCCCTTTGGTGAGGTCTGCGGGCGAGGCCTCCACTCCTAGTTGACCACAAGTGAGGGTCTTCACGCCCTCGCTAGCCATAGGCAAGGGCATCGAGACCTCACCCAAATCTAGGAGAGGGCCACGACCCTTGCCTATTGGCTGGTGAGGGCTATGACCCCGATTATGATTGGCAATGGTCGGCCGGCGACCTCGTCAACCAAGAGTTGTAAAAAAAAAAAAAAAAAAAAACAAAGAAAGAAAAGAATAAAAAATAATAAAAATTCAAACAAATATTTAAAAGTCAAAAATTAGTCCACATCAGCACCGATTGTGTCACGAGGACGGTACTGACATTCATGTTAGTAATTTTCGCCAAAATTGGCCGGATGGACTACATTGGCAAATTATCAAAAGTTTTAAGACTCAATCGGTATAATTGTAAAGTTTAAAATTAAATTGGCACAAACGTAATAAGTTTAAGACTTTTTGGTAGTTTTCCCATCATTTCACTACATAAATTTGTCCAAAATTGAGAAATTAGGTGCAATTTGCACCATAATTCCTGACGCATTTACACTTTGGTAGTAAACTTGCATCAATGGCATTTAAGGCTCGGCCTTGGGTTGCCTAGATCTTCTCCCGTGCTCGTAAAAGAGAAACGCTGGAATAATTCTACTATGACAGCTGTAGGCTCAAATTCTTCATCTGATACGCAACCGCATTCCCGACTTTCCAAATGTTCCAGCTAGTATAAGACATCTCATCGGCGGAGCTTTCAAGTCCTCCTTGCTCAACCTTTGTCCTTCCACCTGCATCGAAAGCTACTTATCAAGAGTTTGGATTGATGTTCGCTAGTTTCAATTTCATCAGAGACCACGCGTTTATATTGGGGTGTGGTTCATACTCCCCATCGATAGGAAAGAACAGGAGTCCGAGGTTGTCTTGGTGGGGGTTGCAGGGGTAGCGCCCTCGGGTCGCCAGAAGCCTTTTATAATTTGAGCCAATATTTTATTGGTAGTTTAGGCTTAGGTCATTAAATAGCTATTGAATAGCTATTGAGTAGTCTATGGCTTTCTCGGCCCCTAGTGTTTTCATGTGCCGCCTATATATAATCTATTTCTCTTGTAATTGAGTGTTATAACAAAAGATGGGAGGTGCTAATATAGTGGAACCCTCTACTAAATGTAATCCTAGTTGAAGGGTGAACTAGGATAAACCTTGCATCTCAGTTTCTCTTTCTTGCATTTACTCTTTATTTCTTTGTATTTGTAAGCCTAATCCTAACCGTTTAGAGGATTCTACAATCTTTCTTCAATATGAATTTTCAGCAGTAGCTAATGCACCAGAACCCAATTACCACATAAAATGGTTAATTTTACTAACAATGAAATTTCCGGATCAGCTTCCACACCTTACTATCAGTTCTACAATTAAGTACATGAAGGTTTATTTTTATGCAAATCTGATATTTAGGTCTCATTGCTAATTTGTAAGAAGATTTAATAGAAAAAAATACTCCATATCTATTCCATGGCCAAATCATGTTGTCTTTCTCTATACTCCTATTCGGAAAATCGCAATGTAGTATCATATATATGATGTGCTAGCTTTGAATGTGACAAAAACTCTATAATGTTAACCCAACAAGCCCCTAAAGAGGCAAAGCGTGATCATACTCGAGAAGGAGAGCATATGCTCCTTTATTACTTTAATCTCAATGAGCTTGGCTTATACCTTAGGCAAACATATAAATTATCATTGCACTTCATCACATTCAGCTCTTTTTCTCTCACTAGATCTATTTCTCTCCACTAAATATTTTCCTTCCAAAAGGCATGGTCTTTCTCTAATTTTACCCAAGAAATCCTCACTTCTGAGACAAGGAGCTTCTATCTATAGCAGCTTCAAATCTTGTCTCTCTTAACCCTCCTCGAATTTTGCATTTGGCTAAGTCTACGTCCCAAACACCCTTCCTTCATGGTGGTGAACCTCTTCGTTCCAACCTCGAATAACATTACGAACGGCTCGTTGACCTGTGAGCTTGACATTCAAAATCCGAACAAGGACTCTGGAGTCTACTAGGAAGACATTCTCGTGACGTTCTATTTTGGGCAAGACACGCTTGCCAACAAAGTGATAACGTGACGGCCAAGTTGAAGGTGAGTCTAGCATCTCGGATTTGATATAGAATGTGGGGTGAGAAAAGCAAACATCATGGGATGAACTCAGAAGGCGCTGTGCCTATTGGTTCTGATGGGAAAATTTCCAGCAAGAAGAACAAGATTAATGTCCATCATGCTTCCCGGAAGAGGAAAGCGTTCACGAAGCATTACTTTGAAGTGTCATAATGGGGAATTATTCTTAAGTACCTCTAAATTGTCCAGTTATTCAGAATCCAATTGAAATGTGCCCCCTAATATGCTCTTCCTTATAATTTCTAATGTTTTGTTCCATTTTCTTCCTCCTTTTTTGTCTTCAGAGTTTGAAGGCACAGAGCTAAATATCTCGGGAGTTATTTTGTATCTCGAAATTATCCTAGTAAAAAACTTGTTAGTTCTCTCGTGTTAGCAAAACGAAGGAGTATGATTAGCTCGGTGATACCCGGTAATTAAGACATGGTTGTGAATGAGTTTCCGAGCTCGCCGGAATAGAATTCACGCAATTGCTTAATTTATGGGCCGTATGTTTGATAAGGGTGGGTTACTCGGTCCGTAATGTCGGTTTAAAGCCCTTCACCTAAGCTAGTTCGAGGTCGTTGTCAGCTTCGAAATTCATTATAGAGCTATTTGTTTGAGCCCACTTATTGTTTCCTTAAAAGACAGGATTTATTTGCATTCTTATGCATAGCTACAGAATTCATAGGGATCCGCTACGAGTTGCATCATATTCTATTTGCCGTGCTCTTTGGTCAAGACGGCCATACTCAGTTTATTCATAACGAAAGTATGCGTGTATATGCAAGTTTTTCTCTCGAAAACTTCATAGCGATGCATTATCAGTTCAGTAAGGAACTTAATATTACTGAAAATACGATCTTTTTTCTTCTCTATGAAAGGCTTGATTACATCGAAACGTGCTTTACCTCAATGTCTAAACAACGGTTTCATCGTCTCTATCATGGTAGATAGTGTTAGTTCCAGGACGGCACAATGTGCATTGCAGTGGGCACAAGCGCACCCCATTGTTTTGATCTTCGACTCCATTGATTTGTTATTCCAATAACTTGTGCGCTTATACTGAAAAGGAAAACGAAAATGTAGAGTTCACGTAGCTAAATCTGCTCTTGTTAAAGAGGCCGGTTATGAAAAAAAAAGTATCCAAAGTCCTTTTCAGAAATCGGACCGTCCAAATATGGGCCCAAAATATAGCTACAAATCAACCTAATACTTAGGTGGTGGTGCTATTTTTGTTATTTCTAAGACATTTCAAATTACAAGTATGTTGTGCTGGCTGATATAAGAATTTTTGAGCTGCTTAGGAGTTACTCAAATTTGGTTTGATGGTTACCCAACCTTGCGTTTATTCTTTGGTTAACTCTAGGTATCTGCACGGATAATGAGATTAAGCACTAATACTAAAGTTGAGTTTTAATGCATGTTATAAGCAGTTTGAGTACTTCGTGGGCTTTTCCTTGTACTTAAATCAACCGGAAATTAAGATCAATATCTGAAATTTCCAATTTTTGAGTCATGAAATGGAGCTTAACAATGGAAGTATGAATGCTTTGTTCTGAATTGAGATCTTTATAAAATTTTGTGGTTCTCCATGATTGAACCCACCGTATCGATATACGCTCTGTCCCTGAATTAGTTCATACATGAATTTGATCAATTTCATTTACACTGTTCCGTACTGAAAAGGAGCTTAGACATATGATAATGGGGAAAAACACAAGGAACATTTGAAAGGAGAAAACTCTCTCATAGCTATCGAGAAATCTAGTTTCTCCCGTTGTCGTAGTGTGTGCTTTGTGATAAATGAAATGCTAACTGTTCTTTTTATTCTGGTTTTCACACATGTGATTAATATGTAATCGACAATACATTATCTCATAGGAATTTACACAATGCAAATTATTTCCTCATCTTGGCATAGTCATGAGTCAAGGTAAAGTTTGTTGATAACATTTTTAGAGTTTGAACCTGAAAAGAAAACCTATCCAAGTGGTCTTTCTAGTTTGAAAAGGCTCCTATAAGGGATTTCTTAGGGAGAAGAACACCGAAGTGCTAAAACTTATGTACGGTGCTCACTTTAGTACCAAAAGTTTGTTTCGGATCACTTAAGTGTCAAAATCGGAGAAAACAATCATTTAATGCCAACGGCAAGAAATTCGCCAAATTAATATGTGGGTTTTTAATTAAAATTTTAATCTACGTGACATTTCCACATGTATATTTTGAATTTCTCAGTCTTATATGGTATTTCCATGTGTAAATTTCGAATTTGTAATTGTTTTTTTGATTTTTCCTTCTTTTTTCTTTTTATCTTTTTCTTCTTTTTTCCATTTGGCCGGTGATCGACACCGACCACCGCCCATGCCTTTGGCCTTGCCGGGGTCGCCCACCGGGCGACCGCCAAATGCCGAGGCCGCCGCCGTGGCTCGGGGAAGGCCGGCCCTCACCGATCCGGGCGAGGGCTGGCGTCACCCGCCTAGGCAAGGCATGCCTGTGTGAGGCGAGGCCGGCCCTCACCTGTGCCAAAAGCGGCCTCAGAGGGCGGTCGTTGTGGCTCGGGCGACACCCATGAGGCCCCCGTGGCTCGGGTGAGGGCTGGCCCGTCGCCGGGCAAGGGTGTGCCCTGGGCGAGGCGAGGCCGACCGCCAGACACGGCCTCGCCGGGGTCGCCGTGGCAGGGCAACCGCCATAAGGCCGTCGGGCCTAGAGCGAGGTTGACCGTCGGATCCGGGCGAGGGGGCATTTTCGGTGAAACTGACCCGCCAGGATCCGGGCGGGCCCTCGCCAAGCCATGGCAGCCTCGCTGCCGACGATCGCCCAGCCATTGCTGACCCCGGCATGGGCTGCGGGTTTGGGCGGGGGGCCTCCACGGATCTCGGCGAGGGCTAGCCCTCGCCATGTTGGGCAGGGCGTGTTCTTGCTCACCTCGCCTCAGGCATGCCCTTGCCAAATGGTGATGCAGGCCGACCTCACCACCATTGTCGGCAGGGCTCGACCTCGCCCGGATCACGGGGAGGTCGGCCTCGCCGGGCATCATGCAGGCCGACCTCGGCATCTCTAAGGCCAGTGGCGGCCTCCGATCACCGACGGTGATCGAAGAAGAAGAAAGAAAAAAAAAAAAAAAAAATATTAAAAAATCCAAGTGTACATGCCGATCGAGCATGTCGACTCAACCTCCAATGAGCCACATCAACTTCAAAAATTAAAAAAAAAAAAAAATGCCACGTCGGTTCCGGCCAAACCGATCGGAGTTGACACTTAAGTGATCATTTTTCAAAAATTTTGGCACTAAAGTGATCCAAAAAAAAACTTTTGACACTAAAGTGAGCGCCGTACACAAGTTTTGGCACTTCTCTTAATTCTTCTCCTGGGTTTCTTATTTTGAATCCAAATAATTTGTAATATATTTTATATATGTGGTGGGTGCTGGTTTTTGCCCAAAGAGAGGAGGAGTTTTTTGCTGTAACAATTAATTGTGTGGCATGCTCGTGAATTACATCTCAAAAAAAATTCCACTATTTAGAAATCAATAAATCATGTGGTAGAATTTGTGAATTTATTTATGAGATTGAGAGATTGTTTCTTAACATGAAGAGTGCTTGGGTGACTTGATTGTGATTGTAATATCCTTTATATTCACTCAATTTATAGTGAAATTGTGTATTATTCTTCCTATTGAGTTGGTCCCACCGACTCAATAGGAAGTTGGTCCCAAAAAATTTGGTCCCACCGACCGAGCCGCGTGAATCAAGTTTGGTATATTCCCTTGATCTGTTTATTATTGTAGAGAAAATTATCCAAAAGTCATAAACTTATTGCACTTTTATCAATTCAATCCTAAACCTTTTAAGTTTACCAATTCAATCATAAACATTTTCACTTCTTACCAATTGAGTCCATCCAGCCAATTTTAGCTTGCCGACTATCCGGCTAACGCTGATGTGGTAATTTTAAATATTTTTCTCAAAATTTTTTAAATTTTTTTTTTTTTGCCCTTCTTCTCTCGGGCCGGTCCAACAATTGACCAAAGACATGGGCTGGCGAGATCGATCTCGCCGGGCTCGTGAAGTTTCCGCCCGCCGTTAACGGGCGAGGGCGAGCCTCGCCCATTGTTGGTCGGGCCACCCGCCATCGGGCCTGCGCCGAGGTGGAACCTATCGATGGCGAGGTTGGCCTTACCCAGCCATGGCGAGGCTAACCTCACCATCGTTGGGTTCCACCTTGCCTAGCGACATCGAGGCTAGCTAGCACCGGTGCTAGGCGAGGCCTCGACCAGCCATGGCGAGGCCGACCCGCTGTCACTAGGTTCCACCCGCCTAAGCAGCGGCGGGCGGCTTCGCCCCGCTGGGCGGGCAGGGGCGAGCTTCGCTAGAGGCCGGAGAGGTCGTGGCCCGCCGGGTCGTTGATCACCACAAGGAAGAAGGGCAGAAAAAAAATATTAAAAAATTTTGAAAAAATATTAAAAATTGCCACATTAGCGTTAATCGGACGGCCGACACCAGCGGGCCAAAATTGGCCGGATGGACTCAATTAGCAAGAAGTAAAAAGGTTTAGGACTCAATTGGCAAACTTGAAAGGTTTGGGACTGAATTGGCAAAAGTGCAATAGGTTTAAGACTTTTCGAACAATTTTCCTATTATTGTGTTCCATTGCTTGTTTTCCACAACATATTCGAACAACGTCATTTATATTTTTTCATAGTAAAACGTTTTATACCTATGATAATGGTACAAAGAAAAAGGAGGAGCATTTGAAAGGAGAAACACTCTTACTTCTATTAAAGAATATTGTTTCTCCCGTTGCCGTAATGTGTTCTATGTGATGTTCCACGTGTCCTAAATGAAATGCTAATTGTTCTTTTCCTTCTAGCTTTGGCACATGTTGATAATACGTCAATGAATTACATTATCTTATCGGAATTGACCGGACACCATTTATTTCCTCACAATGGAATAGTCACGAGTCAAAGAAGATCCCGGAATTTGCACAACCTGATCATTGTAGATGATAGTAAATAATTTTGTCGATTATATTCGATTATATTATGTAGTTTAATTGAAAGGCAGGAATGGTTCAGAGGACGGTGTTGAAAAGGTTGGTCTTTTCTTCGTCCCCACGAAGCAAAAGAATGGTGACAGATCATGCCAACAAAGAATCTGATTCTTCCTTAATGTAATAGACTTCCTTATTCAAGAACGTGGTCATATACAATTGTTACTAGTCAGTCCTAAGTCCTCAAAGTCCTAATCAGTAGTAACCTAAGGAAAAAAAGAAACCTAGTAAACTTGAGGGAAATTACAAAAATTGTCTCCGTACTATTAGCTGAATTCAGTTTTGGTCCCTATATTTTCGTTATAACTGGTCTCCCGTCTTATCTCCGACAATAATTTCATGACAAAATCAAATTTTCCGTCAAGATGTAGATGGATTATGTTGAGCTAGCACTAGCAAATTGACATGTGGAGTATAAGAGTACAAGTTTCTACAAAAATTACACTTTTGATCCACATGCTTTTGGGAATGTTGAATTTTATTCTTTGTCTACAAAAATAGTCCCATATATTTTTTTTTTGCACAAAACATTTCTATTTTACAAATTCAGGGCTTGCTACCAATGTCTAGGCGAGCTCATCCTCACCCAACGCCGGGCGAGGTCGGCCTCGCTGCCCCTCACCTCTGGCCGGTCCCCTCGGTCCGATGACCGCCAAAGGAAAAAGGAAGGAACAAAAAGGAAAAGAGAGAGAAAATAAGAGAAAAATGAAAAAATAATTCAAAAATTCAAAAAAAATTAAAATATTATTTAAAAATTGCCACGTTAGGGTTGATCGAATTGCTGGCACTAGTCGGCATCCACATCAGTCTGGCTGATTAAAATTAGCCGAATGGACTGAATTAGCATAAATGCAAAAGGTTTAGGACTTAATTGGCACAAAAGAGTTTAGGATTGAATTGACACAATTGCAATAGGTTTAGGATTTTTTTTTTATTTTCCCCTCATATCTTTGCGGAGAGGTTTGCACACTATTAGCATGAATCTTAGAGATTCACAAGCTCCTGTTCCAAAAGCGGTGGTAGGGCATGACACTACAGCGATGGGCTTGTCAATCTTGAATCTTTGGATCATAGGTGGTATAGAGTAGTTATGGCTCAAACTGAACATTTCATAATAGGTATGAGACCCTTATGACAATACCTAAGGGAATTGTAGTGCTGGTTGCCTTTCCCTACTCTTTAAGTTTATAAAAAAGAAAATTAACCCGTCATTAAACAAAGTTGGATTTCACCTAGCTTATAGCTCTAGTTCCTCTCTCTTTCAATGTTTTGCCATTCTAAAAATTCACAATCCTATGTTTGAGAGGTATGACACTTTTACAATTTGAATTAGAACACTCCTCATCAGTTTTTTTTTGGCCTATTAGGTCTTGGCTATAGCTATGACGTAGCTAATTTGTGAAAAAGATACCACAAATGCCATAACTTTTCGCGGTGCTCACTTGAGGCCATATCCTTTTTTTTCGATTACTTGAATGCAATAACTTTTGTACAACCTTCACTTTAGTGCCATAACGTTTTTCCAATCACTTGAGTATTATATAACTTTTTAATCAGCCACTTGAGTGTCATAACTTTTTTTCCGATCAATTAAGTATCAAATACCTTTTCAATCAGCCACTTGAGTGCCATAATTTTTTTTTTCGATCATTTGAGTACCATATAACTTTTCAATCAGCCACTTGAGTGCTATAAATTTATAAAAGTGTTCATCCCAATAAACATGCCAAGTTGGATTACCATCACTTGGGATGAATGTTTTGCTAAATTTATGGTACTAAAGTGATTGATTGAAAGTTATGGTACTCAAGTGAATGTTTTTAGAAGTCATAACACTCAAGTAATCGCTAACAAAATTATAGCACTTAAGTGACCGTTGTACGAAAGTTATAACACATGTTGTATTCTTATCCTCCACGTCTTTTGTTTCACATATAAGATCGAACTTGTTCATTCAGAGGACACCTATTATGAATAATATAGAGTTGAGTCACCAAGAGTTTTTATTGTTAATTTAAGTTTTTAGGACATATTTTAGTATTTAACACACTAACATAATTGAAAAATTTCTTGCCGAGCATCACCCCATAACTTAAAATGATGCAATTGCTATAGGAATAATTCATCATCTATTAACGCGAAACATTGTTGTGCCTCATTTTTTAATGTAGCATGACAATCAATAACTAAGCCCTACGCTCCTGAAAACTCCCAGTCTCGCGATCTCTCTCTCGATTCTCCGTTTTTTTTTTTTTTTTACTTGTTGGCTTTATTTTGGTTTTTTGTCCTTTTTTTTTTAATTTGGTGCCGTGCTAACATTTGTTCAAGTTAGCATTTTCCCCAGAAATATTAAAAATAATATTAAAGAACCTACGTATAAAAAAATGTTAATAAAATAGCATGTAAGCATTTTGCATCACTCAAATTATATGGAGTAAATGGAAGTTCATAATTGTACTAATTGGTCAAGTTTTAAAACTTGTTTTGTAACATCCTGAATTTCGACCTATTTCCGGAATTAATGAAATAGATATTATTTCTCATTTCATTTTAGTAAGTCTCGTCCGGAACTGATCATTCTCGGGATACTAACCTTTAGGGAATGGCTACCTAGGGAAATGTACGTGGACCTAAGAACTCAATCATGAGTCGAGCCTTCGGTGACGATCGAGGTCGCCATGACTCGAATAACCCTAGGCCGATACGGCGTAATTCCTAAACAGCCGCCCGTTAGTGAGAGACCTTAAAATTGAGATTGGGCGATTTTGATCGCGAAATTGGATCCGGACTTGGATGTCGATTTTCGGGGTCGTGCGCAACTATTTTTACGAGGACGACGTCATTTTAGTGTGGCCAATGATATTTGGGGTTGGTATAGTCGAAAAATGGAAATTCGGCCTGGACCTGAAAATTACAATGTTGCCCCTAGGCCTATTTTTGGGTATTTCGAATTTTGGGGATTTTGAAAATTAAATTTGAGGATTAATTGTGGATAAATATCAGCCCCCAAATATTGGACAAAAACGCCCTTAGATATTTTGGTTTGGAAGAATGTGGACCAAGTGTGTTAGAGGCAAAATTGGTATTAAAAAAAATTGGTCAAACCTTGAACCAAATATTTAATTGTTTCTCTCTCTCTCTCTCTCCTCATTCCCTCTCTTCTTCACGGCAGCCCCCCAACCAAGAACTCTCTCCCTCTCTCCCTCACAAAAAAAATCCTCTCATCTCTCTCTCGGCCTTGGACCGCCGATCATCGCCGGAGCATCGCTGAGCAAGTTGCCACCGCCCGATCGACGCTGATTAGCTGTTCCCCCTTGCCGCTCTAGCCGAGTTAGTCTAGAGTTCGGGTAAGTCGCGATCTAATTCCTATTTAGGGCGCCGGGTATTTTCGGACTCGTTCAGATATGGTTTAGAGGATTTAGAGGTTGATTAAGGTGTCGATAATGGTTTTGGTGGTTGATCGTGGCTATTGGTGGCTGAGTATGGTTGTTAGCGGTTGTTGCGGGTTGGATTAGACGTCGGAAAATGAGTTTAGGCAGTTGGAATTCGGTAGAAATCGGTTCGGGTTTGAATCCGTGAGGTTCGGGGTGAATCGCGGATTCGCGGTTACTGTACCTGCCCGGTTTGCTATTTTTGTAGAGAATTTTGTGGGCCGAATTTGAGAAAGTTTTCTTCATAAAAGTTGTTCCCAACATCTTGAGGTATAACATAATTTAATTTGGGAATTTTTGGAAATCATTTGAGGCCATTCGGAAGTCCATCTTTGGACCGAAATGGGTCTGCCCGATTTACTGTTCACCCGACCTTTGGGTCTGTTCGAATTTTTATAAATTTTTTCAGGCCTATTTTCAAAATACTTCCTTCATAAATATTGTTGGGGACATTTGTGGCTATAACATATAAAAATTTCAAGTCTTTTTTCAAGGTGATTTGGGTATTAAAAGAAATATATTTTGAGGACAAAACGGTCTGTTGGAGCGAGTTGATTTTCGTCTGACTTCAAGTGACCAAAAGAGGTGCTTCTATTTGGAACTGAGTTTCGAGTTCTTCATAAAAAAATGTTCAACAAGATGTTTTAAGCAACGTATCCAAATTTCATAATTTTTGGAGTTGGTTTACTATTTATTTCAAATGGATTTCTGTCACTGCACAACTGCCTAGTTTAGACCCGATTTTACATATTCTCAGTTTTTTTTCTCTCGAGAATTATTTGGTGTTATCGTGGCATTTTGACAGGTAGTTTGATGCTTGAAAGAGCTCGTATGTGTGATTGTGTGGCTGTGAGATGTGGTGGCGTGATTGCGCATTGAGTTTGCGTGCCAAGCTTGGGTGTTTGTGTGGTGTTCGCGTGATGAGGGTGGGTAATTGTGAAAAGTATGTGCGAGATGTGAATTTGTGTGTGACCGTGTGTATGTGTGGCCGTGTGATACATGTGGAGAGTGTGGAACGAAGGTACGGAAATGTAGGATTAATGGGAAAAGTAATACCCTAAGGCGGTTCGCTTTACGCGGGTAAGGTTGGCCCCGAGGCGTGTTCGCTTACGCTGGATGATGCCGCCCCTTACGAGGTGATTTATGCCCGCCCAATAGGGTGACAATGCCCGACGTGGGTCAAGACCGCTGGCTTGATGCGCTTTACGCGGGTGCGTAGAAGGAAAGTGTGTAGAATTCCATCCCGAGGCGCAGTTGGCCACGCTGGGACGATGCCGCCCCGACGAGGTGACGATGCCTCGCCCGACGAGATGACGATGCCCGACGAGGTCAAGACCATTGGCTGATGCGCTTTACGGGCACGGTAGTGGTGGAAAGGTTGAGAACGAGCAGGATTTGGCTTGACATGTGAGGATTGTGAAAGTAATGCATGGTGTGAGTTAGTGTGCGAGTGTGTTTGTATCGCTGCGGATGCAAAGCAAAGCGATTATAGGGTAAAATCTACTAGGCATGGTATGGGACGCCCAAGTGGGTTTTGCTTTATAATCGAGGCTGGGGCTGTGATGTATTGCTGTGGTATGATTGGCGTGTGTCTTGATATGTGGATTATGTGTGATGGCATGTGTGCAAGAATTGTATGTTGGGATTGTGGGTTAACGTGCATGGTGCGCATGCAGAGTCCAGTATATGTGAATGTTTGATTGCTGGTTGTGTGGTTGTTTGGTTCATGCGTTTGAATGTGTGCGGAATTACGTGATAGCCTAGGTGGGGCTTAGGTTCTAACTTATTGAGATGTGATCTTATGGTTGTTTCAACCAAACCATTTTGAGCCCCCGCCTGAATGTCGAGGTTGAGGTCGACTCGGAGTCGTGTGTGAGCAAACAGCTGTGGAGGATTCATGTGGTGATGCCGAGGACAAGTGAGTCGAGTGGACGCCTTCGAGAGGGCGTGGGGATAGTTCTGGGAGGAGGATGCGTCCCATTTTTGGATAGTGCTGACGAGAGAGCTGATCTTAATATTTTGGTGGTTTGGAGTTTATAGTTCGGTGTGCTTATAAATTATTTTGTGGCTTGTATTGACGGATGATGTAAATATTTGGAAGTGTAATATATGCTTGGTAATTTGACGATTTGTTTCTTCCCCGGTGTTCTCCAATTTTAATGTCCGGGATTTTTGATTGCTTCCGCGATTTACCTCGATAGATCGCTTGGTCGACAACGTTATTCCTGGGGACGCCGCACTCTTCCGACCGAGGAGATGGATGTCGCGGGCTCGATGAGGTTCGGGCGTGACATCCCCGCTTAAATTGGTATCGAGTAAGGTTAGCTCAATTTAAGTCGATCAAAGCTTGGAGTGATAAGGGTGGAGACCGAGGATAGCTGTAATTAGTGAGGGAGACCTTAGTGAGCCATAGTGTGTCTAGGGCTACATGTATTTCCTGATCGTTGTTGTGATTGTTGAGTGAATTAGGTGTTTTATTGGAATGCAGGTGCCTCGACTCAAGTAAGTGCACGAACCCTTCCGACGTGTGGTTTGGTGTTGTGTGATTGATTGCCTGCTAAGTGGATTACTGTGTCAACTCACTGCCTAGGACTAGACTAGGTTAGTTGGCCTAAGTCTTTAATTCCTAGATGGAATTATAGCAGATAGGAGAGTGATAGAAAGCTGGGACGATGAGCAGCCAGGGAAGAGGTGCTTGAAAGGGCACAGCGGTAAGAGCCAGAGGTCGAGGTGGTGCTCGAGACAAAGCGATAAAGGATCTTGGAATTGATGCTAGGTCTGCAGAGAACCCCGGAGTTGAGGCTAGACTTGTAGAAAACCCTAGAGTTGACGCCGGAGCTACGTGAGATCCCGTGAGTTGATGTTAGGGCTGCAGCGGATCCTCGAATGGATGGAGTTATAAGGGCCCTCGAGGAGGTTGGGGTTTTGATGGGCAGGCAGACTTAGGAACGAGATGCCATTATCGCCCAAGCAGTTGAGGCCGCTGTGGCTGTTGCCCACAATGGCTACAATGGAAATCGGGATATGTAAATGCAAATCGACTAATGCATCACCTGGTTGAACAGTTTTAAAGTTAAAGCCCCTAAGTTCGATGGTGGAGGTGATTTGGTGGCTGCGTCACTTTGGGTAGAGGAGTTGGAAAAGGCTTTTGATGTACTAGGATGTACGGATGAGGAGAAAGTGACGTTGGCGGTGTATCAGCTTCAGGGGAATGCGAGTGATTGGTGGAAAGCCACCAGAAGAAGAGTATTCCAAGCTGGTACCGCTCAGACTTGGGCGATGTTTGTGGAGACTTTCAATAATAAGTATTTTTCTAAGAGTGTCAAGGAACAGGAGTTGGTAGAGTTTATGAGGCTTTGCTAGGGGCAAAGGACAATGGACGAAAAGATGAGGCTAAGTTCACGGGTTATCTAAGTTTTCCCTAGGATGGTGGAGGATCCATGAGATAGAGCTCGGAGGTTCTAAGATGGTTTGAAACCGAACCTCCGTAGTCGGATGATTTCGCTGAATTTGAAAGACTATAATAAGATTTATTATCGGGCTCAAGTAATAAAGCGGAATTTAGCGAATAGAGACGCTACGGGTCGAGATACGCGTTTCGCGAGAGACAATTGGAATCTTGGGAAGAGACCGATGACGGAGGATCAACATTTGTTCCTTCCGTTAGAAGGGATATTGGAAAGCCGAATCGTTATCGGGATGCTATATGCTAGTTGTGTGGTAGCGGACATGGGACTAGATCTTGTCCAAGTAGGAATATTATATGTTATAATTGTGGCATGTTATGGCTTCCTTGATTGACAATATTTTAGTTTCGTTGGGGTACCCGGATTGCAAAATTGTAATTGGTAATGGGAAGGAAAAAATTGATTAGCGGTTCTAGAGATGTAGGATTCGGATGTAATAGTGGGTATGGGACTGGTTAGTTATACAGAGGGCAAGAATGGGTAAGTATCCCTTGCCGAGGATCGGAAAGATAAGTTTTGAGGAGCAAGACGATCCCGATGGTTAAAGTTATGTGGGAATATCACGGGACAAAAAGTACGACCTGGGAAAGTGAAGAAGCCATGCGACGTCTGTTTGAGGAATTGGTTGAGTTGTAAATTTCGAGGACAAAATTTTTTAAGGGGGGAAGAGTTGTAACATCCTGAATTTCGACCTATTTCCGGAATCAATGAAATAGATGTTATTTCTCATTTCATTTTAGTAAGTCTCGCTTTGAAATCGATCATTCTCGGGATACTAACCGTAGGGAATGGCTACCTAGGGAAATGTACGTGGACCTAAGAACTCGACCATGAGTCGACCTTCGGTGATGATCGAGGTCGCCATGACTCGAATAACCCTAGGTGGATACGATAATCCCTAAACAGCCGCCTGTTAGTGAGAGACCTTAAAATTGAAATTGGGCGATTTTGATCGTGAAATTGGATCCGGACTTGGATGTCGATTTTCGAGGTCGCGGGCGCGACTATTTTTACGAGGATGACGTCATTTTAGTGTGGCTAATGATATTTGGGGTTGGTATAGTCGAAAAATGGAAATTCGCCCGGACTGGAAAATTACAATGTTGCCCGTAGGCCTATTTTTGGGTATTCCGAATTTTGGGGATTTTGAAAATTAAATTTGAGGATTAATTGTGGATAAATATCAGCCCCCAAATATTGGACAAAAACGCCCTTAGATATTTTGGTTTGGAAGAATGTGGACCAAGTGTTTTAGGGACAAAATTGGTATTAAGAAAAAAATTGGTTAAACCTTGGATCAAATATTTAATTGTTTCTCTCTCTCTCTCTCTCTCTCCTCATTCCCTCTCTTCTCACGGCAGCCCCCCCCCCAACCAAGAACTCTCTCCCTCTCTCCCTCACCAAAAATCCTTTCATCTCTCTCTCGGCCTTGGACCGCTGATCATCGCCGGACCATCGCCTGAGCAAGCCGCCACCGCCCGATTGCCGCTGACTAGCCGTTCCCCCTTGTCGCTCTAGCCGAGTTAGTCTAGAGTTCGGGTAAGTCGCGATCTAATTCCTATTTAGGCCGGGTATTTTTCGGACTCGCTCGGATATGGTTTAGAGAATTTAGAGGTTGATTAAGGTGTCGATAATGATTTTTGGTGGTTGATCGTGGCTATTGGTGGCTGAGTATGGTTGTTAGTGGTTGTTGCGGGTTGGATTAGACGTTGAGAAATGAGTTTAGGCGGTTGGAATTCGGTAGAAATTGGTTCGGGTTTGAATCCATGAGGTTCGAGGTGAATCGCTGGATTCGCGGTTACTATACCTACCCGGTTTGCTATTTTTGTAGAGAATTTTGTTGGCCGAATTTGAGAAAGTTTTCTTCATGAAAATTGTTCCCAACATTTTGAGGTATAACATAATTTAATTTGGGAATTTTTGAAATCATTTGAGGCCATTCGAAGTCCATCTTTGGACCGAAATGGGTCTGCCTGATTTACTATTCACCCGACCTTTGGGTCTGTTCGAATTTTTATAAATTTTTTCAGGCCTATTTTCAAAATACTTCCCTCACAAAAATTGTTGGGGATATTTGTGGCTATAACATATAAAAATTTCAAGTCTTGTCAAGGTGATTTGGGTATTGAAAGAAATATATTTTGAGGACAAAACGGTCTGTTGGAGCGAGTTGATTTTCGTCTGAATTCAAGTGACCAAACGAGATGCTTCTATTTGGAACTGAGTTTCGAGTTCTTCATGAAAAATGTTCAACAAGATGTTTTAAGCAACGTGTCCAAATTTCATAATTTTTGGAGTTGGTTTACTATTTATTTCAAATGGATATCTGTCACTGCACAACTGCCCAGTTTAGACCCGATTTTACATATTCTCAGTTTTTCTCTCTCGAGAATTATTTAGTGTTATCGTGGCATTTTGACGGGTAGTTTGATACTTGAATGAGCTTGTATGTGTGATTGTATAGCTGTGAGGTGTGGTGGCGTGATTGCGCATTGAGTTCGCGCGTGCCAAGCTTGGGTGTTTGTGTGGTGTTCGCGTGATGAGGGTGGGTAATTGTGAAAAGTATGTGCGAGATGTGAATTTGTGTGTGACCGCGGTGTATGTGTGGCCGCGGGATACATGTGGAGAGTGTGGAACGAAAGTACGGAAATGTAGGATTGATGGGAAAAGTAATACCCTAAGGCGTGTTCGCCACGCCGGGCAAGGTCCGCCCTAAGGCGTGAGTTCGCTTACGCTGGACAATGCCGCCCCGACGAGGTGACGATGCCCCGCCCGAGAGGGTGACGATGCCTCGACGGGTCAGAAGACCGCTGGCCTGATGCGCTTTACCGAGCGCCGGTAGAAGGAAAGTGTGTGTAGAATTCCATCCCGAGGCGTGGTTCGCTTACGCCGGACGATGCCGCCCCGACGAGGTGACGGTATGCCCGCCCGACGAGGTGATGATGCCCGACTAGGTCAGAAGACTGCTGGCCTGGCGCGCTTTTTACGCAGTACCTGTGAGTGGTGGAAAGGTTGAGAACGAAAGCAGGATTTGGCTTGACATGTGAGGATTGTGAAAGTAATGCATGGTGTGAGTTAGTGTGCGAGTGTGTTTGTATCGCTGTGATGCAATGTGCGATTATAGGCATAGTATGAGACGTGCCCAAGTGGGTTTTACTTTATAATCGAGGCACGCCGCGCCGGGCCGTGATGTATTGCTGTGGTATGATTGGCGTGTGTCTTGATATGTGGAACGGTGTGATGGCATGTGTGCAAGAATTGTATGTTGGGATTGTGGGCTAACGTGCATGGTGCGATGCAGAGAGTCCAGGTATATGTGAATGTTTGATTGCTGGTTGTGTGGTTGTTTGGTTGCGCGCTTAAATGTGTCCGGAATTACGTGATAGCTTAGGTGAGGCTTAGATTGTGACTTATTGAGATGTGATCTCATGGTTGTTTCAACCAAACCATTTCAGAGCCCCGCCCCGAATGTCGAGGTTGAGGTCGACTCGAGTCGCAGTGTGAGCAAACAGCTGCGGAGTATTCATGTGGTGATGTCAAGACAAAGTGAGTCGAGTGGATGCCTTCGAGAGGGCGAGGGAGATAGTTCGGGAGGAGGATCGTCCCATTTTTGGATAATGCTGACGAGAGAGCTGATCTTGATATTTTGGTGGTTTGGAGTTTATAGTTCAGTGTGCTTATAAATTATTTTGTGGCTTGTATTGGCGGATGATGTAAATATTTGAAAGTGTAATATATGCTTGGTGATTTGACGATTTGTTTCTTCCTGGTGTTCTCCAATTTTAATGTTCGGGATTTTTATTGCTTCCGCCGCGATTTAACTCGATAGATCGTTTGGTCGATGACGTTATTCCTGGGGACGCCGCACTCTTCCAACCGAGGAGAGGGATGTCGCGGGCTCGATGAGGTTCGGGCGTGACATCCCCGTTTGAATACTCGAAACCCAGTTCTAACCGTAAACACCTCATTTTAATACTCAAAGTCAGACGAAATCCTGTTCGCTCATACGGCCCCTCAAGCCATCAAAATACAACTCATTCGGTACCCAAATCATTTTGGAAAATCTTGAAATTTTTATATGTTATAGCCACAAATGTCCCCAACAATTTTTGTGAAGGAAGTATTTTGAAAATAGGCCTGGAAAAATTTATAAAAATTCGAACAGACCCAAAGGTCGGGTGAACAGTAAATCGGGCAGACCCATTTCGGTCCAAAAATAGACTTCCGAATGGCCTCAAATAATTTCCAAAAATTCCCAAATTAAATTATGTTATACCTCAAGATGTTGGGAACAACTTTCATGAAGAAAACTTTCTCAAATTCGGCCCACAAAATTCTCTACAAAAATAGTAAACCGGGCAGGTACAATAACCGCGAATCCGCGATTCACCCCGAACCTCACGGATTCAAACCCGAACCGATTTCTACCGAATTCCAACTGCCTAAACTCATTTTTCAACGTCTAATCCAACCCGCAACAACCACTAACAACCATACTCAGCCACCAATAGCCACGATCAACCACCAAAAACCATTATCGACACCTTAATCAACCTCTAAATCCTCTAAACCATACCCGAACGAGTCCGAAAATACCCGACGTCCTAAATAGGGATTAGATTGCGACTTACCCAAACTCTAGACTAACTTGGCTAGAGCGGCAAGGGGAACGGCTAGCCAGTGGCGATCGGGCGGTGGTGGCTTGCTCAAGCGATGCTCGGCGATGATCGGCGGTCCAAGGCCGAGAGAGAGATGAGAGGATTTTTGTGAGGGAGAGAGGGAGAGAGTTCTTGGTTGGGGGTTGCCGTGAGAAGAGAGGGAATGAGGAGAGAGAGAGAGAGGAGAGAAACAATTAAATATTTGGTCCAAGGTTTGACCAATTTTTTTTTAATACCAATTTTGCCCCTAAAACACTTGGTCCACATTCTTCCAAACCAAAATATCTAAGGGCGTTTTTGTCCAATATTTGGGGCTGATATTTATCCACAATTAATCCCCAAATTTAATTTCCAAAATCCCCAAAATTCGGAATACCCAAAAAAATAGGCCTAGGGGCAACATTGTAATTTTCCAGTCCGGGCCAAATTTCCATTTTTAAACCATACCAACCCCAAATATCATTGGCCACACTAAAATAGCGTCAACCTCAGTAAAAATAGTCGCCAAGACGACCCGAAAATCGACATCCAAGTTCGGTTCCAATTTCACGATCAAAATCGTCCAATCTCAATTTTATGGTCTCTCACTAACGGGCGGCTGTTTAGGGATTACGGCGTGATCGACCTAGGGTTATTCGAGTCATGGCGACCTCGATCGTCACTGAAGGTCGACTCATGATCGAGTTCTTAAGTCCACGACATTTCCCTAGGTAGCCATTTCCTAAAAGTTAGTATCCCGAGAATGATCGGTTCCGGGTGAGACTTACTAAAATGAAATGAGAAATAACATTTATTTTATTGATTTCGGAAATAGGTCGAAATTCAGGATGTTACATGTTTCACTTTTTGCGACAAGTTTTAGGTCTTCTTATATATTTATCATTTTCTTTAATATACCAACTTTTCTATTGGGTTAACATTTTCCATTTTTACCTTGGATATCAATCCCTTAAGTTTCTAAGACATTTTAGCAAATTTAATTGCAGTGACTTACTAACTTTTGTTCCATTAAGTTAACAACTCATATCTTTTTTTAGGTTTTTTCATAAATTTGTCAACCGGTCTGTTAATGGACTAAAAATGACAAATTGACTTTTATCCAATTAAAAATATTGCAATTATTTTAAGACATTTCAAATTTAAAGTACGTTGTGCTTGCTGATATGATAATGTTGAAATACGTGAGAGTTACTCAAACTTAGTTTGATGATTACCCAACTTTGTGGGGATTCTTTTGGTTAATTCTAGGTATCCGACCGGTTGATGAGATTAAGCACTACTACTAAAGTTGAGTTTTAATGCATGTTACAAGTGATTTCAGTATTTCATGGACCTTTCCTTGAACTTAAATTAACCAAACATTAAGCTCAATATTTCAAATAAGCATTGAGCTTCCGATTTTGGGGTCATGAAATGGAGTTTAAAATGGCAGAATAAGTGCTTTGTTCTGATATGAGATCCTTATATCTTTATAACATAGTGCTTCTACATGATTCGCCCCATCCCTGCATTAGTTTATGCATGAATTCGATCAATTTCATTCACACCGTTCTATACTGAAAAGGAACTTAGACAAATGATGGTGGTAATAAAACAAGGAACATTTGAAAGGCGAAAACACTCTGATATCTATTGAGAAATCTTTTTTTTTTCTCCCATTGTCGTAATGTATGCTCTGTGACAAATGAAATGCTAATTGTTCTTTTCATTCTGGTTTTGACACATGTGATTAATATATCACCGACAATACATTATCTCATAGGAATTTACACAATGCAAAATATTTCCTCATATAGGCATGGTCACTGACTAAAGGTAAAGATTGTTGAAAATATTTTTAGAGTTTAAACCCGTGGATGAAACCTAATCCAAGTAGGTTTCCTAGTTTGAGTAGGTTCCTAAAAGGAGTTTCTTATTTTGAATTTAAATATAATATGTTATATCATAGTGGGTGTTGGCTTTTCCCATCAAAAGAGGAGTTTTTACTGTAACAATCAATTGTGTAGCTTACTCGTGAATTGCCTCTTGAAAAAATAGCAAATGTTTTGAAGTCAATAAATATTGTGATAAGATTTGTGAATTTCTTTATAAGATTGATAGATTATTTCATAGGGAAGTGTGAGGGCTAAACGCTCTATAAGTTATTGGGTATAATTGGGGCTAAAAAACATGGAGAGTGTTTGAATAACTTGATTGTGGTTGTAATATCCTTTGTATTAGCTTATAGTGAAATCTTATATTGCTCTTCCTATTAAGTTGGTCCCGCTTAATCGAATCATGTAAATCCAGTATACGGTTTATTTACTTGATCCATTTATTATTGTGTTCGATCGTTTGTTTTTTCACAATACATTCAAACAACTTCATTTATAAGTTTTCATACTAAAACATTTCATCCATTATGGAGCTTGGACCGATGATAATGGTAAAAAGAAGAAGAACATTTGAACGGAGAAACACACTCGTATCTATTGAAGAATCTTGTTTCTCCTGTTGCCGTAATGTGTGTTGTGTGATGATCCACAGGTCGTAAATCAAATGCTAATTATTCTTTTCATTCTAGTTTTGTCACATGTTGATAATACATCAACAAATTACATTATTTTGTCAGAATTGACCGCACGCAATTTATTTCCTCACAATGGAAAAGTCATGAGTCAAAGACGATCGCGGAATTTACACGAACTGATCATTGTAGATAATGGGTAATAATTTTTTTTGATTATATTCGATTATATTATATATATTTTTATAATTGAAAGGCAAGAACGGTTCAAAGGACGGTGGTGACAAGGTTGGTCTTTCCTTCATTCCCACGAATCGGGGACCGTGACAGACCCTACCACCAAAGGGAAGCTTTTTTTCCATATATCATAGAGTTCCTCAATCAAGAATTGGTCAAATATATTGTTACTAGTCAGTCCCAAGTCCTCAAAGATTAATTATTCTGGTGTGTCCACACTGGTAAAGCAACGTTTGTAAATCTAGTAAACTTTGGGGGACGAAGTGTGTCGGAATCAAAGTATAGAGACCAAAATTGAATTCGCCACGTAATGAGTTCTATAATTTATTCTAACCTTTTTATGTACGCTCTTTCGTGGCTTGTTCAGGGCATACTTTGGAATGGTGCGCCGAAGCGCTGGTCCTTGGTCATGGACCCATCTAAAGTATCTTTGAAACTGTTGCTTGAATTGACGAATTGGATATGAAGTGTCCTCAATCATTTCAGTTTACTTCACATGGATTTATTAATGAAATAAATACGTTTATCACTTGTTGAGAGAGTTGACCGCTACAGAAAATGTGGTTGAACATCCTCCCCACCACTCAAGTGAGATCGAATCATCGTCTCAGGAATTCGAAAGTGCACCCAACTACTCAAGCAATACCCTATGGGATTGTTCACTCACATATCATATACTATGTTGTACTCCATTTAAGTACAAAGCCTGCATTAACCAACCCATGCTTAACCATTGGAGTGTTTGGCTTAGCGGTAAAGGAGACGTGTTTTTATAAGGCCACAAGTTTGATTCACATTGTGAACATATCTTCAAACAGCTTGATTATGTGGTTTAATTATGGCATATCTCATGTGAAAATATTTCCTGACTGCTAGCACGTGTCCTGGTGGGGGTTGTGGTGATGGGATTGCCAGCCAACCTCTAACCTTTAGATCACAGGTGGGGCGCAATAACTATGACTCAAATGGAACATTTCATAGCAAGTATAGAATCGACTAAAAGGGGCCATAGTTTTGGTCACCTTTCCTGGCCCTTAGTTTATGAAAGAAACGTGGGATTTTACCTAACTTATAGCTCCAGTTCCTCTCTCTTGCAATGCTCTGCCATTTTGATAATTCACAATCTAGAAGGTCAAGCCATTTGGATGTTTTAAGCGTGCGTGTAAATGAAGCCTATTTTAATCCCATGTTCAAGCGATATGGCACTTTAACAATTTGATTTAGAACTCTCCTCCACAGGGTTTTTATTTATTTTTATCTTTTTATTATTTTTTTTTTGGGCTATCATGTCTTGGCTAGAGCTATGATGATTCCCGATGTTGTGTATGATGTCACCCAAACCACATAATTTGTTTCATATATAAGATCGAACTTGTACATGCAAGAGCAAACCTATTACGATTAGTAAAGAGTTGAGTGATCAATATTTTTCATTGTGTCTCAATTTCTTTTTCTTGTTTTTACTCTCCATTTCCTTATGATTGTGTACCGAATCCTAACAACTCCATGGAGCATACTTTGGAACAAATCCATATGGTCATTTGTTAGATAAGTTATTTATTCCATGCATATACAAAAGACTAAGTTGTGCATCCAAACCATTTGGCCCCAAGCCTCCATCCCTTGATCACATCATCTAACTAGAGCACCTGAACTTATTCTCTAAACCATTTCAAATGAGCGTCTGTAATCTTATCGTCGACTGGACCACCGCTTATTCTTTTACAAGTTTCATAGCAACAGCCTTATTCCACTGATAAATCTTGTTTCAAACCCAATCCACCTTCCGTATTAGGGAGACATACATCAAATTAACCCACACCAGCAGCTTTGCCATCATATCCAGACCGCAAGAAGGAATTACAGCAGCTCCCAATCTTCCTCATAACCTTTTTAGGCATGTATAGAGAACTCCGCACAGATAAGGAAAGGTATTATGAAGGACAGAGCTTATCAGCTCTAGCCTTGCAGCAAAAGACAACCTTCTAGAACTCATTCCGCCCACAGTTTAGAGCAAATCTAAGACAATCCACGTGATCTAATTTCTTATCATTTCGTGGGAGTTAAAGTGAGTCGACCGACTCGGCTATAATTAAATAAAGAAGATTCTATCGCATTATAAATTATACCTCCTTTTCTATAGCACTAATCTATCAGTGAAGCCCCGACAACCTGCAGGACTAATCTCCGAAGATATACTTCACCATACTATATAATAATCTAAGTCCGGAAATCTTTTTAATGCATTCCTGATGTAATTTAAGCTGATGAATTTGAACAATGAATTTGACACAACGAAAAATTCAACATTCAATATCGAAGAAAAATCTCTCCATGTATGTCTTGCCTACACTATACTTAATTGTCCCATACTTGAGGCAAAACGATGTTGTTTACGAAAGAAGAGAGCCTATTGTTACAAAAACATTTAGGGAAAATTCCAATTAAGGACCCCAGGTGGGGTCAAATTCTCAAAAAGGGGTCCGAAGTGAACATTGTGTCAAATAAGGGCCTGAAGTGCCTAATCAGTCTCAAATAAGAACCCGAAGTTTCAAAAAAGTCTCAAATAAGGACCTAGGTCCCCGGCCTGCCAAAATACCTGCCGGCCGGCGAGAAAGTTATTGTTCCGGCACCGGAACAGTAATTTTTAATTATTTTCTTTTTGTTTTTCCTTTTCTATTTTTTTTTTTTCTTTTCCTTTTCTTTTCCTTTTTTTTCTTCTCTTCCTCCGCCAGCCATAGCTGTGGGCGGGGAGGTCGCTGACCTCGGCGAGGCCACCCCTCGCCGGCGTCGGGCGAGGGCCACCCTCACTTGGGCTAGGTGAGGTTGCCCTCACCGGCGCCGGGTCCACCGGCCTTGCCGGTTGTAGGCGAGGTTGAGCCTTGCCAGATTTGGCGAGGGCTTGGCCCCACCGCCAGCAAGGCTCACCTCACTAGCTGCCGCAGGTATGAGACAATGCGCAGGTCGAGCTCGCCAGATCTCGGCGCAGGCTGGCCCCTCGCTACCGGCGAAGCGGACCTTGCCGACCGGGCGAGGCTAACCTCGCCGCAATTGGCTTAGGGCGACCCCCACCTCAACTCGTGCAAGGGTAGCCCTCGCCGACGCCGGGTAAGGGCGTGCTCGTTCAGGTTGGCAAGGCGCTCCTCGCCTCGACGCCGCCAGGGCGTGCCCTCGCCGACCGCTTAGGCGTTCTTCAGCTTCAACGCCATGGGGGGGCGGCTCGCTCGAGGCCGGGCGACCGCCAACCCGGCTATGGCCGGCGACCTCCTTAGGCACCGACTATGGGGTGGAGGAAGAGAAGAAAAAAAAAAAGAAAAGAATAAAAAAAAAAAAAAAAATTAAAAAGTTCATGTCTTGGACGGAACAAGAATTTTCTCAATGGTCGGGTGTATTTTGGCCGGTTGGGACTCGTGTCCTTATTTGAGACTTTTTAAGACTTCTTGTGTCCTTATTTGAGACTCGATTGGGCACTTGTGCCCTTATTTGATACAATGTTCACTTTTGCATTTTTTTTTGAGAATTTGACCCCACTTGGGGTCCTTAATTGGAATTTTTCCAAACATTTATAATATATTTAATGTCAATGATTGACATCTATAAAAAAAAAACACAATTTATAAATTATTTGCATTAAGGTGAAAATGAAATTAACAATTTAGTATGGGAAAATTGTCCGAAAAGTTCTAAACATATTGCATTTTTGCCAATTCAGTTATAAATCTTTTAATTTTGTCAATCAAGTTATAAACCTTTTCACGTTTTACCAATTGAGTCCATTTGATCGGTTTGTCTTTGACCAGGACAAATTTTAATAATATTTTAATATTTTTTTTTTTTTTGAATTTTTTATTTTGTTTTCTCCTTCTTCTTCCTCCAATTCGATCGCTAAGCTCGAAGCGATGGTCTGGCGATCGCCAAAGGCAACCGCCCGACGTGGGCAACCCTCTGTGACATCTCAAAATTTGTCTAATTGATTAAGGTGCTATATGAAGTGGAATTAGCGATAAACAAAGCACAATTTTTTCGACGTGTTAGATTGATCAAGTGACCTTGATTTATGATTCTTGAGGCATCAAAAAGTTTTTAAATTCATGGGAATACTCAAAGGAACTTTAACTGGTCATACTTGATGCACAGCTCATACGGGATTATTAGGTTGATTAAATGAAAAGAGATGGGTGTGGAAATTTGTAGTGTGAACTAATTAGAGGTATTAGAGCACAAAGTGTGCCCTAACTACCCCTTGCATGGCCAGACGTGGAGTGCATGGAGAGGGGAAAGAAATGGCCATCTTCATCTACTTTTTGCCACTTTATCTTATTCATTTGTCTTTATCCTTTTGTCCTATTTGTTTGGAAGCTAATGGGCTACCCTAGACACTTAAGTATACTACCCACCCTTGCCCAATAACGATTTTTGCTTAAAATGGTCTTACAAGGAACCTATCAATCATTACCTAAACCTAGATATAGCCCTATTTCCCCATGATGAGCCCTCTCTAGACCCCCACCGGTGACCCTTCATCTTCCACGCCCCTCACTCCCTCTTCTAACCTCATTTCCATCTTCCTAGCTCATTTGGCTCTCATTCTCTCAAGACTCACCCTCATTCTCTCTCTCTTTCTCGCCTCCCTTCCCTCACCGAACCAGCAGCTGTTGTCCTTCCTCACAGCCTCATCTCGCCATTTTGTCTCGCCAAGAACAGCCCCTGAGCTGTGTTTAGTCCCACCGAAGGATCCCCCAAAGTTCTAGATCAAGGCAAGGAAAATTTGGGCTTGATTTTAAGCCTTTCCATCTACCCTTATTCTTGGCATTCCTTGGCGTGTGTGCATGTGTGTTTCTGCAAGTTTTATGGCTTGTACATGAATGGAAGTTGCTGTTTGAGCTTGTATGGAAAGAATCGAGCATGGTAGTGCTGATGCATGTGTGATTCTAGAGCCCAAAGGGTGTGTTAACCTTAGATCTAAGCTCGGTGAGCCTTGCATGTGAGTTTCGAGTCTCTTGAACCAAGTAGATGCAAAAATGACGATGAGCTTGGGACTCCTATATGCTTGTTAGTTAGCTGTTGGGTTACTATGGAAGAGAAGACAGATTCGTTAGCCTTGTGAATGCAAAAGGAGTGAAAAGGGCATGAGGAGCTAGGAAGGGCAGATCTGGTCACCTGGAGCTTTGATCTTCTTCACTTTTTGTTCCATTTTGAAAAGTCGAAATCTTAAGTTGAGTCTTTCACAAAAGTTGTTTGAAATCCTTCCCTTTTTAACATATCTTAATTTCAGATTTTTCTGAGGTGATTTGGATAGGACGATAGTCCGTTTTCCTCACCGTGCTCAAGCTGTTTTCTATACGATTTTAATGACCTTTCTATCTTCTCGATTTTCTACGCAACTTTCTAGAACGATTCTGAGAAAACTTTCTTCACTAAAGTTCCTGGAGACATCCTTCTCTACGACATACTTTAAAACCAAAATTTTTAAAGGTGTTTTGAGTCCTGGAAAGAGCTATTTTTGGGAGACAATAATCCTATTTTGGTGAACAGTTTTTGTCCTGTCTTGAGCCGCTGAAAAGAAATACTTACCAAGGCTTTTAATCTTCGAGTCCTTCATGAAAGTTGTTCATTTTGATCTCTCCTAATACATATTTAAATATCAGAATTTTTTAAGGTTATTTACTGTACCTAGTGTCTCAAATGTGTTGGGAGTGCAAAACTGATTGATTATGTACAGTTGTGAAAATCTCCCATTTTCTACTTGAGAACATGTAGATTGTGGTTCGATGTCTTCTAAGAATGTGATGTGGATATCATGAACTTTCAAATGAGGTATGGTTGGTCGTACCTAGATGAGAAATGGATGAGAAAATGTGACGACTTTATGGGTGCAGATTATGGTGATAGTGATGAGTGGTTGAATTGAAATGATTTATATGTGATACCATCATAATATTGTGGTGATGTGTTGTTGTGGGTCCATGTGTATTCGTGTTATATGCTCTTATCATGTGAATATGGATTTGAGATATTGAGCATCGCCTATGGCCAGCGTCCCGTAGATGCCTACGAATGGCAACCTGTAGATGATGATGCTTGTGGCCAGCGTCCCACAGAAGTCTTGGTCTATGAACCGAGAGTTCCCGATGACGACCAAGTTGGGTGTCGGGAGGAGATGCCTGTGGCTAGCATCCCACAGATGCCTCGGAGTGGGAAACCTATGGCCAGCGACCCGTGGAAGTCTGGTCAGTGGACTGGAAGTGACCCGCATGGACCGGCTTGCCCCGGTTGAACCGTGAGATGGGGGTGGACCCGATATGATGGTGATGGGAATATATGATACGAATGCATGTTATGATTATGATTCTGATTTGGTGATATGTGATTCATTCTGTTGGCTAACCCTATTTGTCTGATTGTTCTTGGAGCATGTGTTATGGTTGATGCTATGTTGATTGTGCTGGAATTGAGAATTGGTTAGATCGTTGGGTTTAAGAAATTGCCTTATTTTTTCCTGCTGGGCGAAAGCTCACTCTTGTGGATTTAAACATTTTCAGATTGATAAGATGAGCGACCGACCTCCCACTCATTATGGAGCGTCGTTCCTTGTTGATTTCGTATGGGAGGATGTGGTTTTTCCTGGATCTTATACTGTTTATGCTTGTCGAATTACTACTATCGAGTAGATGTGGGGAGATTTCCTCATGTTTCTTATAAGTTTGTAGCATGGTACGAGAAGTGGGGTGGAGTGTTGATAGGACCTTTGGATTTTGGGAGCGATGGTGGTAGTGGTAGTATTAGCGGCAATGGATTTAGTGGAGCGAACGGTGTTAGTGGAGGCGACGGAGGAGTGGTGGATATATCATCCGAGGAAAGTGACCCAGAAGAGATTCCTAGTTCGATGGTGGACTAAGAAGAATCGATAGGATTGGGAAGACTGGTTAGGGAACCGCGGTGGCTTTTTTTGTGTAACAACCCAAATTTCGATGTAATTCCGGATCAATAAAACTGATATTAATTCGTATTTCATTTTAATAAGTCTACCAGAGCTGATCACTCTCGGGATACTAACCAATAGGGCATGGCTAATTAAGAAGCAAAGACGTGGACCGAGGACCCTGTCGTGAAATGGACACCGATCACGAGAGACGCTTGAGGAAATATTTTGGGCCAACGTGGACCCGATCGTAGGAAAGGGTAATGGATTGAGTTTGGCCAAGGCCTACGATGTATAATAAGGACGCAAGTGATTCGCAAGACCAAAGTACACGTAGCCAACCAGTCCTCGAACTTGAACCGAACGATCGTGACCTCTAGAACTAGTGATAATTTCTCATTCTCTCAATGATCGAGACCATTATGATACGGATAGCCCTAGGTCGATACGCCAGAACCTCTAAACCGCCGCCTCGTTAGCTTAGAGATCCCGAAATTGAAAGTTTAGCTTTAGTTTTGTTTATTTAAATTGGACCCGATTTCGATGTCAATTTTTGAAGGCTTAGAGATTATTTTTGGGAATCTGACGTCATATGACATTGGCCACACACATTTAGAGTTAGTACGAGTAAAAATTGAAATTTCGGTCCGGGGTAAAAATTACGATTCTGCCCCTCGGGATGCCAAAGATTACTTTTTGAGGCCAAATGAGGTTTTTCTTGAGGCCGACGTCATTTTTGGGTGGTCACGCATACCAGGGAGTCGTTATGGCCAAAATTGAAATTTCAACATAAATTAGAAAAATAATATTATTTTATTCCCGAAACTTTAACGTAGATTTTTAGGGCTTGCACGATGAATTTCGTGATTCCGACACCATATTATATTGGCCACACACATGGAGGGTTATATGCGGGCAAAAAAAATGGAACTTTGCCTCGGACGAAAAAAAATGATTGTTTTGTCCCTAGGCTATTTTTTGTTCCAATTTTTGGAGGATAATTAAGGAAATTAATTGAATTTGGACTTATCCTAATTATTGCAACGAAAGACCAAAATGCCCTTGAATTATTAGATAAGATTCAATATTAGCCCTTGGATGAGGGGTAAAATTGTCATTTTAGGCTAGATCTTTGACACTTGGCACCCTAACACTTATTGTTTGACCAAGATAAGACTCTCTCTCTCTTCACTCACCCTCATTTGGCCAAAACACTCTCTCTCTCTCTCTTGTAGAACACTCTCTCTCCCATTTTTCTCTCATTGTCTCTCTTGGTTTGACCTTGCGGAACAACCCGGTCACGAACCGCCACCCGGCCGTTGTGCCGCCGTCCACCACCATAGCCCCGGCCTCGCCTTGCCTGTCAGGCCCTTTCTCTCTCCCTTTCTCTCTTTCTCTCCCTTTTCTCTCCCGGAATAGGACCACCGCTGCGCCAGCCCCACCGCCGGCACGGGCTCAAACAGGCGAGCTGTTGCCACTATGACATCATCGATATCCATATCGTCATCGTGCGTGCCGTCCATACGGTCCATACCGTTGCCGGGGAGCGCCGCCACCGATTCTACTGTTCACGATGTCGGCCGCCCGTTCCTTGTCTTCGTGACCTTGGATTAAGTGAGTAAAATTCCTAAACCGGATTAGGATTGATATTGCATTTTTCTGGACTGGTTTAGGTATTATTAGTGTATTTTTGGACTGGCTTAGGTAGTATCGGTGTATATTTTTAGACTAGGTTGAGGATCGATTAGTAGAAATTATTATCAGGAAAATTTAGTGGATTAATGAGAATTATTTGGGAAGATTAATTGGATTAAATGACCAATTTATGAGCCCATTGAAAAATTATCGGATATGTCCGGGTTGACTGATTGTATGTAATTCGTGCTTAATTATGATTGATTGCGTACTACCATGTCACATGTTGTGTGGCTGATTTTTGTAGAGTGCAATTGGACCTTTGTTTGGCTTACAATTAATTATTGAATTGTGAATCGCACGTTGGGCCACACGGTATTAATTGGGCCAATTGAGCACATATTGTGATATTGAATGTTTGAATTTCATTAGTGCTCATGGTGCATTGCATTGCATAATATGGACACGCATTATGTATGCCAAGAATAAGGCATGCGATGAAATTGTACGAGAATACATGTATACGCCATGAGCATGTGATCACCTAAAATATCCTGAAGCATTATACGCTAGATTTAGATAATAATGAGTTGTGTGATCACCTAAGGACCTTGGTCGTGACCTTGTGTCGATACCCTCATGCATTTTGAAGCGGGGCGATGCTCGGCACGTGGGAAGACGACCATCCTCATGCACTTTGAAGCGCTTTGATTCGTAAGGAGATCAATGTTACGCCTCATGCACTTTGAAGCAAGCTAAACGCACCGGCCGTGAATATTGTTGACTCGAGTCATAATAAATAATAAATTTGGCAATTGCCAAGATGCTGAGTGTGGGCCAATGGGCCAGGAAATATCATGACATGTTGATGACATTTGCATGCATGAACATGCATAGATTGACTTGCAAGTGTGTGAGACTCGGGCGCATGAGTATAGGTTTGCATACGTGCGACTATGCGTGCCACGTATGTATTGTGATTATTATATATTGAACTGTCTAACCTGCAAGGTCGAGAATTATTTAATTGTTGTTGTATTATGGGTTTTAAATAATTGTTTCCGGTCAGGAGATTGCATGCTAGCCTAACCTAGGCTTATGAGTTGAGCTCATTTGAGATTTGTCTCACGGTTGTGTAAATCAAACTTTTCAGACCCCCGGCCGTGAGGATAGAAAGACCATGAGACTCTTTTTGGGATCCCCGTGACAGCTATAAAGATACTAGTACCTACCCCTCAGGTAATGGGAAAGTTTTTGTAAGGTATCGATCAAGAGTATATGTGGAGATAGGCGAGTATTTTTACCGTAGCAGGAGTACATAGCATGGTATCACCGGATGCTGATGGAAATGTGGAGAGCCCTCAAGACCTTTGATATCCCGATCGATTGTGTTGGGTTGTTGCAGCCGATTATAGCTGATGGTGAGGTGATCGGCCCCGAGGTTACACCCGAGCGGATGATGCAGGAGGAGGAGGTGAACGAGGGAGCCCGAGGTATTAATGGAGGACCCCGAGCCGATGGATGAGGAGGAGGATGAACCGGGGCCATGGAGTAGGACGACAGGAGGACGAAGAGGTGGCAGAGCCGGGATCGAGATGAGGAGGGGTTCGAGCTTTTACCTTGACCCGGAGTTGAGTCGGACTCAAGGATGAGCGAGCCCAGCGATGGATTCGGGAGGAGTCGTGGTCTAGTGAGGGACGCCTCCGAGGAGTTGTCGAGGATTCTTCCGAGTCGTCCGACTACGATCGAGAGCCATAAGGTCGCCCTGTGTCCTTAGCTAGTAATGAGAGCCGCTACTTTTTGGACTATAGCCCTCTTCCCAAGTTTTAGACCGACCTCCCTAGCCTTTTTTACCACTTTTTGACCAAGTAGCACGATCATGTGTACCTTTTTATTTGTACTTGTAAATATTGTACAAATGGTTTTAATAGTAATATAAATGTGTAATTATTTTCTATGATGGTGTATGATGTATGGCTATCCTTGGCTCATATTGTAGTTGTGCGGGTTTGTTTATTTTATGGTTCCGCTTTTGTACTTGATCTCCATATGGGTGTGGGTCGGCGACTCTTCCTTGGGACGTTGCGAGTCAAACGACCAAGGTGAGATGCTCGCTTTGTGAGGTAACAGGGGTGTGACATCCCGCTTGATTTGGTATTAGAGCAAGGTCAACTCGGTCCAATTAGGTCAAGCCTGGAGTGATAAGGAGCGATGAGACCCTGGGTAGCCAGTAGGGTGACCTCGTGTGCTACATGTATCTCCTGATAGCTTGTGATTGTGTTTGAATTGTGATTGTGTGACCCGTAAGTGCAGGTGCGGCAGACCCGAGGTGAGTATGTGAATCCCTTGGGTGATGAGTTGGCTAGTTTTTATTAAGCCGCATGCTGATTGTTTAATTGTTGTTTGATACCTGTCTAGGACTTAGACTGGGATAGATTGGTTTAAGTCTTTAATTCCTTCGTGGAATTATAGCAGGTAGTTGTAGAACCGAGTAGCCAAGATGAGTAGCGAGGGGAGAGGTATAGGAAGAGTTCCCGAAAGGGTGCGGGGAAGAGGGAAAGATATGGAGGTCGTGCTCGAGCTAGAGTAATGAAAACCTTGGAGTTAATGTGGGAGCCGCAGTAGACCCCCGAGTTGATGTTAGACCGGTGGAAGATCCACGTATGGAAGGAGTTTTACGGGTATTGGAAAGGATTGGGAATGTGCTGGATAGGCAAGCTCAAGGGCGTGATAATGTGGCAGCCCGGACTCGAGATGGTAGCCTTTGCTGGGAATGATAATCGTTAATGCTGGGATGTGCTCACCGTGATCGGGGTTAGGCAAATGCCCCAATTAGTATAACAGTTTATGAAATTGAAGCCGCCCTAAATTTCATGATTGTGGTGACTCCGAGGCTGCGCCAAGATGGATAGAAGAACCGGAGAAAACCTTTAAAGTTCTGGGGTGCACCGATGGGGGAGAAAGTGACATTGGCGATTTACCAGCTACAAGAGGGTGCAAATGATTGGTGGAACGCCGTGGAAAGCATAGTGTTTTCAGGGAGGAACGGCCCCGACTTGGGCTGTATTTGTGAAAAATTTTTATGAAAAATTTTTCTTGAAGAATGTGCAAGAAAAGAAATTGATGGAATTTATGCGCCTACTTTGTGGACAAATGACTGTGGATCAATATGAGGTGGAGTTCGCAATATTAGCTAAGTTCGCACCAACTATGGTGGAGAATCCGAGGGATAGAGCGCCAAGATTCCGAGATGAATGGAGCCGGATCTTCGAGCCTGATTTTGTCCCATGATATCAAAGATTACGGGAGATGCATAGACGGGCGAGATCATGGAACTAGATCAGGGAGGAAAAGGCAGCATTTTTGTGATCGCGGGTTTGCTCACAATAAGGATAACCGCTGTTTGGGAAAGAGGCATATGATTAGAAATAGACAATTTGTTCCACCGCCAGCAAAATATCGTGAAACCGAATCCCCGGTTGGGTAGATATGGGGTGTGTTTTAAGAGTGGGAGTATGGAGTATCATATTCAGATTTGCCCGCAGATGCAACCATCGGGACCGGCCCGTAGTACCGCCACCACAAGCTGAAAATCAAGCCGGACCTCCCCACCGGGCTAATCGGGGACGACCCGCCAGCTCAAGGAAAGATTTATGCAATGGCGCCGCTATAGGAAGCCGAGAATGCACCGGGCGTGGTCACAGTGCACGATTTCCTTGTGTGATCATGCCGCGTATGCATTGTTTGATCCAGGGGCAATCCATTCGTTTGTTTCATAATAATTTATTGAGTTGGTTGGTATGAAACCGGTGCTACTTGAGCATGTGCTTTTATGCGGTCGACACTTGTGAATGATAGGTTGCTAGTTTCTTTTGGATGCCCTAACTATAAGATAATCATTGGGGGTAAGGAAGAAAGTATCGACTTGGCAAAGATTAGCCATGGTCGATTTTGATGTGATTATTGGGATGAACCGTTAGTCCGGACGTAAAGCTGTAGTGAATTGCAGCGATAGGACGATCCAATTTAATCCGAATGGACGCCCTAATTTTGTATTTCGTGGAAACCGAGGAGGAACCTCGATCCCTCGGATTTCCTCGCTTGAGGTGAGTAAGCTGTTGAATGAAGGGTGTGAAGGATATTTGGTGAATGTTGTGGATCCAACAGCTTGTGGAACCTAAGTTAGAAGATATATCCGTAGTAAGCAATTTTCCCGAGGTGTTTCCTCGTGAATTGAGCGAGAGGTGGAGTTTGTGATTGAATTGGCACCGGAACAGAGCCGATTTCGAAAGCGCCAGAGATAAGATGTCCTTATCATAATTGAAAGAGTTAAAGGTTCAAATATGTGAACCATGGATAAAAGCTTTATTTGCCCTAGAAAAGGCCTATGTGGGGAGCGCCATTCCTGCTTTGTCGTGAAGAAAGACGAAACCTCGAGGTTGTGTATGATTACCGACAACCGAATCAAGTGACGGTGAAGAACAAGTATCCCGCCGAGGATTGATGATCTATTTGATCGGGCTTGCAAGGAGTCTCGGTTGTTTTTCAAGACAGATTTGAGAACCGGGTACCATCGCCTAAGAATCGTAAATGAGGACATTCTCAAGATCGCTAACTAGGTACGGGCATTATAAATTTACGGTTATGCCCTTTGGATTAACAAATGCCCCAAGCCCACTTTCATGGATTTGATGAATCGAGTGTTCAAGGAATTCCTGGATGGGTTTGTGATAGTTTTCATTGATTTATATACTAGTGTACTCTAAGAGCCCCGAGGAACATGAGATATACTTGATCGCAGTATACGAACCTTGAGAGAGCATGCATTATATGCTAAGTTCAGCAAGTGTGAGTTTTGGCTCAACAGAGTGGGATTCCTTGGACATATCATTTCGGAGATAGAATTTCTCAGAGACCCAAATTAAGATTGAAACAGTTACCAAGTGGCCTAGACCGACATCAAGAATCGAGATTCAAAGTTTTCGGATTGGCTGGCTATTACAAAGCGATTCGTAGAAGGATTTTCATCGATAGCCATGCCAATGACTAGGCTACTTAAGAAGTAGGTGAAGTTTGAATGGGATGACAAGTGTGAAAGGAGTTTTTAGGAATTGAAACACCGTTAACAAATCGCTCCTATATTGACCATTCCTTCGGGCCTGTGGAGGATTTGAGATTTATAGCGATGCGTTGCTAAGAGGATTATTTGTGTGCTGATGCAGCATGGAAAAGTGGTGGCATATGCGTCGCGTCAGTTGAGACCGCATGAGATGAATTACCCGACCATGATTTGGAATTAGCTGCTATAGTGTTTGCACTTAAGATCTCGAGACACTACTTGTGTGGAGAGAAGTTCCAGATTTATACTGATCATCAAAGCCTTAAGTACCTATTTTCACAGAAAGAGTTGAACATGAGGCAACGCCGATGGATGGAGCTCCTAAAGAATTATGATTGCGACATTCTGTATCATCCTGGAAAAGCCAATCGAGTGGCAGATGCCTTGAGTCGAAAGTCTAGTTTTGGCGATCTAATGGTCAAGGAATGGACCTTATTGGAAAGACTCAAGGATTCAGAGTTTAAGTTGGAGATGAGTCACGATCGAATTTCATTGGCCGCCTTTGAGGATTGAGTCGAGATTCAGATCAAGATTAAGGAACTACAGTCTATGGATGAAGAAATCCAAAAAATTATTGAGATGGATGCAGCTAAGAGGAAACCGGACTTTCAAGTGTCCGAGGATGGAGTTTTGAAGTTTCGAGGGCGATTGTGTGTGCCGGATGATGTGAAACTTAAAGAAGAAATATTATCGGAAGCTCATAGAAGCAATTACAAGATCCACCGGAAAACGTAAGATGTACTGGAATTTGAGACAATACTATTGGTGGAATGGAATGAAAGTGGATATGGCCAAGCATCTAGCTAAGTGTTTGACATGCCAACAAATGAAGGCACAACATTGTAAGCCTAGAGGGCTATTGAGATCATTAGAAATCCCAGAGTAGAAATGGGAACATATCACAATGGATTTCGTGGACGGGATTGCCAAGAAGCCAGAGAGGACATGATTCAATTTGGGTAATAGTGGATAGATCGACTAAATCAAGATACTTTCTAGCTATGCGAAAAGGACTTTGAGTTGGAAAGATACGCAGACTTGTATGTGAGGCAGATCGTGAGGTTGCATGGAGTACAAGTAACGATCACTTCAGACCGTGATCCAAGATTTACGGCCAACTTTTGGAAAAGTTTGCAAACGGCCTTAGGAACGAAGTTACAGTTCAGTACGGCCTACCATCTACGGGACAGATGGCTAGTCCGAAAGGACCATTCAGACTTCG
Organism: Syzygium grande; assembly: GCA_024733475.1. Lineage (NCBI taxonomy): Eukaryota > Viridiplantae > Streptophyta > Magnoliopsida > Myrtales > Myrtaceae > Syzygium > Syzygium grande. The sequence continues at coordinate 23,802,908 of JAMXDD010000002.1, forward strand.
GAGGATATGCCGAGAGCTTGTGTGATATATTTCAAGGCAAATGAGAGGAACAGTTACACTTTGGTGGAGTTTGTCTATAATAATAGCTATCAGCAGAAAGCATCAGATGGCACCATTTGAGGCCTTATATGGTAGGGCATGCAGGACGCCAAAGGTGTTGGGATGAAGTGGGTGAACGGAGTATCACGGGTCCGAATTGGTCCAACAAACCGTTGAGGCAGTTGAGGTCATTCAAACAGACTTAGAACGGCGCAAAGTCACCAGACAAGTTATGCCGATCAAGACAACGACCTTTAGAGTTTAAGGTTGAGATCACGTGTTTCTTAAGGTGTCGCCTATGAAGGGATTATCTAGATTCGGCAAGAAGGGAAAACTGAGTCCTAGGTATATCGGGCCATTTGAGATTTTGGAAAAGATTGAGATATGGCTTACCGACTTGCCTTATCGCCCAATCTGTCACAAGTACATGATTTTTCACGTGTCGATGTTAAGAAAGTATGAACCAGACCCGACTCATATCTTAAGGTATGAGGAGATAGAACCTGGACGATAAAGTGTAAATGACGTGAAAAGACAAGTCAGGATCGAGGATAGAAAAGAGCGTGTGCTGAGAAACAAGATGATCCCAATGGTCAAAGTCGTCTGGGAGCACTACGGAACGGAAGGTGCCACGTGAGAAAGTAAAGAAGTTATAAGACGCCAAAGCACCTCCAGTTATTTGAGTAGATAAGGATATATTGCAAATTTTGAGGACGAAATTTTTGTAAAGGAGGAAGAATTGTAACAGCCCGAATTTCAATGTAATTCGGGATCAATAAAACTGATATTAATTGACATTTCATTTTAGTAAGTCTCACCCGGAGCTGATCACACTCGAGATACTAACCAATAGGGTATAGCTAATTAAGAAGCAAAGACGTGAACCGGGGACCCTATCGTGAAACGGACATCGATCACGAGAGACGCTGAGGGAATATTTTGGGCCAACGTGGATCGATCGTAGGAAAGGGTAATGGATTGGGTTTAGCCAAGGCTTACGATGTACAATAGGGACGTAGGTGATTTTGCAAGACCGAAAGTATACGTGGCTAACCAGTCTTAAACTTGAACCGAACGATCGTGACCTCTCGGAAGTAGTGATAATTTCTCATTCTCTCAATGATCAAGACCATTACAATACAGATAGCTCTAGGTCGACACGCGTAACCTCTAAACTGCCATTTCGTTAGTGAGAGACCCCGAAATTGAAAGTTTAGCGAGTGTTGTTCATAAAATTGGGCTTGGATTTCGATATCGATTTTCAAAGGCTTAAGAGACTATTTTTGGGAATCGACGTCATATCGCGCTGGATGGACACACGTTTGGAGTTAGTACGAGTAAAAATTGAAATTTCGCACGGAGGTGAAAAATTACGATTTTACCCTCGGGACATTAGCATTGCTTTTTGAGGCCAAATGAGGTTATTTTTTAGGTCGACACCATTTTTGGGTGGCCACGTATACCAGGAGTCGTTATGACCAAAAATTAGAATTTCGACAAAAATTGAAAAAATAATATTATTTTATTCCCAAAACTTTGATGTAGATTTTCGAGGGCTTCTTGCGATGAATTTTGATTCGACAACATATTGTGTTGCCCACGCACATGGAGGGTTGGTACGAGCAAAAATGAAACTTCGCCCGAGACCGGAAAAATGACTGTTTTGCTCTGAGCTATTTTTGGTTTTGAATTTTGGAGGATAATTAAGAAAATTAATTAAATTTGGACTTATCCTAATTATTGCAGCAAAAAAGACCAAAATGCCCTTGAATTATTAGATAAGATTCAATATTAGCCCTTGGATGAGGGGTAAAATGGTCATTTTAGGCTAGATCTTTGACACTTGGCACCCTAGCACCTATTGTTTGACCAAGATAAGACTCTCTCTCTCTCCTCTCACCCTCATCTGGCTAGAACATCCCTCTCTCTCTCTACCGTAGAACACTCCCTCTCCCATTTTTCTCTCATTTTCTCTCTTGGTTTGGCCTTGCGAGCAAGCTTGCCGGTCACTCGGAACCGCCGCCGCGGCCGCCGTGCCCCACCGCAAGGCCCCCGTCATCCACCACCATAGCCCCCGACCTCGGCCCTTACCCCTGTCCGGCCCTTTCTCTCTCTTTCTCTCCTTTTCTCTCCCAAAATAGGATCGCCGGCGTTGAGAGCCCCCACCGCCGCAGTCACCGTAGCTCAAGCGGCTGAGCTGCTGCCCCCATCGTGATGTCACCGACGCCGCCATCCGCACGGTATCCGCACGATCCGTACACCGTTGCCAGACGTCATTGTCGGGAACGCCGCCACCGATTCTACTGTTCACCAGTAATCGGCCGCCGTTCCTCATCATCATGACCTTAGATTAAGTGAGTAAAATTCCTAAATCCGGATTAGGACTGATAGTGCATTTTTCTGGACTGGTTTAGGTATTATCGGTGTATTTTGGACTGGCTTAGGTAGTATCAGTGTATATTTCAGACTGGGTTGAGGACCGATTAGTAGAAATTATTATCGGAAAAATTTAGTGGATTAATGAGAATTATTTGGGGAGATTAATTGGATTAAATGACCAATTTAGGAGCCCATTGGAAAATTATCGGGTATGTCCGGGTTGACTAATTGTATGTAATTCGTGCTTAATTGTGATTGATTGCGTACTACCATGTCGCATGTTGTGTGGCTGATTTTTGTGGAGTGCGATTGGACACTGTTTGGCTTGTAATTAATTATTGAATTGTGAATCGTACGTTGGGCCACACGGTATTAATTGGGCCAATTGAGCACGTGTTGTGATATTAAGTGTTTGAATTTCATTGGTGCTCATGGTGCATTGCATTGCATAACATAGACACGCATTGTGTATGCCAAGAGTGAGGCATGTGATGAAATTGTGCGAGAATGCGTGTCTACCATGAGTATGTAATCACCTAAAATATCCTCAAGCGTTATACGCTGGGTTCGGGATAATAATGAGTTGTGTGATCACCTAAAGACTTTCGGTCGTGACCTTCGGGTCGATACCGCCCTCATGCACTTTGAAGCAGGACGATGCCCGTACGTCCGGAGATGACTATCCTCATGCACTTTGAAGCGGGCTCTGGTTCGTAAGGAGATCGGTGTTGCGCCTCATGCACTTTGAAGCAGGCTAGACGACCGGGCCGTGAATATTGTTGACTCGAAGTCATAATAAATAATAAATTGGGCAATTACTAAAGTGTGCTAGCATGGGCCAAAGTGGACCGAAAATATACGCATGACATGTTGATGACATTTGCATGCATGAACATGCATGGATTAGCATGCAGTGTGTGAGACTCCGGCGATGAGTATAGGTTTAGCATACGTGTGACTATGCGTACACGTATGTGCTATGATTATTATATATTGAACTGTTTAACCTGCAGGCAGGTCGAGAATTATTTGATTGTTGTTGTATTATGGGTTTTAAATAATTGTTTCCGATCAGGAGATTGCATGCTAGCCTAACCTAGGTTTATGAGTTGAACTCACGAGATTCATCTAATGGTTGTGTAAACCGACACTTTTCAGACCCCACTGTGAGGATGGAGAGATCACCAACTCTTTTGGGATCCCCGTGACAGATCAGCAAAGATACCAAAGACCTATCCCTCGTAATGAGAAAGCTTTGTAATGTATCGATCAAGAGTATATGTGGAGATAGGCAAGTATTTTTACCGTAGGAGGAGTACGTAGCATGGTGCTACCGGATATCGATGGAAATGTGGGAGAGCCCCTCGTAACCTTTGATATCCCGGGTCGATGGTGTTGGGTTGATGCAACCAGGTTATAGCTGATAGTGAGGTGATCGACCCTGAGGTTACACCCGAGTGGATGATGCAGGAGGAGGAGGTGAATGAGGAGCCTGAGGTACTAGCGGAGGACCCCGAGCCGATGGATGAGGAGGAGGATGAACCCGAGGCCATGGAGCAGGACGTAGAGGAGGACGGAGAGGTGGCAGAGCTGGGATCAGATGAGGAGGGGTTCGAGCTTTACCTTGACCCAGAGTTGGAGCTGGACTCCGAGGATGAGCGAGCCCAGGCGATGGATTCGGAGGAGTCAAGGTCTAGTGAAGACGCCCCAGAAGTTGTCGAGGATTCTTCTAAGTCGTCCGACCTTGAGTGGGAGCCATAGGGTCATCCCGTGTCCTTAGCTAGTAATAAGGACCACTACTTTTTGGACTATAGCCCTCTTCCCAAGTGTTAGACTGACCTCCCTAGCCGCTTATTACTTTTTGACCAAGTGGCTACTGATCGTGTGTACCTTTTTGTTTGTACTTGTAAATATTGTACAAATGGTTTTTTTTAATAGTAATATAAATGTGTAATTATTTTCTATGATGGTGTTTGATGTATGGCTATCCTTGGCTCATATTGTAGTTGTCTGGGTTTGTTTATTTTATGCTTCCGCTTGTGCTTGATCTTTGTTTGGGCGTGGGTCGGCGATGCTTCCTGGGGACGTCACAGTCAAACGATCAAGGTGGGATACTCAAGGCCCGTGAGGTACATGGGCGTGACATTTTGTGTATACCGTGATGATGTTGGGCTTGGGACAGTAGCTGTTGTTTGTAGGATTTTGTTAATCCTAGTGGGAGCTAGTACCTTTTTGTTTCCTCCCACCTTTTGAGAATCGTTGGTTCCGTCTCCGCCCATGTAATATGATGTATGAATGAAGTAGTAAGACTTTCCATTCCACTTTCCAAAGTGTGCTGTGTAGACACGTTTAATTCAAGTTATAAATACTAACCGTGGTCACACGCTACCTTCCGCATGCATAACGATAAATTAAAGAAGATTAAAGAAAGCCTTAGTATGTGATCGTTGGGTCCTTACACCCTTCCCGGGATCTAGCGAAGGGCAACCTCGCTAAAGGCCTGAAGCTGGCGAGGGCCACCGCCATAAGCCTACAAGGGCCGGCCTCGCTTGCTTTGGGGCGAGACTTGACCTCGTTGTCCTCTAGTGAGAGCAATCACCGGAGATTTACCCCAGTGGCCACTCTTCTCACTTGAGAAGGGAAGGTGGGGAGTTTAATTCCCACTTTCACATGGGAGTAAGGGTGGGGCCGCGTAGTTTAAAATGTGAGTTTCAACACTCACGCCTTGCAAGAGGCGGGGACACAAGTCCGAGCGTGTATCATGAGTGAGAGATAGAGTATGACCGACAAAAAAAAAAAAAACAAACGATATTTAGAAATTATGGCACTTAAATGAAAAAAAAAAAAAGTTATGGCACTCAGTCCTATAAAAGTTATGATAAACGTGGTGTCATTTTAAATCTTGACAACCTATGATATTCAAGGTTGGCTAATTAGTGTTCATTCTTTCTTGATCTTCTCATTGTTGTGTCCAACACCCCCCCCCACCCAATGACAAAGATTTTTGCAGTAATCATTTACATGCTTAGCTTTCTCATGCTCGAAAACCGAATCAGAAAATTGCAAAATGAAAATTTGTCTACGTTAACATCTACTGTCCCACGTAAGATGGTCAACATTAATGTCATCGATTTACGGTCAATTTAAGAAAAAGGACTATGTCAACAAATCATTATAATAATTAGGATTAAATTGATCAAATTAAATAATATGGAACTAAATAGGTTGCCGTAATATAGATTTAAGCTTTTAGGTTATTTCAGGAAATCGAAACATTCACCGAGTCAAAGGAAATCCCGGCATTTGCACGGGCCCAGTCCTGTAGCTTATAGGTACTATTTTTCTATTATATTATATTATCCTTTCTCAATTAAAGGTAGGGATGTTTTTCAACGTCGGTGGTGAAAAGGTTGCTCTTTTCTTCACTCCCACGAATCAAAGAAGCGTGACAGACCCTTCCACCAAATAGACGCATTTTTCCATATAAAATAGGGTTCCTTAATCAAGGAGGTCAAACACACTGTTACTAGTCAGTCCTAAGTCCTCAAAGTCTCATTATTCTGGTTTGTCCACGCTCGTAAATCAAAGTTCGTAAATTTAGTAAATTTTGGGAGACTAAGTGTGACGGAAACATAGTATAGATACGAAAATTGAATTCGTAAAATAGCACGAGTAATGAGTTTCATAATTTCTCCTAAGCTTTTTACGTACGTCCTTTCTTGGCTTTGTTCAGGAGATACTTGCAAGAAACTGTACTTGGAATGGTGTGCCGAAGCGCCGGTCCTTAGTCGTGGATCCATCGAAAGTGTCTTTAAAACTGTTGCTTGAATTGACAAATTTGATATGAAGTGTCGTCAATCATTTCAGTTTACTTCACATGGATTTATTAATAAAAGAAAATGTGATTGAACCTTCACTAGTTATAGCCTACGACAAACTCCTTCTCTGAATTTCATGGACTTACCTCCTCCACGTGATTCTCGTTCATCATCTCCATTTGGATCCCAACCTTTTTTTTTTCATTTTTTTATCTTCCATTCTTATCTTTTTGTCTTGCTTCTTGTTGACTCACTTATCTTTTGCTTTTTAAAAGGGGAATTCGTGACGGTAAACTTCTCCGGTGAGCGTAACGTCACCTCCTCCCCTCCGCTCAATTGAGATCGGATCATTGTCTCAGGGGCTTTGAATTCGCACCAACCATACGATCGAAGCAACACCCAACCACTGAAGCAACACCGTGTGGGATTGTCCTCCCTTGTTTTATACTATATTAAACTGCATGTAGGAACAAATGGTGGATTAACTAGCCCGTGCTTAACTACCATAGTGGTTGGCCCTGGTGGTAGAGGGACACATTTTGACGAGATCACGAGTTTGATTCATATCGTAAGCAAACTTTCGAACGGCTTGATTACGTTGTCTAGTTACTACATACCTTATTCGGAAGATTTCGAACTTTTAGCAAATATCTTGGACCTCTAGATTACGGGTGGTATAGAGTAATCTTGTCTTAAATCAAACATTCCGTAGTAGATACCGGGCCCTTATGAAAACTCGTAAAGGAGTTGTAGCGATGGTTGCCTTTCCCGCTCTATTAGTTTATAAAAGGTAAAATTAACCAATACTTAAATAGCGTGGGATTTTACCGAGCTTATAGCTCTATCTCCTCACTCTTGTGATGTCCTGCCATTTTGATTATCTACAATCTAAAAAGTCTAAGCCATTGGATGATGCCTGATTTGTGTATAACGTCCCCCAACCCACCTGTTTTGTCTCACATATAAAATCATACTTGGACATGCGTAGTACACCTATTATGACTATTATAGAGTTGAATCACCGATAGTTTTCATTGGTAATTTAGGTTTTTAGGACATAGTTAAGTATTTAACACACGAACAGAACTAGTTAAAACCTGATTTCACTATTTAAAAATATCAAGATGTGAATTCACTTTTACAACTAGTTTTTGATTTTCTAGTATATTCATCCTTTATTTATTTTCTTAATTAACCAGCTTTTCTATGGGTTAGCATTTTTTCCTTTTTGCCTTGGTTATCAATCCCTTTAATTTTATAAACAAAGTACCAATTTTAATTGAAATGACTGACTAGCAATTTTTATCTGACTTGGTCGCGACAAAGATTTTATAATCTGTGTAAAATAGGTTATTCCTTCTAAATAATATATTATATTCGGATAATAGAGCAACCACAAGGGGGAGCTTAGGCAAGAATTTATACGTTGGGAAAAAATTAAGCAAAAAGCCCTTTTTAATTTTGAATTTTTTTTTTTTTACTTCTGAAATGACAAAGTGGACGGCGTTTGACCTGTGAGACTTATTAATTTGAGGAGTTTGATTGGCCATCGAAAAATAATTTAATTTAATTAATTAATAATTAGGGAGATGCTTTACCTAACCTTTGTTGGAGAAAACTATTTCATTTATTAAATCTAATCACTTGATGGAGGTAAAAGAAGCCGTACTTAGTAGATATACATATTAATTTGCCGGCCACTGACAATATTTTTTATTTTTCCAAAAGAGAAAACTTAAGTAGGACCATGTGGAGAGAATATTATCATGTGACCAAATCAGTAAGTGAAATTTCTTAATTTTGTAATAAAAAATTTCATATTTTGTCTCTAATATGATGTGTACGTAAGATGGGGTGTTAAATTCTTACATTTCTCTTATTGACATAGGTTATATGCTCTTTATATACATGTGATTACCTATAAACTTAAACTTTTAGGTCGGACATTTTAACTTTTTCAAAAAAATCCATAAAGATCATATCATTTCATTAAAATTTCAAAGAAAAGATCATTGAAGGCCATTAATAAATAACAAAAGGCCTTAAAAGAGACATATAGTCAAGCAAACAACATTCTTTAGCTACTATGGAAAGTTTGTTCTCGTTCTTAATTATCCAAATGTGATCTGCGTCGACAGTCTCACATGATGATTAACTAATTCATCTAGATATGATTATGCTAGTTTTAGTTACCAACTCATAGTTGTGTTATTTATCAAGGCTTTTTGGATTTATACATATATAAGCTATTTTATTGATTTACCGAATTTTACTTGTCTCGCTTATATACATTTTGATTTACTTAACATTTTCATGATTTTATCACTTTCCTTGATTAAGTTACCAAATCGTATTTATTATGTTATGAACTTTCAATTCAATTTAGTCCCCACTTAATTTTGTCTTGCTTACTAGCACTTGTCGAAATCTTCCAACTCTTAGTCTAAATTAACTTCTTTCTGATTGATGGGGTTATCAACTTTTCCACGTTTAGCTTATGAGTTAATTTTAGATTATCAATTGATATTTAAGTCATTTACCAACTTCTGTTGACTCCTTTTCAAATTACCAATGTTAGGGATATCTTATCGTCTATTATTTACCTTGTTTATCAAAGTTTTGGATCTAGCAACTCTTATACAAAATCGCCATCTTTTAAATGACTGAACTACCAACCTTCATCTGATTAAGTGATGAACAAACTTTCATCTGACTAAACATACTGCAACTATTTTCAAGACATTGCAAATTTAAAGTACGTTGTGCTTGCTGATACAAGAATGTTGAGCTACTTAAGAGTTACTCAAACATAGTTTGATGGTTACCCAACCCTGTGGTGATTCTTTTGTTTATTTCTAGTATCCGACCGGTTGATGAGATCAAGCACTAATACTAAAGTTGAGTTTTGATGCATGTTACTCGAACTAAAATCAACAAAAAAATTATGCTAAACAGCTGAATTAAACATTGGGCTTCTGACTAGATATCATGGCTCCGTCGCTGTATTTGTTTATGTATTAATTCAATCAATTTCATTTATAATTTTCCATGCTAAATTTTTCTATCATTTATATAACTTAGGCATATGATAATGGTCCTAAGAAAAGGAACATTTGAAGTGAGAAACACTCTTATATAAATTGAAAATTCTTGTCTCACCTGTTGTCGTAATGTGTGCTTTGTGATGTTTTACACGTCATAAGTGAAACGCAAATTGTCCATTTCATTCTAATTTATGACACGTGTTATTAATATAACATCCACGATGCGTTATTATCAGAGTAGTCATGAGTGAAAGGAGACCCTGGTGTTTGCACGAGCCTATATGTGATCATATGTTCCATTCTAATTCTATGGTATTGTCCTATTTAAATCGAAAGGCAGGTATGTTTCCAAGGTCGGTGGCGAAAAAGTTGGCGTTCTGTTCATTCCCACGAATCAAAGAGCGGTGACACACCCTACCACCAAAGAATCGCATATTTGGATATATAATAGAGTTCCTCAATCAAGCATATGGCCGATCATTGTTACTAGTTAGTCTTAAGTCCTCAAAAATTATAATTATTAGGGTGCGTCCACGCTCATAAAGTAATGTTTGCGAACCAAGTAAACTTTAGAGGGAATTACAAAAATTGTGCCCGTAACATTGGCCGAATTTAGTTTCGGTCCCTATACTATATTTCATTATAGTTTAGTTTCCCAACTTATCTCCGACAACAATATCAGGATTAAAATTTCAATTTTTCCGTCAAAGTGTGGATGGGATATGCTGAGTCAGCATTGACAAATCAACATGTGGCGTCTGCGTGCACAAGTCTCTATAAAAATTATACTTTTGAGCCACGTGCTATTAGTAATGTTTAATTTTAGTCCTTGAACCAAAACTAGTCCTTAAATCTTTTTTAACAAAAGTTAATTTTCTTCATCACATAAAATCTTATGGGAATGTCAAATTGAAAACAAGTATTAATTAAAAATTGCTATATTTACAAGTTTGCCAATCTGATTGAAAGTCTTATCAAGATAAATGCCATTATAAAGCATTTTACATTACTCAAATTAGAGGAAGTTAATGATTGTACTAATTTTGGTCAAGTCTTACCGCTTAATCTCACTATTTAAAAGTTTTAGGACTTCATTACACTCTTGCTACAAGTTTGCTGTCATTTGGTACATTTATTCTTTATTTATATTTTAATTTACCAACTTTTCTATTATTTTAGCACTTTACATGTTTTTTCCCTCGATTATCAACGTCTTGAATGTACCAACACTTTTGCAAAGTTACAATTTCAATAGAAGTGATAAATCAGACAAATAAAATGTTGTAAATTCATATGAGAATAAGAACATCCAAACACCCAACTATACGTGAATCATAAGAACTAAACTTATTCTATTCAGAACAATAGAATTCTCCTCATTTAGGCCCATGGGAGGTGTCCATTGTTAGCGAATCACGCATGCAAGCACCCATCTCGACTATCATATCCGTCATGTATCAAGATTATATTGCTTGTCGTTAATTTACAAGAGCCTCGATCTTATCCCAATTCCATTCTATAAGTTACATCTTAGACTAAGGACACCACAAGTGCTATAACTTTTTATACGATGCTCACTTGAGTATCATGACTTTCTTTTTCGATTACGTGAGTGCCATGACTTAAAAGAAAACGTTCACTTGAGTGTCATATCTTTCAATCGAAAACTTGAGAACCATAATTTTTTACAACCATTCATCCAATTGTCGAAAATCCGACGTAGCATGGCACTTGTGGTGAAAGTTTTTAAAAAATTATGGCACTCAAGTGATCGATTGAAAAGTTATACAGCATTCAAGTGATTAGAGAAAAAAAAAGTTTTGACATTTAAGTAAAGCGCTTATACAAAGATTATGACACTCAAGATGTCCTTTTCGCTTTCATCTATTATATCATAATAAAAATGTCCCATGTGTTATCGTATGGACTCTTAGTCCCTCTCCATTTAAATGTCCACGTTGTGAACTCGCAATTGAATGCAAAGGACGAATCTCACTTGTTCATAAACCACGTACACACGCACAACAATGACACTTTTTCTACTTCTTTGCATGCTCAGCTTTTTCACCATCAAAGCTGCTGAATCCACCCTCACCATAAGCAGCCATTACTGCTCAAACTCGAGCACCTTCTCTCCCAATAGCACCTACCAAGCCGACCTCAAACTTGTTCTTCGTGATCTCATCTCCAATGCGCATCCCGATGCTGATAAAGGTTCTTCATCACATCAAGCGCGGCTGTCTACGGCAGCTTTATGTGCAAAGGCGATGTCTTGAAGGAAGAGTGCGCAGAATGCGTCAACAACGTGAGCTTCGAGATAGCCCGCATATGCCGGATGACGAAAGTCTCCTTCCTGTGGTACGATCAGTGCATGTTGCGCTACTCCGATGCGAATTTCTCCTCAACCGTGGAGATGAAACCTCTGTTGGACGGATACAACAGAGAGAACACAGAAAAGCCTGATGAACTCATGATGCTACTGAACAAAACGATGAATCACGCGGTGAGAGAGGCTGCTCAGCATTCTCCTAGGATGTATGGCCATCGCAACGCCAAGTTCACTAGCGAAAATAAGTTGTACACGTTCGCACAGTGTGTGCCTTATCTTTCCAAAAACGATTGTTGGAAGTGCCTTCGCAACGCCACATCAAGCCTCTTAAGCCTAACAAAGGGGAAAATCGGGGGCCGAGTGTTACTTCCGAGTTGCTTTGTCCGGTATGAGATTTACGCGTTTTACGAGAGCAGCTCAAAAGGTGATTTTTCAAAATTTCATCATCACGCTCTTTACTTCTTCTCAGATGATAACAGAATTTATGTTGTCCGCTTAAGCTGTGTCTTTGCTCTTCGAGGAGTTATTAGAGTTTTGAAGCAAGCAAAAAGAAAATTCTTGTCAATTCGACTACAAGAAGTACAGTTAGATCAATCACAGCTCGTTTTAGTTAAGTACAGTCAATTTAAGTGCCTGAAACAGCTTACGCTTGGGTTTGGGGAATATCCTGTTCTTGTGAATGTGCTGGAACATGAAGTTTTCATGACTAGAATGAGCCATACTTTCATGTATGTAAATGAAACTATTAACTCCGGCAACAAATGCAGGGAAAGTGCACTTTCCATTGAAAATAGCAGCTGTAATCCTCGCTGCAACTCTAGGATTGATGCTACTTATTTGCGTGATACCTTGGCATTTACTAAGAGGAAGAAGAAGAAGAGTTCTAAGAATGGACAGCGAAAGTTGCATAGAACAATATCCGATTGGTAACTTGACGAAACAATGCTATTGCATGCATACAATTTATCTTTTTCGTTTCACTAGAGTCTAAAGATATCTGAACTTATAAACTGCCAGTTAGGAGGCAAATTTCTGAACTCAATTCCCTGCAATTTGATCTGCGAACAATTGAAGCAGCCACAAATAAGTTCTCAAACGACAAGAAGTTAGGGGAAGGTGGATTTGGTCCAGTTTACAAGGTAATCAAGATGTTCAATCAGATCATTCACCTTTTGAGTTATCAAAGAAGCTGATAGTTGCAAATTTTCATATATAATCACAATGTAGTTTTATATTGTGTTCTACATCAAAGCCTCTGGAAGCTTCATAGCATTTTTCTCATCCACATTAGTTAAATAGGAGAAACTCCAAGACTATGCATCTGGTTCTCCTATTTCGATGCCCCTTTAATATCATGTAAGTGAAAAATTAGAAATATAATCAAATGAAGAAGCAATAAGATGAGTCTGGGTCAGGCAAATTTCGAGTTTTTATGTCTATCCTGTTATCAGGGTACACTGCCTGGTGATCAAGAAATTGCAACAAAGAGGCTATCTAAGAGCTCTGGACAAGGAGTCGAGGAATTCAAGACCGAGGTAGAACTAGTAGCCCAACTTCAACACAGAAACCTGGTGAGGCTTCTGGGTTTCTCCATGGAAAGAGATGAAAACACTACTGGTCTATGAATATGTGCCCAACGGAAGCCTCGATCGCTTGTTGTTTGGTTTGCCTCTTTTATCTTCTATTCACCAAGCTAACACACTAGCATCTCAGTCTAAATGATATATTTCACTCAGAGAAAATGAGAAGCAAATAAAATTCTGGCTAAATGAAAAACCATAGGTATTAGTGATAGCAGGACAACGTAATACAAGCAAACTTCCCATTATAAATATGCTTAGTTTTCTCCATCACTTGTATCTACAATCACGAATGCAACTTTAAAGATAGAACATTAGTTAAGAAGTAGATATGGAAAGCAATGAATCACATCATAATGAGAACACTGATCAAAAGTTGATGAAAGCAACTATATGTGATGATCTGGGCATAAGCATTATGCAAGTACGAGTTGATACACCTTACAGATTAATTTTTGACTGATGCATAGATCCCAAGCTCAGCGGACAACTAAATTGGTCAGCACGTTACAATGTCATGGTAGGGGTGGGCGTGGACTGCTATACCTTCATGAAGATTCTTGGCTCGAATAATTCATCGTGATCTCAAAGCCAGCAACATTCTGCTAGATGCTGACATGAAGCCAAAAATCTCAGATTTTGGTGCAGCTCGGATCATCGGTGTGACATTCCGGATTCTGGCCATTTTTGGGATTTAATAAACGTGTAATTCGTCGGTGTGATAAAATCTCGCCCGGGAACTGATCACTCCTGGTTATAGTTTTAAATTTTGAGATTTCGCTAGAATCGCACTCGATCGAATTTGGCCGTTATTTATACCCTGAACTTGGCAGTCGATTTTCGGGAATTCCAGAGCGAAATAAATTGGACGGTGTCGATATTATTGCAGCCAGTGTCGAGGTTATCGGGAAAAGTGAGAAAAGTGAATTTTTGACTCGGTGCGAATTTGGAGTGGTAGACCTCCCTCGTAGTGTGGTTAGGGTTATTTTATTTTGGCTTTGTTCCCTAGAATATTGTTGGGATTTATCGTGGATTATTAGGTCTTTTTCCGAATTTAAATCGGGATCGATAGGTCGATTTTTAGTTTTGACCGTGTCCGTTGGTTCGGCGCTAGAGGTTAAAAATTTAAACTCTTTTTCTCTTTCTCTTTCTCTCTCCTCTGCCGGATCCCCCCTCCAGCGTCGTCCATCCCCTCTCTCTTCCTTCTCTCTCTCCCTCTCTCTCTCTCTCCCTTTTTCCCCTCGGTTCCCGTGCACGCCACCCCTTTTTTTCCCATGCACTGCCGTCCCGTCCTCCCCTTCCCCATGCACCCCCCCCCCCCCACTCGGCCTCCCTCTTCTCTCTCGTCTCTCCTCCTTCTCTCTTCTTCTTCCTCTTCTTCTTATTCTCCTCCTCAAAGTTCGGCTCCATTTAGTTCTACATCGCTTAGACCCGATCGCTGGCCGAGGGCGCCTCGCCTCGCCCATAAAAGCACCCGCCGCCGCCGCCCGTCGCATAGCTTGACCCGGCCGCCCGTCGCGTCCTTCCCCTCCCGTGCCTCTCTCTCTCTCTCCTGTCCTCCCTTGCGCCCACGAGCTCTTTCATTGGGCTTGTACCCGAGCTTCGCCGCCGCCTTCTTTGCTCCGTGACATATGGCTCCCCACTTGGTAGAGTCAGCCCCGACCTTCTCTCTCTCTCTCTCTCTCTCTCTCTCTCTTTCCTTTCTCTTTCTCTTTCAGTCACCCCTCGGACAACCCCCTTCCCTCTTGACTCACGCCCGTCGCATCCCGCCTCGCCGCGGCAGCCTTTGCCAACCTCCGTCCGGTCATCCCACCCGGCGCGGCCCCGCCTCTCGGCGTCCGGCGTCGCGATCCCTTGCCCGCTGAGCCACTCCGGCCATACCTCCCACATGTTGCCTTCTTCCCCTCCTCCTTCCTTGCTGTTCGGCCGCCGCCTTGGCGCGCTCCGGCCAGCTTCCCGGCCGGCCCAGCGGCCAGCCCGCTCGCTTCGCCCTAGCCCCGACCAGCTGCCGCCCGTGCCCGTGGCGTCGCCGTTGCAGTATGCTTCGTAGGCAGCTGACCAACCAGCCGTCAACCCAGCTCATACCCGGCCCTTGTAAGTGACTTCCTAAACCTTACCTAGTACTTTGGGTATTATTAGACTTGTCTAGGGGATAATTAGTACCGGTTTAGGGGCTTAATGCGGATTGTGGGCAAATTTTAGTTCGTGCATTATTAATAGATTAAATCGGGAGAATTGTTGGGCTAATTGATATTGTTGTTGTGGCTTTCGTGGGTGGGCTTGAGGTTAGTATGTGGTAGGCGTGAACGACGGATTTGTGGGCAAGTGAGATGGGCTGTGATGTGAACGTGGGTGCTTATAGACTTGTCTCGGTTAGAACGGCTAGGCGTGTTTAATTTAATTATATTATTTTATAGTTGTGCTGCTTGAATTTGATTAATTTAATAGGCTTGATTTTTGGGTGATTGCGCGTGGCCGACTTGAATGTCGGGTTTGTGGATTGAGGTGGCGAATTGTGAATTGGACCGAGTTTGTGAATTTGAGCTGTTGATGCAATTTGGCGTGAATGTGATTGAATTTAGTGGTGTGCTTGCCTGCGTCGATTTTAAGCCCGGATCGATCGGAGGGCTACGGACTTAGGACGTATTGACGGCGGTCCGTGTGAAGGCAGGAATGGCCGATGGGCCGATTGGAATGCGGGCTTGAGACGTGTTGACGGTGGCCCATTAAAGGTGTGATTGGACCTGAGGCGTGTTTACGCGGGTCATTGGAAAGAAAGTTGAGCCTGAGGCGTGTTTACGCGGGCTGTGAGGACGGGCCTGGAGGCGTGTTTACGCGGGCGGTGAAAGTGAGCCAAGGCGTGTTTACGCGGGCTGTGAGAATGAACTTGAGGCGCAAAGGGCGCTGGTCGTGAGAAAGATGATGAGCGTTCACGCATGTGATTTGAGTGTGATTGAAATGGCTGGTTGAGTGTGGTAGAATTGGCTGGTTGAGCGTGTGATGGATTGGCTGGTTAAGTGATTGATTTGATTGAAGGGCGCGTGAAAATGGATTGGCTGGTTGAGTGTGTGTGTTGGATTGGCTGGTTGAGTGTATGATTGAATTGGCTGGTGGAATGTGTGATCGAATTAGTAAGTTGAATGGTGTGCAAGTGTGGTTGGCGTTTGAGTAGTTGCAATGTGCTATTTAGTTACTATTACTATATTGCCATGTTATGACTAACGTGCAGAGTCGGCATGGGTTTGATGGCAAGGTGAGTATATTAATGCGAATTTTGTATGTTATGGGGTAGGTTGCATATACGACTTTGCGGGCACGCATTGGCCTATGTGGGGTATAGGGGGTTACTTATTGAGACTCGTTCTCACGGTTATTATATAACCATTTCAGATCCGCGACCATGAGTGATTGGAGACGCTCCAAGAGTATTTCGGAGATCGAGGACGGGTCAAGTGACCGGTATTTTGAGGTCCCCTTTGTAGAGGAGTTAAGTTGCGAGCCTTTGTCCCTTTTGAGGAATGTGATTCTGTTGTTGTGGCTTAGCTTAGGGATTGTCGTTTTGTGGACATTGTATGTACCTGCTAAGTGTAGAAATTTTAATTATTGTTTTGTGCTATTGCTTCCCATTGTCATTATTAATTGTCCGGGTTATTTCTATTTGTTTCCGCATGTGCTTAATCTCTGATGTTTTGAGTTGGGTCGGCGACGTATCTGGGACGTTGCATCTAATATTCGACCATCGAGGGATGATCGTGCGCTCGTAGGGTGCGGGACGTGACAATCGATCTTGATCGGGACTCAAGCGAGCACTACTAGAGTTGTTGGAACATAGTAAGTTCAACATTGGCTAATCTGACTTGTTATTAGCGATGAACAGTGTGCCATGGGCATTGAACTTGGAGCATTGTCTTGACAAGCAAAAACGCAGACTTGTCCCAATTTGTTTCAGGCAAATTATATCCATAATTAAACATTCTCTCATTTCTATGTTAGCATATTGTGCTCAATGTAGTGGCTACATGTCTCCGGAGTATATGATGTTTGGACACTTCTCCGTAAAATCTTATGTCTTCAGCTACGGTGTGTTAATGCTGGAGATTATAATGGGCAAAAAGAGCAGCCAATTCTTCGCATTGGACTGCGATGAGGACTTGCTAGGCTGTGTGAGCATCTTAATGAAGCCCTTTTTTTGGCTAACGTCACTTTTACCAGTAGTGCAACAGTAATTTGAACATAAATTACTAATATAACTATTTTTTAGGTTTGGAAGCACCGGAGCAACAGAATGCCGTCAGAAGTAGTGGACCCAGTTTTAAGAAGTGCTTATTCCACGAACGAAGTGATCAGATGCATGCACATCGGCTTGCTCTGCGTGCAAGACGACACAGAAGACCGACCCACCATGGATTCAGTCGTTCTCATGTTAAACAGCGAGTCTATTAGCATCCCAGCGCCTCAAAGACCTTCATTCTTCTTTCCTGGTAAGTACAAACAGGCACCTTCTGTTCTGGACTCAGATCAATCTAACAGCAAAGTGGACCAATCTATTAGCAAGACAACATCGCCCTCATCTCCAACTGACAGTGATCTTGCTGATCCAGTTCCATGGCAGCCGAGATTTTGAGGCTATCATGTTGAACGATTCATTGTTTAGATTTCGCCAGATAAATCGTGTGTGTAACCTTGGCACCACAACCGGATTTAATCTTATACGGCCCCCACAAGTCCCAATGTATCAGCTGAAATGGGTAATCGGCTTTATTCATGCTCAAATCAAACGAAGAACGAGTATGTTTTGCTCTCAGACATACATCACACTCCTTATTGCCTCTATCCTCTGAATTTAGATTAATACCATTCAACTTTATTGTGCGGGATGGATGACCGAGCCTCTGATGCCATATGTCCACGGATTCTTCCAGAATTGCTTGACATGTAGATGGCGCGATCAACACTTTCCGCAGGTAGTAGACCCCCCCTCGAAGCTCACCCACTCCAAGGGTCCTCCTCGAAGTGCGGTCCTGAATTAAACATAAATTCGAGCAAAAGTTACAAGGCAATCTATCTCTACTGATAATCGTGCAATGGAAATTAGATTGCAATTGAAAGTAGGCACATAAAGCACTTCAGAGAGCTGAATGGAATTAACAATCATCACTTTCCCAACTCGGGTGGCTTGTATTTTGCCCCCATTAGGAATATAAACCGGTGCACCGCCTTGAATTGGCAATGATTCTGAAAAATTCTCGAGACTTCCCGTCATGTGTCTCGAAGCTCCAGTGTCTAATATCCATTCATTCTGTAAATTCACAAAATTATTACCGACAAGTCGATCATAATCATTTGTGTCCGAGGCAAGCAAATTCAGCAATTTCTGAAATTGATCATCAGGCAGGGCCTCCAAGCGATCAGCCCGCGACCTATTAATGGTCTGGACTGCATTCGCCCGATCTGGGCCTTGTGGATTCGGAGTCTTCACTCGCGGCCAGCCTCGCTTCCATTGACTCTGTCCGGTCCCTCTGCCCTGTCCAATGGGCTTCTTTCCTTTGCTCCTTTCTGCCGTGTACCATGCTGGGTAGCCATTCAAGGCCCAGCAGTTGTTGTTCGTGTGGCCCAGCTTGCCACAATGCTCACAGACCAACCTTGCTTCGGATGACTGCTGCTGTTGTTTTCCGGCGTTGTTCTGTTCGCCTCCTCCTTTTACGAGAAAAACAGCTGCTTACGGTGTCGAATCATGAGATCGCACAACAAGTTTTTGACGTTCTTCGTGCACAATCATTTGATATACTTTATTTAGGCTCGGCATTGGCTCGATACTAAGGATGTTGGACTGTATTGTGCTGAATTCAGAGGTGAGACCCATGAGAAACTGAAATATCTTCTCCGCTTCCCGTTGTGCCACGAACTTGTTGTTGGCTCCACAGCTGCAGCTCGGTTTCTCAAGGTAAAACTCGAGTTCATCCCACAATAATTTCAATTTGGAATAATATTCCCGCACACTCTTCCCATCCTGCTTGAGAATACTGGATCTCTAATTTGATTTGATAAATCCGAGTCGATTTCCTTCCGAGTACCGTTCTTTGAGATCGTCCCCATAGTTCTTTCGCGTCCATAGCATAAGCGATGTTGATTGGAGGTCCTTTTCCATTGTGTTGAAAAGCCATGCTAAGATTGTGGAGTTGCAAATCTCCCACCTTTCTCGCATCGGGTCGTCTTCCTCCGGCTTTTGAAGTGACCCGTCGATGAAGGGTAGTTTGCATTTTGCTCGTAACGCAATCAGTATACCACGTGACCATGTCAAGTAGTTGTCGCCATTTAGATTACAAGCGATCAGAACGTTGCCCGGGCCATCCGACGACTCGAGCCGATACATCGCTGGAATCTCAGCCCTCCTGGCCGAGCCATCTCCCTTCATGTTAGTCTTCGGTAAAACGGTGTCCCTTCTCGGGCTCTTGTCTGAATCACTCACGTCCGCCATCCTATGAAAACTTCAAAAAAAAAAAAAAAAAATTCAATCGGTCCCAGAGCGAAAGATGCTCCGATACCATAATAAGTTTGGAAAGCGAAAAAGCTCAAAATGTATTAAGATCTGCAGAACCAGTAAATAGGCAAAACAGCTTTACAAGAAAAGGAAAGCCTTATAAGAAAAGAAAATAACTAATCTACGGGATATGCTAGACTACTGTTACCAAAAGTACAATGACATAGCTGTACAATCCATAATAAATTCT
Source organism: Syzygium grande (assembly GCA_024733475.1). Classification (NCBI taxonomy): domain Eukaryota; kingdom Viridiplantae; phylum Streptophyta; class Magnoliopsida; order Myrtales; family Myrtaceae; genus Syzygium; species Syzygium grande. The sequence continues at coordinate 23,822,828 of JAMXDD010000002.1, forward strand.
TCGTAACAGGAAGAGAATTATTTGGTTAATGTCACAATGTGACAACTTTGGTCTTGATCTCTTTTTCTTTTCCATGTGTGCAGCAAGGTTTGATCCAGCGTTTGCTATGGATTATATTTCGGTCGACAATCTCGTTGAGGACCATCTTACAGCTAAACCAGCGAACGAATATGACCAGAGCTGCGACAAAGACGAAGGCAAAATGAGGGGGAGAGAGCAGAGAGCTTGTAGCAGGGGTTATACATCCGAGGGAGAGCGAGAGTGCACATGAAGCTTTCAACGAAAAGGTAAAGACAAATGCTAAAACACAACTTCGATTCTACTTTTTTCTCTCGCTCGCTAGCTCAAGTGTGGCAAGCCCGAAAAGACCCAACACGGCCTTGAAGAACCTTTTTACGGGGATTGATTGAGGGATTAAGACAGTTGAAGCAGGTTGAAGTTATAGCTTTTGGATGGTTCCGAGTTCGCAGAGAAAAACGAAAAAGGGAGGCAAGAGGCGAGAGCAGGTGGTGGTTGGGGGTGGCGATCATCAGTAGCAACGCGTCGGTATTTTGGTGGTAGGAATTCCAAACTGGGCGTTGGTATTTGAGGAAGCACGTTGACGTGTTCGCAGAGTTTAGTAGCAACGGCCGTTACTATCCTTGAGTGGCACATTTAGCTTTTCATTTCAATTGCAAATTGCAAGTGATAAATGAAAGCTCTCTATCTTGATGTAGAGTTCGATTAATCCGTCTTTGTCCCAATTAAGGGATGATTACTTAGCTTGATCAGGATCACCACGTCTTGGCAAAAATTTAGTGCTCGTTAGACTAGAGAGGAAGAGAGCATTTCGTGCACCGCATTATGCTTTTGATGTCATGCGAAGTGTATTAAATTACCGTGTTATGTAATGCTGAAATTACTTTGTGTAATCCATTCAAGTGGTCTTATGCATTATTTGATTGGAGCATGTGCCATCAGTCTCTAAATCAATTCTTTAAAGTCGTTTCTAATATATCTAGCATTTTTTTTTTTAAAGAGAAACAAATATTTGGGTATTTGAATTTCATGTTTTCTTATTATAATTGATAATGTTAACATACATAGTACAATGTATATAAAATTTTTCTCCTCAATTCAATTAACACAAGCATTCCAGTTGCCTAATTTGATAGTGTTCATGGGGCTATCGCAAGCTTCAATTAAAGATAGAAAATTTCATTCGTTAAAGTGCACTACATGAAAATTTCAAATTTTGCTTAATATACTGAAAATTCAATGGAAGAGTTAATCTGATTTGATAACGCGTGATCTACAACTTCAATATCTTAGAGTTGGATTAATCAACTTTTGTCACTTGAGATTTAGCATATGTAAGCTAATTTTCCACCAACTAAGAATAATACGGAAAAGAGAAAAGTGAAATATATTTGGATGTATACAGCTGAAGAGTTCAAAAGCCTATTTATAGGCTTTATAGAATAACTATCTAAAGTAACAAAAATTACAATATTAATTGCAATCAATAAGGGAAGATATGAAGAATATCTTGATATCTCTAACATCCCCTGAAATTCCATCACAACCCTCCCGAATGGGTATCGGGGCGGGTTAAGAGGAAACATCGAATTAGAGACCAACACTCCTCAATTGGCGTGGGTTCTCCCAAACTATTACCTCACATGACATTGGGATATTCATTTTAGTTCGATTGACTTTTTAGGAATTCTATATAGGGAGTCACCACTAGCTTATGGGGTCGGCTATAAACCAAATGAGGTATAAGAGTGCACCTTGCTTCTTATGAAAGCAAAGATCTAAGGTTGGGAACTTGATTACATTATTTATTTAATTAATGCCATTTTGGCACGTAAACTTGATTATTTATCAGTTAAGGTGTTCACACAATGTTTTTACAAAATTATGAATCCTAAGGTTCTCATTCACTAAGTGTCCATGCAATGTAATTGTATTTATTATGGTCCTAAAATGTAATCTAGCCATTCAACTAAAACAGGCAAATCACAACTTGGGAAAACAATATAAAATAATCACAATCAATTTATCAAAGATAGTAATGAAAGAACAAATAAAGAGTAAAATGCAATAAAGTAATCCAATGCGAGTTAGGCAAAGAATATAACATTGCCTTGTTGTTAAGCCCCAAACAGCAACCCCACGAGCTCAATTCAAATCAAATTCAACTTTCTAAAGAAACTAGTTTCCTATATCTAAATTAGAGAAAATCATGAATTTTCCTAAACCATGTGTTTACTATCTAAATGAAACTAAACTAATTATAATACTAAAATCTAACAACTCAATCAAGGCCTATTTTTCTAACCAAATTTTTATTTTTCATGTGACATTCGGATTTTGACCCAATTTGGGATTTATAAACGCGTGATTTTGTCGGTGTGCTTATAGTAAAATCTCGCCGGGAACTATGTCACGCTCCGGACCCCACCGAGCCCGCGACATCCCGACCACGGTCGATCATGTGAACGCGACGTCCCAGGACACGTCGCCGACCCAAACGAATTACGCAAGCGGAAGCATATAAAATCACCCGGACAATAAAAACATGACTAAGGAATAGACATCGAAATTTAATAAACACCCAAACATTTTAAAGCCTTCAATATTACAAATGATGACCCGGCTTCCAAAATCAACCACAATTTTCAAAAAGAGGGCGGTGGTTAACAAGCCTATCTTCTCTACAAAAGGTACTCAAAAAATAGGGGTAATTGATCTATCCTTCAATCCTGTGGTACTCCGGCGGTCTCTCCGAATCCATCACGGTCGCGGATCCGAAAGTGGTTATGTAATAACCGTGAGACGTAGTCTCAATAAGCAACAACCTAAACCTACCCTAAGCTATGCATTACCTGAGACCAGTCTAACATACGAACTACCAAATAATACAACCCATTTTCACATGAGAGGCTTACCTCGCCTCGATCACGTGCCAATCACGCATATTAGTTCAAGCATAATAATGCAAGAATAAATCACGGCCACATCACGATCACCAGCACACACACTTCCACTCGAAATCAGTCAATCCAAACAAGCACCCAACCCATCCAACCAATCATCCACACGCACCATCGATCCGGTTCGATCAACACCCACACTCAACGGTCGATCCGGTCACACTCAATCAGCTAATTCAGTCACACTCAGCCAACCATTTCAATCACCTCAAATCACATGCGCATCCATATAACTTTCTCTTGCTCGCGTCAACCGCCTTAGGCCCGTTCTCACAGCCAGCGTAAACCGCCTCGGGCTCATTTTTCTTTGCCCGGCGTAAACCGCCTCGGGCCCAACTTTCTTTCGCGGCCCAGCGTAAACCGCCTCGGGCTCAACTTTCTTTCAATGACCGGCGTAAACCGCCTCGGGTCTAATCACACCTTTAGCGAGCCACCGTCAACCCGTCTCAAGCTCGCATTGAATCGGCTCATCGGCCATTCCTGCCTTCACGGACCGCGTCAACCCGTCCAAGTCCGTAGCCCTCCGATCAATCCGGGCTTAATTTCTCACAAGCAAGCACCACGCCCCTCAATTCAATCAAATTCCGCCCAAACAACTCACATTCACAACTCAGTCAATTCACGCCCGCCCACTCAATTCCACAGACCCGGCGTTCAAGTCGGTCACACCTAAATACCCACTCGGGCACTCTACTTTAAATCCCTAATTTAACTCAATTGGAACATCAAATAATCTAATTAAATCATAAAGTAATTAAATTAAATACACGCCCCTAGCCATTCTAACCAAAACTGGTCAATGAAATACCCAAAATACTAAGTAGTCTAGGGAAGTCGCTATCAAATTTTTGGCCCGAAAAGTCGCTCAGCCCAAAATGGCCCGGGCGGAAGTTCGGAACGCATGAATACGACGCTGGCGCTGGCCACACGGGCATTATTGATCGGCCAAAGTGGGCAAGGGCGGCGGCGGCGGCGACCAGACGGGCTGAGCGGGCGGGGAAGGGTCACGAGGGGGGAAGGAGGGAGAGGAAGGAGAGGAGTCGAGGCGGCGAGATCGGACAACATGCAAGACGGCCACAAGTATGCATTGCATGTGGCGGCACTGCGGCGGCGCTGTCAACGAGCCAGATCAGGCTATTTAGCCGTGTCAATAGTTTCTGGATGAGACAACAAGTGTGGGGAGGCTTGTGAAGAGAGGCAGTGGGAGGCAGGCGGTCAGCAGAGGGCGGCAAGCGCCATTAGCATGGGACGACGACGGCTGAGCGGGGCCAGCGGGCGGCAAAGAAGGACGAAGTCAATAAGCTGCTGACGCTGAGGACAGCGAGAGGAGAGAGAGTAGCCGGGGTGGTAGCCGACGGCGACGGGGCTGCCGGGCGACGGGCGGTGTTGGCCGGGCGACGGCGAAAAGGGGTGGAGTGGCGGCACGGCGGGCGTGGCGGCACGGCGACGCTGAAGGCAGGGGCAGACGGGCGAGCTCCGGGACGAAAGGTGTATGGTCGGGCGAAGAAGAAAAGAAGAACCAGAAGAAAAGAGAGAGGAGGAAGAAGGAGGAGGAGGAGGAGGAGAGAGAAGAGAGGAGAGAGAGAGAGAGAGGGGGACAGGTCCAGGGCAGGGGGAGGGACGGTAGGGGGGGTAGCGTGCATGGGGAGGGAGCGGGGGAGGGGACAAGCGGCAGCGTGGGGGTGGGAGAGAGAGAGAGAGAGAGAGAGAGAGAGGGGGAGAGAGAGAGAAGGGGAAAATAACGTGCGCAGGGGGGGGGGAAATCGGCAGAGAGAGAAGAGAGAGAAAAAGAGAGAGAAAAGAAAGCAAATTCAAATTTTAAGCGCAAACCGAAGGACACGGTCCGAACTAAAAAAATCGACCTATTGGTCTCGATTAAATTCGGGAAAAAGGCCTAACGGTATCCGAAAAAAATCCCAATAATATTCTAGGGCATACGGCCAAAATAAAATACCCCAAATCACTCTACGAGGGAGGTCTACCAGTCCAAATTCGCACCCGGTTCAAAAATATACTTTTCCAATATTCCTGATAATCTTGATGCTGGCCACAATAATATCGACACCGTCCAATTTATTTTGTCCCGAAACTCCGGAAATCGATCGCCAAGTTCAGGGGTATAAATAACGCCAAATTCGATCGAAAGTGCGATTCTAGCAAAATTTCTATTTTTAAAAATAAGAACCCGAGAGTGATCGGTTCGAGCGAAATTCTATTATAAGCGCACCGACAAATTACACGCTTTATAATTTCCAAAAATGGGCCAAAATCCGGACTGTTACAAATTGATCACTCTCGGTTATTATTTTAAATTAGAGATTTCGCTAGAATTGCACTCGATCGAATTTTCGCCGTTATTTAGACCCCGAACTTGGCAGTCAATTTTCGGGAGTTTCGGGACGAAATAAATTAGACGGTGTCAATATGATCATAGCCAATGTTGAGATTGTCGGGAATAATGGAAAAGGGAGAGTTTTTGACCAAGTGTGAATTTGGACTACTAGACCTCTCTTGTTATAGTTTGACTTAATTAATTTGGCCTTTGTCTTTTTTTTTATCACGAGGCTTATTTTTGAACCGGTAGATCATTTTCAATTTTGAATTTGGGCCATCGAATCGCATTTAATATTAGAATGATTGTTTTTTTTTTTTTTTCTCTTTCTCTCTCTCTCTCTCTCTCTCTCTCCTCTTGTGCGCCGACGTCGCCCCATGCCCAGGGCGTCCCTCGGCCCGTACCCCTCTGCCCGGACCTACCCCCCTAACACTCTCTCTCTCTTCACTTCCCTTCTCTTCCTTTTCTCTTTTCTTCTTCTTCTTCTTCTTCTTCTTCTTCTTCTTCTTCTCCCTCGCCCGACTGGTTTTGTTTCGCCTTTGCCCCAAGCACACCGACCGCCCTCGACCCGCCCACGCCGCCCGCCCGAAGCGCCCGCGCCCACGCCCGTTCACCTCACCCGCCCGTCGGACACACGCCACCGTCGCGCCCCGTTTCCGGCGCCCGCGAGCAGCGGCCGCGGCCTCGAGCTCGCCACCGCGCTGGCGAGTCCTGGCCACCACGCCCACCGTCGATCGGCTCCCCACACTACCCTAATGCCTAGCTTCGCCTTCGCCTTGGAACGCCCCTAGCGCCACCCCCTCGGCCACCTTCTTTCCCTTCCTTCACGTCCCACAGTTGCCGGAGAGCAACCGCCACCGCCACACGCTGCCCCCCTAGCCCGACCCGCAAGCGCCTACCTCGCTAAGCCGCTTCCGAGCCGGCTCCTTGCTCGTACTATCCATTTCGAGCACTATTCATTTTCAGAGGCCTGTTACTGTTGGCGGCCCGTTATTGTTAAAGGAGGCCAAGCATTATTCACCGAGTACTGCTCATCGAGCCTTATTCCACTGACCCATTCTTTATTCATCCGTGGACTATTCCACGGCCGTTCTTCATTTATCCGCCCGTCTTGAGCCCGTGCGGATTTTTCTCTGGACCAAAACTTAGTAAGTGATATCCTAACCCCTATTTAGTATAATGGGTACTATTAGATATGCTTAGGGATTTATTTAGTTTAATTTAATAATTAAATTAGAAATTAGATTAGTCGGTGAGAATACGACTAGGGCGTGAATTATGTGGCGATTGGTGGATCGATTTATGATGAATATGTGGCTAGTTATGGTGCAATGACTGATTGTATTATGGTGGCGCGTGTGGATGAAAATTGGTGTTCGTATGTGACTGTCCGTGATGTCAAGGTGTGATGGGTGTGACGAACTTATGATGTGATTTGGGATTGGCACCGATTGGGATTGGCATGACGCTTTGATTTGGCGAATTGGGGTGTGATGAGTGTGTCTCGAGTCGATTGTTATGATGTGTAAAATGGCAAACTGTGTTATGGTGCATGTGCATGTGAAAAAGCCCGAATCGACGGAGGGTCTGCCAACCCGAGGCGAGGTTACGCTGGTGTGGCAAATAAGGCATGACTAGACCGAGGCGAGGAGAGGTTACGGGTCATGGGAAGGAAAAGTGTCCCGAGGCGTGGTTACGGGACCGAGCCCGGCTTGATCTCGGTGGTCGAGCTCGAGGGCGCAGGGCGCGGGCCGTGAGAGGGGGGGCTCGAGGCGCAAGGAAAGGGAAGCTGCGTGGTGAAAAGGACCTAGAGGTCGTGGAAAGTTGTTCGACCACGCATGTAATCCGAGTGTGATTGAATTGATTGATTGATTGACCGATCGAAATGTTGGAATTGATTAGATGCTATTGTGACCGGGCGGTGAATAATCGTGGTATGTTATCGAATTATTATTATTATAATACATTTGATCGACGTAGAGCTGGCACGCCTTTGATGGCGAGGTAAGTACTGAGGTGAATTCGGTATATTGGAAATTGGATTGCATGTAACGCTTATCTAAGATACGCATTGACCCATAGGGTTTAGGGTATTACTTATTGAAACTCGATTTCTTATGGTTATTATATAACCACTTTCAGATCCGCGACCATGAGTAATTGGAGATGCTGCAAGAGTATCTCGGAGATCGAAAAAACGGGTCAAGTTCTCGGTATTTTGAGTCCTCCTTTGTAGAGGAGTTAAGTTGCGAACCTTTGTCCCTTTTGAGGAATGTGGTTCTGTTGTTGTGGCCTAGCTTAGGGATTGTCTTTTGTGTGGACGTCGTATGTATCTGTTAAGTGTAAGAATCACAGTTATTATTTTGTGCTACTGTTACCCCTTGTCATTATTAATTGTCCGGGTGGTTTCTATTTGTTTTCGCGTGTGCTTAATCTCTGATGTTTTGGGTTGGGTCGGTGACGTATCTGGGACGTCGCATTCAATGTTCGACCATCGAGGGATGATCGCGCTCGAGGGGTGCGGGGCGTGACATTTCAAATTTTTGTTATTTTATATTCAGGAAATTAGGAACTCGGGTTGGGCTTTTGGGGCCGGTCAAAGTATGGGCTGATTGTAATTTCACGGGTCTTGGCCATGGGCACGGATTATTGGGCTTATTATATTGAGATGCTTCAATTAAAATTGGAATTGGGCTCAACTCATAGAATAAAGCCCAATTTCCCCTAGAAATTAATCAAATTAAAATATATTTGAAACAGATTCAGCCCAATCCTCATTTAACCCATTTTGAAACACAACAATGCTTAAGCACATCTTTCAATATTCTCCTTTTTTTTTATATATATGTTTTTGTTATCATTTTTATTTCTATTTCTTTTCCTGAAAGCCTAAACTTTTTCTCTTCATGTTCGTCATCCCCAGATCTATCTCATATCAAGAATAATGAATCTTCAATGAAATCATCACGTTAAAGATTCAAATGAGACTCCATCTTAGGCCACTCCTGACCTTTGCCAAGTTACCGTTGTCTACTAACATTAGACCTTCACCAATTGACCGCCACTTTCCACCATCACTGAGGAATGAATCTCAATATTGCAAAACATGCATTGAGTGCTAAGAACTGTCAATATAAATCTCAATTTTTGGCTTTTTTTCTTATTTGGCGTCGTGCTAACATTTGTTCAAGTTAGAATTTTTCTCAGAAATATTACAAATAATGTTAAAGAACCTATGTTTAAAAAATAGCATGTTAAGCATTTTGCATCACTCAATTTATATGGAGTAAATGGACATTTGTAATTGTACTAATTGATCAAGTTTTAGGATTTGATTGCACTATTTATAAATTTTAAGACTAAATTGCATTTTTGCGACAAGTTTTATATCTTCTTATACATATATCCTCCTCTATAATATATCAACTCTTCCATTGGGTTAACATTTTCCATTTTTACCTTGGCTATCAACCCCTTAAATTTACTAACACTTTTGAGAAAGTACCAACTTTAATTGCAGTGACTTACTAACTTTTGTTCCATTAAGTTACCAACTCATATTCTTTTTGGTTTTTTTTTCTTTTTTCATACATTTATCAACTAGTCTGGTGATTTCCAAAGTCTATTTGCCTCGTTTACCAAGTAAGTTTCGATTTATAAACTCTTTTTATGAAGTGATCACTTTTCGATGTTTTAGTTTCGAAGCAGTAAGTATATGTTATTAACTCTTTAGTTAGAGTTAGATATCCATTCAAAATTGTTTTGCTTACTAACACTTGAAATTTATCAACTCTTAGTAGAAATTACCTTCTTTTTATTGTCTGTAGTTATCAACTTTTTTGTATTTAACTTATGAGTTAGTTTTAGATTGGCAATAAATATTTAAGTCATTTATCAATGTCACGCCCCAGACCCCACCGGGCCCGCGACATCCCGCGTTCGGTCGATAATTTGAACGCGACGTCCCCAGGACACGTCGCCCACCCAAACAAATTACGCAAGTGAAAGCATATAAAATCACCCGGACAATAAAAACATGACTAAGGAATAGACATCGAAATTTAATAAACACCCAAACATTTTAAAGCCTTCAATATTACAAATGATGACCCAAACTTCCAAAATTAAACCACAATTTTCAAAAGGGGCGGTGGTTGATAAGCCTATCTTCTCTACAAAAGGGTACTCAAAATACAGGGTAATTAATCTATCCTTCAATCCCCTGTGGTACTCCCGGTCTCTCCGAATCCATCACGGTCGCGGATCTGAAAGTGGTTATATAATAACCGTGAGACAAAGTCTCAATAAGCAACAACCTAAACCTAACCTAGGCTAATGCGCACCCGCACCAGTCTAACATGCGAACTACCAAACAATACAATCACTTTCACATGCTAGGCTTACCGATTCGCCTCGAACCACGTGCCAACCCCCGCATATTAGTCCAAATATGATAATGCAAGTACAAATCACCGCCACATCACAATCATCAAGACACGCACTTCCACTCAAAATCAGTTAATCCAAACAAGCACCCAACCCATCCAACCAATCATCCGGGCACCATCGGTCAATTCGATCAACATCCACCCGCTCAACGGTCAATCCGGTCACACACTCAATCGGTCAATTCATCACACTCTCAACCAACCAATCTAATCACACGCTCAACCAGCCGATCCAATCACACAATCAACCAGCCAATCCAATCACACAATCGCATACTGGTGAACATCTTTCCCACGACAATGTTCGCGCCTGATGCCCAATCCATGGCCATGAAATTCACACTTGGGCAATTCACAATATTCAATTTCATAAATTAACATGCCCACTCAAACAATCTTTTCAAATCAGCCATAACATCAAATCAGGTCCAACCTATCCTTTCACATTTTACGTAAACACGCCTCGGGTCAACTTTCATTCCAATGACCCGCGTAAAGGCTCGCCAAGTTAATCCATTTCAGTGCCTTAGACACGTGACATGGCATCATCAAATTAATCACTAATAGGCCCAATTAGCCAATCAATTCCACAAACATGGATCCCGATAATCAACATAAAACCCAAATTAATTAGCCCTCCAATTTAGTCCGGGCTTAAAATCGACCATCAAACCATAATGCTAGGCCAATCAATCAATGCCAACAAATTCTAATATAATCCTCAAATATCATTTAAATTCAGTCCAAAAAATCAAGTATCGCCAATATAATCCACAAAATTAAACCGGACATTCTCAACTCGGTCAATTTACACAATTATCCATTCAAGCGCCTCGGGCCTTTAATCCTCCATCAATTTAACAAATTAGATCCACCAATTTGGCCATAATCTAATTTAATTAAAAACAAATTAAATTAAATTAACCCCTAAAATACCCTAATTAACCTCTAAACTTGTCAAAAACAATACAAAAAATCCTAAGTAGGGTTTAGGAAGTCGCTACCAAATTTTTGGCCGGGAAAACTTCGGCTCGGTGAGAAGCCCGTCGGCGCTGGCAGTTGTCGGGCGCGGTTAACCGCCAAAGTGGGCATAATGGTCGATCGGGCAGTGTCGCCAAGGCTGGTTCTCCGAACACGCGGCGCGGCGGGGAGACCGGGCGGGTGGGCGCGGTGGGCTACGCTACCGGGCGGCCGGGGCACGGCCGGCGGCACGGGCCACGGGCAACCCGCACCGGCGACGGGCATCGCACGGGCACGGGCACGGGCGACGGGCATGGCACGGGCACGACACGGCACGAGCTTGGTCGGCCGATTGGCTGGCCGGGCGGCGACGGCGGCGGGCTGACCGGGCGGCGACGACGGCGGGCGATCGGGCGGGCGGGCGACGGCGTAAATCACCGCGACGGGCTGAAATCAGGCGGAAGGGGCTACGAGGGGGGGAAGGGAGGAGAAGGGAAGGGAGGGAGGCTGAGGGCGGCGGCCGGACGTATGGATCGGCCGGGCGGCGACAGGCTGGGCCGGGCGGGCGGTAACGGCGATGGGCGGGCGCTGTATTAATTAATGCTCGCTGCTCGTGCCAGTTCTAGACAAGGAGGGTTTGGGGAGGCCGGAGGACACGGAGGACGGGCCGGGCGGGCGAACGGGGGGGGCTGTGGTAACGGAATCCGAGTGAAAGACCGGAAGCAATGAGAGAAGGGGAAGAAGAAGAGAAAGAGAAGAAGAAAAGGGGGAGAAAGAAAAGAAAAAGAGGAGAGAGAGAGTAGGTGGGGAGGGGGGACGTGAGAGGGTCCGGCGGGGGGGGGATGGGCATGGGAGAGAGAGAGAGAGAGAGAATTTTTTTTGAAAAATTTATAGAAAATAAAATATTAAAGGAGAGAGAAGGAGATTTAAAAGAGAAAATTGCCCACTAGGGGATGGGAACAGAGAAGAGAAGGGAAAAGGGACAAAGGCCAAATTAATTTGACCAAACGGCAACGGGAAAAACTAAAAATTTGAGAGAGAGAGAAAGATTAAATCTCGAAAAAGGAAGAACTAGACAGAGAGGAGAGATAAAAGAGAGAACAGAAATTCTTTAAAATCGGCCAAAAGGTCTAAATAACGGTCCAAACAAAAAGGGACGAAAAGAGTTTAAATCTCACGTTTTAAAATAAATACCGGGGAGTGACAGCTCTAACGGACTTTCTTGGGCACACGACAAAACTATTTTATAAACCCCAAATGAAAATCGGAATTTTACACCTTAAATTTACTAAACTTTTGAGAAAAATACCACTGCCAAGAACCTAATAAATAAATCCCAAGTTACCAATTCATTTTCTTTTTGGTTTTTTTCAATGTTCATTGACTCCTTTAGAAATTACGAATGTTATGGATATCTGATCGACTATTATTTGCCTTGTTTATTAACGTTTGAATCTAGTAACTCTTATACGAAATCACCATCTTTTATATGACTGAAAATGACAAATTGACTTTTATCCAATTGAAACCATCTTTTTATGACTAAAAATAAATTATTTTAAGACATTTCAAATTTAAAGTATGTTGTATGATAATGTCGAGCGACTTAAGAGTTACTCAAACTTAGTTTTATGGTTACTCAATCTTGTGGCGATTATTTTGGTTGATTCTAGGTATCCGACCAGTTGATGAGATTAAGCACTAATACTAAAGTTGAGTTTTGAGACATTTTATAAGTGATTTGAATATTTCATGGACCTTTCCTTGAACTTGAACTTAACCAAAAATTAAGTTCAATGTCTCAAATAAGCATTGAGATTCCGATTTTGGGGTCACAAAGTGAAGTTTGAAATGACCGAATAAGTACTTTAATCTTATATGAGATCTTTATGTCTTTATAACAGTGCTTCTACATGATTGAGTCCACTGGATTGATAAACTGGCTCTGTCCCTGTATTATTTTATGCATGAATTCGATCAGTTTCATTTACACTGTTCCATACTGAAAAGGAACTTAGACATATGATGGTGGTAATAAAACAAGGAACATTTGAAAGGAGAAAACACTCTCATATTTATTAAGAAATCTTGTTTCTCCCATTGTTGTAATGTGTGCTATGTGATAAATGAAACGCTAATTGTTCTTTTCATTCTGCTTTTGACACATGTGATTAATATATCATTGACAATACAATATCTCATAGGGTATTACACCAGGCAAAATATTTCCCCACATTGGCATGGTCATTGACTGAAGGTAAAGATTATTGAAAATATTTTTGGAAAAATATTTTTAGAATTTGAACCAATAGATGAAACTTGATCCAAGTAGGTTTCCTAGTTTGAGTAGATTTCTAAAAGGAGTTTCCTATTTTCGATCTAAATATAATATATTATATATGTAGAGGGTGCTGGTTTTTTCCGTTAGAAAGAAGATGAGTTTTGGCCGTAACAGTCAATTGTGCAGTGTACTCGTGAATTGCATCTTGAAAAAATTGCAACTGTTTTGAAGTCAATAAATCTTATGATATGATTTGTGGATTTCTCTATGAGATTGATTGATTATTTCGTCTGGATGTTTGAGGCATAAACACTGTATGAGCTATTGGGTGTAATTGGGAGCTAAAAAATACGAAAAGTATTTGGATGACTTGATTGTTGTTATAATATCCTTTGTGTTCGTTTAATTTATAGGGGAATCATGTACTGCTCTTCCTATTGAATTGGTCTCATCGACTGAAATGCATAAATTCAGTATATGATTTATTTTCTTGATCTTTTTGTTATTGTGTTTGATCGCTTGTTTTTCCCAACATAATCAAACAACTTCATTTATAATTTTTGATACTAAAACATTTTATCCATTATGGAACTAAGACCTATGATAATGGTCCAAAGAAAAAGGAACATTAGAAAGGAGAAACACTCTTGTATCTATTGAGAATTGTTGTTTCTCCCATTGCCGTAATGTGTGCCACGTGATGTTCCACAGGTCAAAAATGAAACGCTAATTGTTCTTTTCATTCTAGTTTTGGCACATTCAACGAATTACATCGTCTTATCGGAATCGACTCGGCGCAATTTGTTTTCCCACAATGGAATAGTCATGAGCGAAAGGAGATCCCAGAATTTGCACAAGCTGATCATTGTAAATAATAGGTAATAATTTTTTAGATTATATTCGATTATATTATCTTTTTTTTAATTGAAAGGCAAGAATGGTTCAAATGTCGGTAGCGAAAAGGTTGGTCTTTTCTTCATTCCACGAATCAAAGAATCGTGACAGATCATACTATCTAACAATCGGATTCTTCCTTACCTAATAGAGTTTCTTAATTAAGAATGTGGTCAAATACATTGTTACTAGTCGGTTTAAGTCTTCAAAAGTATAATTATTTAGGTGTGGCCACGCTCGTAAACTAATGTGTGTAACCTAAGAAAAAAAGACCTAGTAAACTTGAGGGGAGATTATAAAAATTGTCCCCGTACTATTAGCCGAATTCAGTTTTGGTCCCTATGTTTTCGTTATAATTGGTCTCCCATCTTATCTCCGACAATAATTTCATGACAAAATTAATTTTTTCCGTCAAGATGTAGATGAAATATATGTTGAGTCCGCACTAGTAAATCGACATGTGGAGTATAAGTGTACAATTTCTACAAAAATTACACTTTTGATCCATATGCTTTTTGGAATGTTGAATCTTAAACTTTGTACTTTCTTTCAGTTACAAAACTGGTCCTCGTATGATTTTTCTACAAAACACTTAATTTCTTTCTCACACCCCAATCCCAAACCTTATGGGAATGTCAAGTTAAGACCAAGTATTAATTGGTAATTTCTGCATTTACAAGTTCGTCCAATCTGGTTGACAGTCTTATTAAGATAAATGCCATGATATGCAAGTCGTTTAATTCAATGTGATGTGCAGTTGCTTACGATAATGTAGTTTGATGGTTTAATATGAACTTTATAGAAAAGATTTAGCTATAAAATAGCGAGTTCCATTGCGGTTTAATTATTTAAAAATGATCATTTTTCCCGTAAAAATAGCCCTAAATACTTTTATATGGATCTATGCTGAAAATGTGGACGTTAAATTTTCGGATGTGATGGAATTAATCTTAGTTGGGGCTATCAATCAGATTGTGGACACTTGTAAACATAGGAGTAACCAATCGATAGTTTATTTCAAATTGACATTTTCATAAGATTTCTATAAATATTTGATGAAAGAAATTAACTTCTTATTTAAAAGTAATTCAAGGACTAGTTCTATAACTAAAACAAAGTACAAGGACCAAAACGGAATATTCTTAAAAGTATGAGGACCAACGTAAAACATTTTTAAAAAAATGTACGCGTTGGCATCCCATGTCGATTTGTTGATACTGACTAAGCATTTTCGTCCGCATCTATAGGAAAGTCGAATTTTTCCTTGAATTGTCGTGAGAGATAAGTTGGGGGATTAAGAGTGTCATGGGGACTAAAATTGACCCTCACTTTATTACGTAGGAAACGGCATCCCTTGGTAAAGGACCCACTAAAGAGTGTTCATACTGCTGCTTGTATTAAAATATTAAATATCAAGTGGCGTCAATTATTTTAATTGCGACACTTCACATCCATTTATTAATAAAAAAAAACACGTTTATCACTCTTGTAGAGTGTTAGTCGCTGCAGAAAATGTGGCTGAAACTTCACTGGCTATAGCCTATAGAAAACTCCTTTTTCGAATTTCATTGACTAACCTCGTTCACGTTATTCATGCTCGTTTTCTCCATTTGGATACCTCTCTTTCTTCATCCTTTTTAATCTCCAATCTTATCGTTTTGTTTCGCTACTTATTTGCTCACATATCTTTTTCTTTTTAATAATGGTGAAGGGTGCACAAGGTCATCCCCTCCCAGCCACTCAAGTGAGATCGGAGCATTGTCACAAGGGTTAATATGTTTGTGCATGTTTGACCTTCTGACTGGTCAAAAAGTCAAAAAGTTGGTTTGCAAAAAAAAGGAAAGAAAAATGAAAAAAGGTGGACGTCCAGGCTAATAAAGAGGAAGAGAAAGGCAACAAAGAGAGGGAAACGCAAGATCGGAGAAATAACAGGGAAAGAAAGTGCAAGAAAAGGGAAAGAAAAGAAAGGAAAAGAAAAAACAGTGGGAAACTCGTGCGCACATGCCACGGAGGTCACTTCACGCCGGATTTACTTCGATTCGCAACACTCGATAAGGATTTAAACTCTTTATTTTTCTGATCAGAGTAGTTTTCGGGACAAGGGCACCAATTTGATGTGAAACTGTAACTGCGAGGTTCGATATAGGAGTTGTTAAATTGAGAAATTGTGGGGGATTGACAGTTTATGGTGTTGTGGAGCTGTATGATTTAATTGAACTTAATTTTGGCTTACGATTTGCTTGAAATGAATTTTTAAAGTTATGTAAGCATGCTGAACAGTTACGACTAGCAGCAATCCGTGCCAATTTTCATCAGTTTTTGACCTGATTTTGGGTTGGCCAAACTTTGGTCTTCTAATACTTCGAAAGAACTTTCTTTTGACATGAATCTTGGTTGTCTTGTCACAAAGCTTTATGTTATGACCATGATTGGATAATGAGCATGAGATTGATCAATGGAATGGATCATTAATTTGTAAATTGATAAGATTGATTAATAGAATGAATCATTGATGTGTGACATGAGATTGATCAATGGAGTAAACCATTGATGTGTGGATTGATGAGATTGATAAATGGACTAGACCTTTGATATTTGTTTTGATACGGTTAATAAAATGTAAAATGAGTATTTTCAATATGTATACTTCGTTGAAATGGTATAACTCGTTTTTGATAAAGTGCATATGTTATATGTTGGATTTGGGGTTATTGAGTTTTGATATTGCTTTTTAAATATACGTAGTGGGTGCTCAATCTGCTTATAAGAGATATGCACTACTCACTGAGTTGTGGTTACTGATCCTATTCCTTCTAAACTTTTCAAGTTCTTCAACTAGCGACAAGCAAGACTAGAACGCTATTGGCTAGGAGTTTTTGGTAGTTGGATTTTTTATACTATTAGGTAGGGGTTGTGTACGTCTGATGATATTTGTTGGGTTTGATTGAGTTTAGAGATATATATACATATGTCCTCTAGCTCTAGCTCCTCAACCATGCAATGTCCTACAATTTTGAAAATCTATAATCTAAAATGTCTAAGCCATTGGATGATAAGAGCGTCTGTGTATATAAAGCTTATATTAATCCTCCTCAGGTTTTTTTTTTCCCTTTTTGGCTAATGATTTCTTGGCTATAGCTATGATGATGCCCGATTTGTGTACAAAGTTGCCCAACCCACATGTTTTGTTTCTAATATAAGATCGGACTTGTTCATCCATAGTATACCTATTATGACTACTTTAGAGTGTTTTTTTTTGTCGAAAGACTACTATAGAGTTGAGTCACCGATATTTTTCATTGATAAGTTAAATTTTTAGGACATATTTGAGTATTTAACATTCTAACAGAACTAGAAAAAGTTTTCTTTAGGGTTAATACCACCAAAAACCCTAAACTGATACATGTGTGATAATTTTACCCTGAACTTTTTTTTTTACCACCAAAAACCCCAAACTGGTACACATGTGACAATTTTACTCCGAACATACCCCAAAACCCCAAACTGGTACATTTGTGATAATTTTACCCTGAGCATACCACAAAAAAACCCCAAACTAGTATACATATGATAATTTTACTACGAACAATTTTATTATTTTGATTTTTTTTTTTTTTTTTTTATTTTTTTCTTCATCATATCCCAAAAACCCTAAATTGATACATTTGTGATAATTTTTTACTAGAAGCATATCAAATTTTTATAAAAACAAAAACTAGTACACATATGACAATTTTTTACCCGAACTAAAATTTTTTATTATTATTTTTTATTTTTGAATTTTTTGTTTTTTTTTTTTTATCTTTCTAGTCATCGCTCACTCCAACCCGATTAGCGGGATGAGTACAACCCAAAAATAGGATAATTTACATTTCTGTTAATTAGGTAATTTGGTGGATTAGGGATGGAAATTGTGGACGATTTGGTGGATTATTGGAGGATTAGTGGCCCGAGAGGCGCGATAAATGGCGGTCGGTTTGGATTAAATTGGCTCGAGTTTGGGAATGTTCCGGTTTATTATGTGGATATTAATGTACTGTGAATTGAATTTTGTGGCGATCAATTAGAATGATATTTGAGGAGTATAACGGGTATTTTGATGACAATTATCGCCTAGAAATTGTGGTATAGTGACCGCCACGATGGACTTGATTTGGGAAAGACGTGATTATTTTGAGGTTTAGTCGGAAAATTCGGGAAGGATTGCACTGTGTAAATTGACGGGCTAATTGAGCCTTATTAGTGATTAATTTGATGATGCCATGTCACGTGTCTAGCGGGACTAGAAATGGATTAATTTGGTGGGCCTCGAATGCACGAATGCTTGTTGACCCGGTTATGTGAAATTGTGCATGGATAGTGTGCTGATTTGATGCTATGGCTGATTTGAACTTGATTGTTTGAGTGGGCATGTTAATTTATGAAATTGAATATTGTGAATTGCCCAAGTGTGAATTTCATGGCCATGGATGTGCATCACGAACATTGGCACGGCATGTGCATTCACAAGTATGCTTGAATGACATGTGCATTGTGATCACCTAAAATGCCATGATGCGTGTTACGCGGGGTTCAGATAAGAATTGGTGCTTGTGAGTGTGTGATCACAATAAACCCTGATGCGTGTTACGCGGGGTAGTGAACCCGTCCTGAGGCGTGTTACGCGGGACGATGCCCGGATTACCGGAAGATGTCCGGCCTGATGCGTTTTTACGCGGGCTGTGTGGCATGAGCTCGCGGGCTAGAGATCGATCTCGGCGATAGACCGACGCGTGTTACGCTGGTCGGACCGATCGCGCTTAACGCGGGTCGGAGGAGAAATTGAGAAATGGCTGAGTGCTAGTGTGCAAGTGTGCGATAATGCATTGATGAGGCATGAGCATGAGTGCGAGCACTAGCATATGCATATCATGCGATGTGACATATAAATGCGTGCGTGTATATGCCGTGGATCGATTTCTGTCGCGTGGCTGCTTTTGTTGATTTGACGCCTAACCTGCAGGGTCTAGTGGGATTAGATTTAGGCCCGAGGGCCTGAGTCAGTTATGTGTGTATTATGTGTTGTTTAGTACTTGTCAGGAGGTGCATGTTAGCCTAGTTTAGGTTTAGGGAATTAACGAGATTTATTCTCACGGTTGTTGAAAAACCGACATTTCAGATCCCCGGCCTTGAAGGTCACAGGCGCACCGAAGCATTTTTGGGAGGAGCCCGAACCTGAGCCACTTACCCCTTTTTGTTAGTAGTGGCCTTGACCCGCTTTTGATTTTTGGTACTGGGGCTGATATGAATATTGTATATGATTTTCAGTAATAGTACAAGTTGTTTTGGTGGTTACCTTTGGCTATGTATTTATATATGTAAGGGTAGTAAAATTGGTTGGTTAAAAAGAAGATGAAAAAAAAAAGAAAAAAAAAAAAAAAAAAAAAAAAAAAATAAAAATTCAAAAAAATAAAAAATAATATTAAAAAATTATTAGTTTGGGATAAAATTATCATGCAGGTAGGTGTATCAATTTAAGTTTTTTGGTGGTTAAAAAATAGTTTAGGGTAATTTTTGTGGGTTTACGGGGGGTTTAGAATAAAATTGTCACAGATGTACTAGTTTGGGGTTTTGGTGTAAAAAAAGTTTGGGGTAAAATTGCCACAAGTTTTTGGGTCTTGGGATTTTGATGGTGGATTTTTGATGGTCAAAAAAAAAGTTCGGGGTAAAGTTGTCACACATATACCAGTTTAGGGTTTTTGGTAGTATTAACCCTTTTCTTTATTGGCGACATGTTAACATTCGGTCAAATTAGCATTTTCCTTGAAAATGACAAAAAAATAAATAAAACCTTTTTTTTTGAAAAAGTAATTAAAAAATATCACGTTAAGCATTTTCCATCACTCAAATTAGACGGAGTCAATAAAAGTTCGTGATTGTACTAATTGGTCAAGTTTTAGGAATTGATTATACTATTTAAAAGGTTTCAAAATGTGAATACACTTTTGCAGCCAGTTCTAGATGATTTGATAGATTTTATCCTTTATTTATTTTTTCAATTTACCAACTTTTTTATGGGTTAGCATCCTCCTTTTCGGCCTTGGTTATCAATCGCTTAAATTTATTAACAAAGTACCCATTTTAATTGGATGAATGACTATCCTTTACGCTTGGTCGTGACAGGTCATTCTTTCTAAGTCAATTTATTATATTCTGGTAATATGTGAAGACTTAGGCAAGAATATATAGTCTGGGAAAAGTTTGAGCAAAAATTCCTTTTTAATTCTGAAAATTTTTTGCCCTTCTGAAATGAGAAAGTGGACGGCGTTTGACCCGTGAGATTTATTAATTTGAGGAGTTTGATTGGCCATCGAAAAAGAATTTTATTAATTAATAATTAGGGAGGTGCTTTACTTAGTAAGGAGTGCGTGCTTTAATGAATCTTGCACAACAACGGTCTTATCCGATAACTTTAGTGCAACAACGACCTTATCCCATATCTTTACTTTAAGTTGGGTTGTCTCCTCCTTTATATAGTTTCATAAACCCTAGCCATTGTTTCGTCGGAAGAAAACTATTTCATTTATTAAATCTAATCACTTGATGGAGGTCAAAAGAAGCCGCACTAAGTATACATACATAACAACTAGCCAGTCACTCAACAATTTTTTCTTTTAAAATCGAAAAAGATTAATTAGAGCATGCGAAGCAAATACTGTCAAATAACCAAACTAGTAAGTGAAATTTCTTAATTTTCTAAAAGAAAATTTCATGTTTCGCTCTTAGCCTACTTTGTATGTAAGATAAGGTGTTAAATTATCTCACGTTGCTTATTCTTGGATTTATATTCTGTCTATATATAGGTGGTCTTCCTCTAATTATGAACTTAAGCTTTAGAGTTGAACATTTTAACAATTTTCAATAGTCTTCACAGGTACTACCAATCTATAGATGACATCTCGTTTCATCAAAAAATTACGTTAAAAGATCATTGAATGCCATAAATCAATAACAAAAGACCTTAAAACAGACAAATAATTAAGTAAACAACCTTCTCTAGCTACTATGGAAAGTTTGTTCTCGTTCTTAATTATGCAAATGTGATTTGCGTCGACATTCTCACATGATGATTAACATAATCATCGAGATTTGATTCTGCTAGTTTTAGTAACCAACTCTTATTTGAGTTTTTGTCAAGGTTTTTTGGATTTTTTTTATACATTTATCAGCTTTTCTGTTGATTTACCAAATTTTATTTGTCTCCCTTATCAACGTTTCGATTTACTAACTCTTTTATGAAATTATCACTTGATTAAGTCCCCAAATAGTATGTAATATATGGAACTTTCATTTCAATTGAGTCACCCACTTAAATTTGTCTTGCTTACTAACACTTAGAAATCTACCAACTCTTAGTTGAAACTACCTTCTTTTTATTTGATGGCGTTCCCAACTTTTCTACGTTTAGCTTCTGAGTTAATTAAGTTATTTACCAACTTCTATCGACTCCTTTTGGAATTACCAGAGTTAGGGATATCTTTTCTCCTATTATTTTCTTTTATTATGAACGCTTTTAATCTAGCAACTCTCATTCGATGTCGCCATCTTATATATGAACGGATTACCAACCTTCAACTGATTAAGTACTAACCTTCACCTGATTAAAAAAAATTACAACTCCTATTAAGACATTTCAACTTTAAAGTACATCATGCTTACTGATACAATAAGGTTGAGCTACTTTAGAGTAACTCAAACTTAGTTTGATGGTTACCCAACCTTGTGGCAATTCTTTTGTTTAATTTTAAGTATATGACCGGTGGATGAGATCAAGCACTAATACTAAGGTTGAGTTTTGATGCATCGTATATGTAGTTTGAGTACTTCTTGGACCTTTCCTTGAACTAAATCAACCAAAAATTAAGCTCAATGTCTGAAATAAGCATTGAGCTTCCTATTGTGGAGTCACGACGTGGAGCTTAAAAATGGCAGTGTAAGTGCTTTGTGCCGAATTGAGAACTTTGTAACATGATGCTTCTATATAATTTCCCCTTCAGACTTGATTTTCTTGCTCCATTTCTGCATTTTTTAATGCATGAATATCGATTTCATGTACAATTTTCCATACTACAAAGTTCTATCCGTTACGTAACTTAGACATATGATAATGGTCCTAGAAAAAGGAACATTTGAAAGGAGACATTCTTATATCTATTGAGACATCTTGCTTCTCCTGTTATGGTGATATGTGCTCTGTGATGTTCGACACGTCATAAGTGAGATGCTAACTGTCCTTTCAATTCTAATTTTGTCACCTGTTAATATATCATCGAAATTACATTATGATTGGAATAGCCATGAGTGAAAGGAGGCCCCGGCGTTCGCAAGAGCTGATCCTTGTGGCCAATAATTTTTTCCTATTATATTCTATGAAATTATCCTTTATTCAATTGACTTGCAGTTGTGTTTCCAACGTCCGTAGTGAAAAAGGTTGGTATTTTGTTCATTCCCCCGATTCAAAGAATCTGACAGACCCTACCATCAAAGAATCGCATTATTTCGATATATATTTCAGCTACTCAATCAAGAATAGGGAAAACACATGCATCAAAAGCCGGCCTTCATTGGAGAAGATGGGAGATACTGAAGCAAAGAAAAGATAAAGGAGCTTCAAAAACCTTTTCACGTTTAATAAATATAGGAAAATTTGAGTTTCAAAGTCACGAATTAGGTCAATGCAAAGTTAAAAGGATGTTCCTTTCAAACAAATTTCAATTATTCAGGGTGTCCATCCATCATGGCTGGTAGCCTTCTTTGGTAAAGATGGTAAATTTTTGCAAATATTAAACGGGGAAGATAGATGGCTAGAAATTTAATTTTGGGAGGACCAAAAACCAACATGAACCCAACATGGTAGCAGATTTTGCCCTAACGGAACATATGGAATGAGCAACTTCTACACAACTTATTCCTGAAGAAGTTGTGAATGAAATTAGCTATTCCACTACCATCTACCCCAAAGAAGACTTGCTTGTGTGGTTATCAAATAGGTCCGGTTGTTATTAGTCAAAAGCGGATACAATGAGCTACAAAAGAATGAGAACACACATGGCTCAGGGTAGCCCTCTTTACCAAATACCCAACGATCTATGGAGCAAAATTTGAAGGCTTTGGTCCCAAAAGTCAGACTTTTCATGTGGAGTCCCGCCAAGATTCATTTAAAAGGGTAAACTTGTTCAAGAGAAAAGTATTAGCCGAACCTTTTTGCCCATTGTTCCAAAAAACCCTCATATTAGCATCTATTATTCGACAAGACAAACTAGGTTTTTCAAATCCCTATTTCAATATCCACTTTTCTCACCAACAAGTCACTAGATTGTCAAGTGGTTGCAATTTACAATAATAATTAAAAACATACCTTTCGAGATCATTGCAGTCATCCTGTTGAAAATCTGGTAAGATAGCGTAATTCCCTAGTATTCCATCATGAGCAAGATAGACCCAATTAAATAATTGAATCAGCTTAGACATGCATTGTAATTAAAGTGGAATATTCAACTTAAATTAAAAGTTTTGAACTTAAAATCGAGATGGAGACCACTAGACCCTAGTTTGCTGAAGATAAACATCGGCGGATCTCGGGGACCATGGAAAATTTTAATTCAGAAGGAAGATTGATGGATGGCCTTGTTTGGTTTGTCTCTATGCCTTCAAACACTTTGTTGATCGGCCTCATTTAAAAATTGTTGTTAAGCTGTTTGAGAGATTTTTTTGTCCTTGGGATGTTGAGCCAATTATTGATTGTATTAGTCTCTTGGCTTTTTTTGAGAGTTTAGAATTGGTAATTGATTAAAATTGTAAATTCGTCTTTTTGTGTTTTGAACAAACTCTTTAGGTGGGCCCGGGTTTAATGAAATGATATCTCTATTTACACCAAAAAAAAAATCAAGAATAGGGTCAATACATTGTTACTAGTCAGTTTCATATATATTTGAGTTTCTTAGTCACGAATGAGGTCAATGCACTGTTACTAGTCAGTCCTAAGTCCTCAAAATTCAATTATTCAAGTGTGTCCACACTTGTAAAGTAATGTTTGTAAACCTGGTAAATTTGAGATGAAATTGCAAAAATTAAACCCCTAATATTAGCTAGATTTAATTTTTGGTCCCTATAGTATATTTTGTTATAATTTAGTCTCTCAACTTATCTACTGCAGCAATTTCGGGATTAAATTTAATTTCCCGTCAAAATGTGGATGGAATATGCCGAGTCAGCACTAAAAAATTGACATGTGGTACCTACGCATACAAGATCCTATAAAAATTACACTTTTGGTCCGCGTGCTGTTAGAATTGTTAAATTTTAGTGCTTGTACTTAGTTTTTTGTTGCCAAAACTAATCCTCATATTGTTATTATTCAACAAAAACTTGATTTCTTTCGACACGTCTTAATCCAAAATCTTATGGGAATGTCAAATTAAAAACAAATATAATTAAAAATTGCTATATATATAAGTTGGCCCAATTCTGTTGAAAATCTTATTAAGATAAATGCCATCGTTAAGCATTTTCCATAACTCAAGTTAGAGGAAGTTAATGATTGTACAATTTGGTGAAGTTTTAGCACCTAATTCCACTACTTTAAAAGTTTTAAGACTTCATTATATTTTTGCGACAAATTCTAGGTCATTTGGTACATATATTCTTTATTTATCTTTTAATTTACCAAACTTTTCTACTGTGTTAGCACTTTACCTTTTTTTTTTGCCTTTATTATCAACGTCTTGAATTTACTAACACTTTTTGCAAGGTTCCAATCATAACTGGAGCGATAAGTCAGACAAATAAGACATTATAAATTCGTATAAGAATTGATAAATTTAAGGACTTCACAAGAATATCCAGACACCCACAACTATATATGAATATCACAAGAAGAAAACTAGTTCCATTCAGAACAATAGAATTCTCCTCCTTTAGGCCCATGTGGAGGTGCCTATGTGCTATCGTCCTCCACAAACACACTTGGCAACAGTTCACGTGGGACAACCTTCTCTTTGGGTTAAATCACAAAAAAATCTCAAATTAGTATATATGTGATAAATTTATCCCAAACTAATTTTTTGAACACTAAAAACCCAAATTGATATGCCTATAATAAATTCACCCTCCATTAGTTTCCGTTAAATTTTACCATCAAATTTCTAAATTAAATGACATGTGACAGTTGACGGATGTGGCAGTTTAGGGTTTTATCCCTCTGTTTATCACAGATTTACCAGTTTGTCATTTTTTGTGATATTAATCCAATTTAATGAAGGGTAAATTTGTCACAAGTATATCAGTTTGGGATTTTTTTGTAAGGATAATCGGTTCTCGGTTCGGTTCGGTCCAATGGAACCGATCAATGTAGAAATTCCCCAACCAAACATGGTGAGATTCTCTAACCATACATTAGCATGCTCAAAAGGGCTGAAGATGTATGCCGACATCATTTTAATGTCTAAATAGCAAAAGCCAAAACATCTAAAACAAGAATGTAGCTCACGCCTACATATATATTGGTCGGTCTAGTCCAAGCGGTCCGGTTGCCACCTTGGAACTGGGACCTAGACCGCCCAGACACCAGTTTCACTTTTTGGAACTGGGAACCAGACCGACAATTCCGAGAACTAAATTGAACCAGCCGGTTCGGTCCGATCCGAGCAGTTCTCAGTTCGAGCGGTCTTGTTTTCACATCCCTAGTTTTTTGTGGTAAAAAAATTAATTTGGGGTGAATTTATCATAGATGTATCAGTTTATGG
This sequence comes from Syzygium grande, assembly GCA_024733475.1. Lineage (NCBI taxonomy): Eukaryota > Viridiplantae > Streptophyta > Magnoliopsida > Myrtales > Myrtaceae > Syzygium > Syzygium grande. The sequence goes on from JAMXDD010000002.1 coordinate 23,848,504, forward strand.
TTTTTTGTGATAAAAAATTAGTTTGGAGTATATTTGTCACATGTGTACCAGTTTGGAGTTTTTTATGATATTATCCATTTCCGTGAATACCGTGCTAGACTCTCAGTCCTTTCACCAAATTTAAAAATCCATGTTCAAAGCTGCTGAACTTATATATTAAAGAGAATTTGGATGATGAACGAATCCCACTTATTCATCATAAACCACGCACATACTCAGCGGAAGAGAGAGGAGAATTCAATGACCCCTTTTCTACTTCTCTGCACGCTCGGCTTTGCTGCCATCAATGCTGCTGAAGCCATCCTCACCATGAGCAGAAATTACTGCTCTAACTCAAGCACCTTCGCTACCAATAGCACCTACCAAGCCAACCTCAATCGCGTACTTGCTGATCTCATCTCTGATGCGTCCTCCGACCGCAATACAGGGTATTCCTTCAATTCGAGCGAGGCCGTCTACGGCAGCTTTATGTGCAAAGGCGATGTCTCGAAGAAAGAGTGTGCAGAATGCGTCAGGAACGCGAGCCACGAGATAATCCACGTCTGCCGGATGACCAAGGTCTCCGTCCTGTGGTATGATCAGTGCATGTTGCGCTACTCTGATGCAAATTTCTCCTCCACCGTGGAGATGAAACCTCGGTTGGACGGGTACAATGAAGAGAACATAGAACAGCCGGATAAATTCATGAAGCTACTGAACAAGACGATGGATTACGCGGTGAGAGAGGCTGCTCGGCATCCTCCTAGGATGTATGGCCATCGCGACGCCAAGTTCACCCAGGATAAGAAGTTGTACACCTTCGCACAGTGTGCACCTTATCTTTCCACAAACGATTGTTGGGAGTGCCTTCGCAACGCCACATCAAGCCTCCAACAGGGGAAAATCGGGGGCAGAGTGTTGCTTCCGAGTTGCTTTGTCAGGTTCGAGATTTACCCGTTTTACGAGAGCAGCTCAAAAGGTGAGGCAGATGCTCATCTTATTTTTCAAAGTCCATCATTTTATGCTTGTAACTTTTTCTAATGATATGTTTGTTTGGGGGAAAATTTCATGATAAAATTCCGTGATAAAGGAAAATATTTTTTGAAAAATGATTTTTCATGAAAATGGTTACTTTTCTTTTGTTTGGTGATTTGTAATCGAAAACATTTTTTGGTGCTTGGATCTCATTTGGAAAATGATTTCAATATCATGACTTTATATAAAGAAAAAAAATCGATCGAATATTTAAATATTTTTTTTCCTTTCTTTTTTTTCTTTTCCTTCTTCCTCCTTCATCAGTTGCGGGGCCTCAACAATGACCGCAATAGGCCACTGGCAAGGGTTGACTTAGCTGACCTCAAGCAAGCTCAAGCCTCACCGGGAGGTTGAGCCTCATAGGCCTCGAGCGAGCTTGACCTCACTTGAGGCCGGCCAGGTTGGCCATCGCAAGTGGCCTATTGTAGTACTCGCTGAGGCCCGGCAACCAAAAGAGGAGGAAGAAGGAAAAGAAAAAAAAAAGAAAAAAATTCAAGAGAAGCAATTCCGAAAAGTGTTTTAACCTTCTTAGATTTAGAAATTCACTTTCCTAGTTTTATGAATAAATATTTTCCTTGACCAGAAAGTATTTTCAGTTGACTCTAGTGAAAGTTTGGAAATCTAATTCCAAGAAAACGCTTTTCCTCAACACAAATGCGCCCTGAGATTACAACGGAATTCATGTTGTCCGCTTAAGCAGGGTATTTGCTCTTCGAGATGTTATTAGAGTTTTTCTGCCACCAAAAGAAATTGTTTCTTTTTAATTCGGTAAAGTACAGCCAATTTAACTGTCTGAAATAGCTTTCTTATGGAGTTGGGGAATATCTTGTTCTTATGTATGTGCTGGAAGACGAAATTTTATGTCTAGAAGGAGCCATGCATTCATGTATGTCAATGATACTAATAACTCCGACTACAAATGCAGGGAAAGTGCTCTTCCCGTTGAAAATATCGGCTGCAATCCTCGCCGCAATTGTAGGATTGACGCTACCTATTTACATGATAGCTCAGCATTTACTAAGAGGAAGAAGGAGAAGAAGAGTTCTAAGAAGGGACAGCGAAAGTTGCATAGAAGAATATCCAATCGGTAACTTGACAAAACAATGCTATCGTATGCATACGATTTATTGATTTCATTCCACTAGAGTCTAAAGATATCTGAACTATTCAACTGCCAGTTAGGAGGCAAATTTCTGAACTCCATTCCCAGCAATTTGATCTGCAAACAATAGAAGCCACGACAAATAAGTTCTCGGACGACAACAAGTTAGGCGAAGGTGGATTTGGTCCAGTCCATTAGTTCGCGCTTAAAGTTAAAAATTTGGTCTGTTTCTCTCTCTCCTCTCTCTCTCTGCTGGGGCGCCCCTTCCCCGCATACGTTTCTTCCTCTCTCTCCTTCCTTTCTCCTCTCTCTCTCTCTCTCTCTCTCTCCCCCCCCCGTGCGCGCATTCCCCATCAGCGTCCGTTCCCTCCATCATGAGGCCATCCGCCATCCCCTCATCTCCCTCTCTTCTCTTTCCTCTCTCTCTTCTTCCTTCTTTCCTTCTTCCTTCTCTCCCTTGGGCCCAGCGACCCTGCTGCGCTCCGTCCATACGCTTTCGATCGGCGCCCGCTCGAGCCCCCTTGTCGCGTCGTGCGTCTCGGCGCCCGTCGCCCGGCAAGCCCACCGCCTGCTTTGCCCGATAAGCCCCGCCCGGCCTCCCGAGGCAGCAACGTCCTAAACCTTCGCCCCGCGCCCCTGGCTGGGCGGGGGGCGGCCCGATCCGCCGATCGTGTCGCCGCTGACGCCTCCGCCCGTCCGCACGTCGCCCGTGCGCAGCCACCACCACCTCCCCCTTCTCTCTCTCTCTCTTTCCCGGCTTCCTCCCGGTTCGGCCCACGAGCGAGCCGAAACCGGCTTCGCCTCCGCCGCCGCTTCGTTACGCCCCCTTCCGCCGCCGCCCCCGCCTGCCCGCCGCCTTGCCAGCCGGTCCGCTGCCTCTCCCCAACCTCCCTGTCTCTCCTCTTTTCTCGCTTTTTCTCTCTTTCTCTCCCTCTCTCTCTCACCCCGACGGTCTCTCTCTCCGTTTCTTCGCCCACCTTTCGGCAATAGCCACTTTCATTTGCCGTCAGCGTTGCCGTCACCGCCCAGCGTGTTGCGCGCTGCCTCCGGTAGCGTCGGGTCGACCCCAACCCGACAAGCTCGACCTAAGCCCGTGGTCAACCGATGACCAAGCGATTGTCGCGCCCGCAGCCCTCGTAGTCTCCCTTAAGCCATTTCCTCACCGGCGACCCTCACCGTTTTTGGCGAGAACCCATCGGCGCCGATGTGACCGCCCGGCTTGCTCCCGGGCGCCGCGCCCGATTCTCACCGCGAGTCGGTAATTGGCCGCCCGCTCCCGTCGCCCTCGGGTCAATTTAGGCGAGTAAAATCCCTAAACCCAATTAGTTTAATTGTGCAATTTTAGGGGTAAATTCTAAGGATTAATTAAGTTAATCTGTGGCCTAATTGAGCGTGCATGGGTTGATTATAAGACCTAATTGGGGCTTAATAAAATTGATTAGGTGTGATTTAGTGGCCATTTGAGTGCTGTTTAGACCTTTATTCACATTAGAACCGAGAATGGATTATATTGTCCAAGTTGGGTATTAATTGGTTCAATAAGTAATGAATCAATTTTGGACAATATATCGGTTAATTAGGACTCGTTGGTATCCTAGGGAATGATACCATATTAGGTGGATTAATGGTCGAGTTTGGTTGGCCACATCGAGTCCTAAACGGATTGGTTTTGGGCAATGCTAAGTTGTGCTTGGATTGCCGGTCTATAGGACTAAAGTGAAATGTGCTAGGCGTGCCGACATTGAGCTAGATGAGTGGGGTCGCGATTTATAGTGCCGGCACATCGTGGCACGGTAATCGCCCGAGTCCCGCGACATGTGAAAGTACATGTTGGGCTTTGATATGGTTGAAATCGAGGCGTCGATGCATCGCGAACCGACGGGAACAACTCGGTGTGCTTATAGTAAAATCTACTTGGGAGCTGATCACTCTGGGTTATTATTTTAAACTAAATTTCGCTAGAATCGCACTTTCGATCGAATTGGCGTTATTTATACCCTGAACTTGATCGATTTCCGGGAGTTTTCGGGATGAAATAAATGGGGAGTGTCGAAATTATTGTGGCGATGTCGAGATTATCGGGGATAGTGGAAAAGTGGATTTTGGACCGGATGCAATTTGGACTAGTAGACCCCTCGTAAAAACTTTTGGTCAAATTAATTTGGCCTTTGTCCCTTTTTAAGTGCGAGGTCTACTTTAGACCGGTAGACCATTTTCCGTTTTAGAATTGGACCCCCGGTTTGCGTTTAATAATTTTATTTGTATAAATTTTCAAATTCTCTCTCTCTCTCTCTCTCTCTCTCTCTCTTCCCTCGGATTCCCGCCCCCCTTGGTGATCCGTCCGTCCCCCCCCACCTACTCTCTCTCTCTCCTCTTTCTTTTCCTCTTTTCTTTTCTTTTCTTTTTTTTTTTCTCCCTCCCCCTTCCTCCTTCGCTGCCCCGACTGCGCATGCCGCTCGGATCCATGGACCACCTTGACCGCCCGTCCAGCTCCGCCGCCGTCCCCGGAGCCGCCAACTGCCGCCGTCGCCCGGCGTCGCCCCTAACCCAGCGTCGCAATTTTGCTCCTTTTCGCCCAGCGGCGGCAAAGCCGATCGCGGCCGTCTTGAGCCAGCGCGTCCTCGCCGAGCCCGTCCTCTCTCTCTCCACCGTAGTCTCAGCGAGACGGCGGCCGAACTTCGTCCCATTTCTTGTCGCCCGCCGCCCCGCCAGCGCCCGCCCGCCGCCCGAACCGCCGTCCCCTAGCGCCCGTCCGTCCCTCCGGCCTCAGCCCGGACCACCGACCCCGCCCGCCCGTCCCCCTCACTCTCTCTCTCCCGGTCCCCCTCTCTCTCCCCCTGTTTTGGCCAGGAGGGGCCTGGGCCGGAGTCGCCCCGCTGCCCGCCGGTCGACTGTCCAGCCTCGTCGCCCAGCGTCGATCCGCCCAAGGGGCCTCGCCTCGTCGCCCGCCGTTCCGAACAGCCGGTCACGTTTTCGGTGATTAAATCTTATTCGCCAGCCGGAATCTTTATTCATTTACAGTAGCCGGCGTGTTTTATTCGACGAAAACCTTGTTCCGTAGTCTTTATTCACCCAAACCGTCGGCCCGTTTTAAGCGTAGGACACCCGGTGAGTACAACCCTAAACCCTAATTAGGATAATTTACATTTCTAGACCGGTTTAGGGGTTAATTAGGGTTATTTAGGGGTTAATTTAGGGGTTAAATTGTGGAATTGATTAGGGTTTGGATTGGGGCCAATTTGGTGGATTAATATGCTAAGTTAATGGAGGATTAGTGGCCCGAGAGGCGCGATGAATGGACTGGACAATTTGGATTAAATTGACCCGAGTTCGGGAATGTTCGGGTTTATTTATGTGGAGTGTAGTGCGTGCCGTATTTGATTTTTTGGTGGCCAATTAGAGTAAGGTTTGGGGAGTACAATGGAGTAATTTGATGACAATTATTGGCCTAGAATTTGTGGTTTAGTGACTGGTCACGATTGGACTGGATTGGGTTTAATTTGGGCAAGGAGCGATCAATTGAGGTTTAATTGGGCAATTATCGAGAATGATCGCCCGTACAAGTGTTTGGCTAATTGAGCCGTAGTTGTGGTTTATTTGATGATGCCATGGTTGAATTGAAATTGATTGTCGGTGTGGGCGTCTTGATTTGTGGAATTGATTATGCGTGGTGCAAGCTGAGCTTGTTACATTGTGATTTGCGCATGTGAATGCCCAAGTGTGAATGAATGACCATGAATGTGCATCTCACACATTGGCACGACATTTGCATATACGGGCGTGCCCGAATGATGTGTGCGTAGTGATCACTTAAAATGCCCTGATGCGTTTTACGCGGGGTCCAGATCATAATGAGTTGTGTGATCACCTAAGGACCTGCGGGTCGTGACCCTCGGGTCGATACCGTCCTCATGCACTTTGGGCGGGGCGATGCCCGATGCGTCCGGGCGACCATCCTCATGCACTTTGAAGCAGGCTACGGTTCGCAAGGAGATCGATGTTCGCCTCATGCACTTTGAAGCGGGCTAGAGACCTTTGGGCGGATCGGTTCTTTGCGCCTCATGCACTTTGAAGAGCTAGGCGACCGGGCCGTGAAATATTGATGACTCGAGTCGTGTTAATAATAATTTGGGCGGTGTGCGGGGTGTCGGCCAGGGGCGGTGGGCGGAAATTAACGTGTCAAGTCCATGACATTTGCATACATGAACATACATTGGCATGCAAGAATGTGAGAATCAGTGCATAAGCGTGTGATTGGCATATGTGTGATTATGAGTGTCACTTAAGTACTGTGATTACTATATATGGATATGCCTAACCTGCAGGGTCTAGTGGGATTAGATTTAGGCCCGAGGGCCTGAGTCAGTTTTATGTGTATGTGTGCGGTTTGTTTAGTACTTGTCAGGAGGTGCATGTTAGCCTAGTTTAGGTTTAGGGAATTACTCGCTGAGATTTATTCTCACGGTTATTGTAAAATCGATATTTTCAGATCCCCGGCCTTGAGGATGACAGGTGTCCCGATACATTTTTGGGAGAAGACCCCGATTAATTGTAGTACCTGAACCCCGAGCCACTTACCCCTTTTTGTCAGTAGTGGCCTTGAACTGTTTTTTATTTTTGGGTATTCGGGCTGTAATTGAATATTGTATATGAATTCCAGTATTAGTACAAGTGTTGATTTTGGCGGATACCCTTGGTTATGTATTTATATTTGTACGGGTAGTTTTAACTGCTTCCGCATGTGCTTTATATCTCTGTATTGGGTGTTGGGTCGGCGACGTGTCCTGGGACGTCGCACGCGAATCGACCTCTGCGAGGGATGTGGCGCACCGAGGAGTGCGGGGCGTGACAGTCGTGGTGTCGATAGGACTGCTTACTCTTTTTATATTGTTAATTAAAATCTGACCTGCAAGACGTTATAGTGAATTGGGCTTTGGGCCCGGGTGATTTGACAATTATTGTTGCACTGGTTCACTTAATTATGCATTTTATTTACCCTCTGGAGGTGCACTTAGTCTAGTTTGGGATTAGAGATTTATTACTTCTGAGTTTTCTCACGGTTGTAGTAAAACCGGAAATTTCGGACCCCGTCCGTAAGATGCCGAGGAAAGCCCTCTTTTGGATTCCCCAACAGTATCAATGATTTTCTAGTGTACACCCCTGCGGAGATGGAACAGCTTACGTTAGATATCGGTCGGTTTTGCTTGTTAATGTGGGAGAGGACTACAGCCACACCCAGGAGTATATAGCCTGGTGCCATAGGGGAGCAGATGGCGTGATAAGACCCCCGATCAGAACTTTTGACATCCCGGTGAATGCAAACGGCGTCGTGCTTCCTCAGATGGTGAGCGGTGAAGTGTCGGACCCACAGCCTTCCCTCAGCGTGAGTTGGCAGAATGAGATGTGGATGGGCCAGCAGTTATGCATGAGGAGGAAGTAGAGCAGCAAGTCATAGCCATAGATGTAGACCCGGTGGAGGACGAAGAGTTAGACCTAGGGGCAAGGGATATGGATATTGACGAAACTAGAGAAGTGGCTGAAGTTGGGATGGACCAGGAATATATGACTGAGGAAGAGGAGGAGTTTTCAGAGTCTTCTGACCCTGACTGGGAGCCCTAGTTTAGGTCCCAGCCTTAGGAGTTAGAATCGCCACTTTTTGGCTGTAGCCCACCGGTAGGCAGACTGATAACCCCAGCCACTGGTCTTTTTGCTTTGTGGCCCTTTTGATGTATCTTTTGTTGATCGAGGGGATATTGTACGTCAGTTTGTAAAAGAATATATATTATGGTTTAATTTATCGTTAATTGTTATCTTTTGCTATTCATGGTTGCGTTTTAAAATGTCCGGTATATATATATATATATATATATATATATATATATATATATATAATTTATAAATATATATATACTGATCGGCAGAAATTACTGCTCTGGATTTAACCATGAGCAGAAATTACTGCTCCTTCGCTACGCTACCAATAGCACTTACCAAGCCAACCTCAATCGCGTACTTGCTGATCTCATCTCTGATGCGTCCTCCGACCGCAATACAGGGTATTCCTTCAATTCGAGCAAGGCTGTCTACGGCAGCTTTATGTGCAAAGGCGATGTCTCGAAGAAAGAGTGTGCAGAATGCGTCAGGAACCCATGCCACGAGATAATCCACATCTGCCGGATGACCAAGGTCTCCGTCCTGTGGTATGATCAGTGCATGTTGCGCTACTCTGATGCGAATTTCTCCTCCACCGTGGAGATGAAACCTCGGTTGGACGGATACAATGAAGAGAACATAGAACAGCAGGATAAATTCATGAAGCTACTAAACAAGACGATAGATTACACGGCGAGAGAGGCTGCTCAGCATCCTCCTAGGATGTATAGCCCTCGCGACGCCAAGTTCACCCAGGATAAGAAATTGTACACCTTCGCACAGTGTGCACCTTATGTTTCCACAAACGATTGTTAGGAGTGCCTTCGCAACGCCACATCAAGTCTCCAAAAGGGGAAAATCGGGGGCAGAGTGTTGCTTCCGAGTTGCTTTGTCAGGTTCGAGATTTACCCGTTTTACGAGAGCAGCTCAAAAGGTGAGGTAGACGGTCATTTTATTTTTCATAGTTCATGGAATGTTTGTTTGGGGGAAAATTTCATAATAAAGAAAAATGCCTTTCAGGAAATGATTTTTCATGAAAATAATTATTTTTCTTTTGTTTGGTGATATGTGATAGAAAACATTTTCTCGTGTTTGGATCTCATTTGGAAAATGATTTTAATCTCAGGACTTTATCTTAGACAAAAAAAATCAAAATTTTAAATAATTTTTCATTTTCTTATTTTCTTATTTTTTTCTTTTTCTTTTCCTTCTTCCTCCTTCACCGGTTGTTGGGCCTCCCGATGGCCATGATAGGCCATTTGGTTGTCACGGCCTGACTTAGCCAGCCTTAGGTGAGCTCGACCCGCCAAAGGCTGGCTAGGGTCGCCCGACCGCCAATGGCCCTATCATGGCCATTGCCAATGGCCAAATTGCAAATGAAAAAGGAAAAAAAAAAAAAAAAAAAAAAAAAAGAAAAAAATAATAAATTAAAAAATTTTAAGAGGAGCAGTTTGGGAAAGTGATTTTACCTTTTTAGATTTAGGAATTCACTTTTCTATTTTTATGTATGAATATTTTTCTTGACCGGAAAGTGTTTTCAATTGATTAATTATTTTATTGAACCAAACTGGTAAAAGTTTGGAAAACTAATTTCAGGAAAAACTTTTCCCCAACACAAACGCACCCTAAAATTACAATGGAATTCATGTTGTCCTCTTAAGCTGGGTCTTTGCTCTTCGAGTTGTTATTAGAGTTTTTCTGCCACCAAAAGAAATTTTTTCTTTTTAATTCGGTTAAGTACAGCCAATTTAACTGTCTGAAACAACTTTCATGTATGTCAATGATAATAATAACTCCGACTACAAGTGCAGGCAAAGTGCTCTTCCCGTTGAAAATATCGGCTTCAGTCCTCGCCGCAACTATAGGATTGGCGCTACCTATTTACATGATAGCTCGGCATTTACTAAGAGGAAGAAGAAGAAGAGTTCTATGCAGGGACAGCGAAAGTTGCGTGGGGAACAATATCCAATCGGTAACTTGACAAAACAATGCTATTACATACGTACGTATCATTGATTTCATTCCACTAGAGTCTAAAGATATCTGAACTATTTAACTGCCAGTTAGGAGGCAAATGTCGGAACTCCATTCCCTGCAATTTGATCTGCAAACAATAGAAGCCGCCACAAATAAGTTCTCGAACGACAACAAGTTAGGGAAGGTGGATTTGGTCCCGTTTACAAGGTAATTAAGATGTTCAATCAGATCATTCAGCTTTTGACTTATCAAGAAGCTGATACTCGCTAATTCTCATATATAATCATAATGCAGTATCATATTGTGGTTTACAATGAAGCCTCTCAAAGCTCCAGAGCATTTTTCTCAGCCACATTAGTTAGATAGGAAAAACTCCGAGATTATGCAGTTCTCCTATTTCGATGCCCAATCGCATATTAGTATAAACCAGTGGTATAACACAACGAAGAAACAATAAGATACATCTGTTTAGGACAACTTTGTTTTATGTCTATTCTGTTATCAGGGTACACTACCTGGTGGTCAACAAATTGCAGCAAAAAGGCTATCTAGGAGCTCTGGACAAGGAGTCAAGGAATTCAAGACCGAGGTTGAACTAGTAGCCAAACTTCAACACAGAAACCTGGTGAGGCTTCTGGGATTCTCCATGGAAAGAGATGAAACAATACTGGTCTATGAATATGTGCCCAACGGGAGCCTCGATCGCTTGTTATTTGGTTTGCCTCTCTTTTATCTCCTTTTCACCAAGTTAACACACCAGCATTTCAGTCTACATGATATATTTCACTCAGAGAAAACGAGAAGCAAATATTACTCTGGCTAAATGAAGACAAACCAGAGATATTAGTGATAGAAGGACGACGTAATACAAACAAACATTCTACTATTATTATGCTTAGTTTTCTCCGTCACTTCATTTCTACATGCACAAATGCAACTTTAAAGATAGAAAATTAGTGAAAAATGGACAGGGAAAACGAATTAAATGATAATGAGAACACTCATCCAAAGTTGATGAAAGCAAGCCTATATGTGATGATCTGGGCATAGGCATTATGCCAGTATGAGTTGATGCAACTTACAGATTAATTTTTAACTGATGTTCAGATCTCGAGCTCAGTGGACAACTGGATTGGTCAGCACGTTACAAGGTCATGGTAGGGGTGGCGCGTGGACTGCTATACCTTCATGAAGATTCTCGGCTTCGAATTATTCATCGTGATCTCAAAGCCAGCAACATTCTGCTAGATGCTGACATGAACCCAAAAATCTCAGATTTTGGTGCAGCCCGGATCTTCAGTACTGATCAGACTCAAGCAAGCACCAATAGAATTGTTGGAACATAGTAAGTTGGCAATGAACAGCATACCATTGGCATTGAACTTGGAGCATTTTCTTGATAAGCAAAAAAAGCAGACTCGTCCTAATTTGTTTCAGGCAATTTATAGCCATAATTGAACATCCTCTCATTTCTGAGTTAAAATATTGTGCTCAATGTAGTGGCTACATGTCTCCTGAGTATCTGATGTTTGGACACTTCTCCGTAAAATCTGACGTCTTCAGCTACGGTGTGTTAATGCTGGAGATTATAACTGGCAAAAAGAGCAGCCAATTCTTCGCATTGGACTGCGATGAGGACCTGCTAGGCTATGTGAGTATCTTAATAAAGCCCTTTTATTTGGGCTAACATCACTTTTAATAGAAGTACAATAGTATCTTGAAAAAAAATTACTAATGTAACTATTCATTTAGGTTTGGAAGCAGTGGAACGACAGAATGCCGTTGGAAGTAGTGGACCCAGCTTTAAGTAGTGCTTATTCCGCAAATGAAGTGATCAGATGCATGCACATTGGCTTGCTCTGTGTTCAAGACGACATGGAAGACCGACCTACCATGGATTCAGTTATTTTGATGTTAAACAGCGATTCTATTAGCATCCCGGTGCCTCAAAGACCTTCGTTCTTCTTTCCTGGTAAGAAGGACAAACAGGCACCTTGTGTTCTGAACTCAGATCAAACTAACAGCAAGGTGGACCAATCTATTAGCAAGATAATGTCACCGTGGTCTGTGACTGATAGTGATCTTGCTGATCCAGGTCCAAAGTAACCAAAATTTTGAGGCTATCATTTAGATCGATACATTGTTTAGATTACCAGATAAATCGTCTGTGTACACTTCACAGTACATCTTCATTTCAAGGATTGTTTTAGAGGATTGGAGTAGTGGATACCTTTGATGTAAAGTGGATATCACTTTTGCAAATACCGTTAATGATGGTAGCCTATAAAAGGTTTCAAGAGCAATCAGTGAACTTTGATATCTATTGCCCATGCTGAATCTGCCATCATTTAGTCAGAGATCACCAACCTCTGGGTTTCTGAAAATTTTAGTAGCTTTTGCACATCATGGCATTATCATATTGAGCTTTCTCAGTAATTTCTCAAGAAGTCTGCCTGAACCTATCGGCTGCTAAAATGTTTCACGTAGAATTTTATTCACCCTCAGAGCAGAGTATTCTATGACAACCAGTCACGCAGAAGTAATCAGAACTTGCTTTCAACATCTTCCTTCAATCTTCTCGACCTCAAAACAGATGCATGATATTTAATACTCCAGCAATTAAAAGAGATAATCCCACAGCTGGGATTGTGGTAATGACGACAATACGACCGGTGTTAGTTTGCTTTCCAGAAAAAGGAAGAGCTCTTATGTTAGACAACAAAGACATCAGTGTTTAGACCCAATTACCGAAACTAGTTTTTAGGAGGGGCTGCACATTTAAGGCGGTTCTTGGTGTTGTTTGATCAGTTTCTAGATGAAATCACTTCAGATGATCGTGTTGCAATCAAAAGAGAGGAAGACTCGTCATGCCTTTTGAAATCTCATTAATTTGTCAAATGCCAGTTATTTCATATTCGTATCTCATTCAAGAGGAATCATAAGTGTAGTACGCGAAGATCCTCCATCTCGGGGACTAAATACACTCAAGATCAAAAGTTGAACTACATCATGCTTTAAAATCCACTTAATACAATCATACTCCGAGGAGGCCTAATTCCCTAAAAAAAACCCCAAACTTTAGGTTTAGATCCAAATCTATCCCAAACTCTTTTTTGTCCCTTAAAAACCACCAACTTCTAATGAGTTCCCAAACCTATACCCCACAGTTAGGTTTCCGTCCAATATATATACACGTTAAAGTCCACGTACCTGTCTAATTTTCTTATTCTTTTTTCCTTTTCATTTTCTCTCCCCCCACCCTCGCCCAAGTTCCACATCATTGACCGTTAGAACTCTCCATCTTCTCTCTCTCTCTCCATCGAACCCAAAGCAAAGGTTTGCAGAAAATTTTCATTTTCTTCTTTAGCATCCGGAGGACCATGAGCCCACAAATCGCACGGTGGTCCGCACCCTGTACAAGGCCCTCCAATTCCGCGACTGCGATGCCATCCATCGCATCCTCGCCCCAACCTCGAGTGATGGTTCCATCCCCCAAAGTTCTTGATGCGCCTCCTCCTCCACCACGTCGGAAAACACCTTCCTCTTCGTCCCCGACTCCATCACCTCCTTTGGCTCCACTGTGATCACTGAGGGCTTCCACTCAGACCCGCTCAATGCCTGGACGGTCTCCGCCAATGGGATGGTCGCCCAGGTGAGGGAGTACTTTAACACCTCGCCCACCGTCACGCGATTCGGCAAGTCCTCCGCGATGGTTGAGATGCCTCGCTGCGTTATTGCCAGTCGCTGTGAGAAAGCAGCTGGATTGGAAAATCCATGCCCGGATTGGTTCTCGCCGGACCTGCCGGCAGTAATGGCCTCGGAGATGTGGTCCTCGTTGATGGGGACAACTTGGTCGTTGATCTTGAGGTAGAGGTCCAGGCAATCGGCGTATGGGTTGTCTTGGAGTCGCGTGACGGGAGGGATTCGCGTGCGAATGCCCTGCCTCATGGCAGGTTGATGCTAGCGAAGGACTCGAGGACACTCGACTTGTCGGAAGACCGGTTGCTGACGATGACAGTGCTGGGGGTCTGGATTCCCTCCTCCATGACCAAAAGGTGTGGAAGCTTGTGGAGCAAGGGCAGATCTGGGTGTTGTAGGGGAGAGAGAGAGAGAGAGAGAGCTCATGACACACGGAGAAGACCAAATGAAATCACCTGCTTGCGTTCTCGGGACCTCGCCGCCGATTCTCAGTTCTTGATCATCCTCCTCTGCTTCTGCTGCGTGGCCTTATCCACCGGCTCCTCCACAGCCCTCCTCTTCCCTCTCCTGACCATCGATCTCCCCACAATTCCGCCATTGTTGTTACTAACGCCGTCGCCCACGCCCACCGTCCCCCCCACCTAAATCAAATGCCCGTTCAAATCCCCCGCCGCGTCCCCGCAGTAACCCCCTGCTCCTCCACCACCACCACCACCAATCCTCACGTCCTCTTCCCTCACGGCCCCGTTCTTCGTCAGGAAATCCTCCAGAGTCAGCTCCTCCTCTAACATGCCGCTTGCCCCGTCGCTCCCCGCCACGATCTCCTTCCACACCTCGTCCACCGTCGTCCCGACTCCGGCGTCCCCGCCATCGTCGGCGCCGCTCCCGCCCGGCAGCGACGCCCCGCCGTGGTTGAACAGCGAGGGGTCGGGAGTGGCGGGACTGTCGTCGGAGTAGATGTTCTTGAGGAGGTCGTCTATGGTGACGGCGCCGGAGCTATCGGCGGCGCTGGTTTCGGCGCTGGCGGCGGCGGCGGCGTGGCTGCCGTTGTGGTGGTCCTGGAGATTGGAGATCCGAGCGGAGAGGGAGGATGATATAGATGACCGGAGCGGCAGATGTCGATTCGCTCTCGACGACGTCATTGGGGTCCGCACCTTCGACGTCGTTAATGTGGGACCGAGAGCAAGAGTTATGAAAAAGGTGGACTTGGGAGATAGTGAGAAGAGAGAAAAAGTCAAATAAAAGAAGACAGATTGACACGTGACATGACAGCGGACTTTAACAGTGTAGATAGGATGGAAATGTAACGGAGGGCAAATTTGAAAATCTATAGAAAATTGGTGATTTTTTACATGACAGAAAAAGTTTGGAATAGATTTACATCTAAACTTAAAGTTTAGGGTTTTTAAGGGAATTAGGCCCCGGAGGAGAAGCAGGGGAGGAGGGGAGGGAGAACCACAACCCTCAGTCACTATACTCTGATTTTGGCTTATTCAGCACGTCCTCAATCTCCTTGTTTGCATTCCCTGGGGTCAATTCCTTCAAGATTAAACTTCAGATTTCAAAACCCAGGACATTAAGGTTAAATGTTATGCTCGTTTCATAAAAAAACTCCATGTGTTTTCCATGAAAATCGTTTTCAAGAAATATTGTCAGCATTTGGTTATTCTTTCTCATTAAGACTGAAATGCTCCGGACGTTAAAATTAAGAAGGAAACAACTTTTCGATATTAGACCTTACGTTGAAAGGTTATTCTCTCTCATCGCTCATAAAAGTAAGGTGAGAATGTTCCTTCATTCTAAAAAAGTAATCAAAAAGTGATACCACAGTTAGCATCCAAATCGGACGAAAAAGGAGAGAAGAAAGAAATGTCATCATAGAATTTAAGAAAAAAAAATCCTAAATAGGCATTTTCCACATTAGGAGTCACCTAGCGTTCGAATAAGCAGAAATGTAAGAAAAAAAACAACCTTCAAAGCCTGTTTTTCTTTATCCGGATAGAAAGAACTTATGAAGTATTCACTATCTAAAAATTAGGAAAAATGACATAAATGATTCATGAATTTTGGTACAATGTGCAATGTGTTCCTTAAACTTTTAATTTGTAATAGTCTATCGAGACAAGATCTGAGTGATAGTACTCTCCATGAATGAATATAAGATTAACACATTCACATAATTTCAACTTCTTATTTAAAAGAAGTAATGAACCTTCAAAGCATGTTCTTCATTATCTAGATAGAAAGAAGTTACTAAATATTCACTATTTAAAAATTAGGGAAAATGATATATGAACTTTGATTTAATATGTCCTTACCAAAAAAAAAACTTTGATTTAATATGCGATGTCATCCCAAAACTTTAAATTTGTTCAATGTAGTCATTGAACTTTCAGTACATGTTCATTTTAGTCTCTAGACTATATAAAAATTGTCATTCCATCAATTCAAGTTCAAGAACAATATTAAATATTTTCATATGGTTCAGGGACTAGATTGAATATAAACCAAAAGTTTAGAGATCATATTGAATAAATTAAAAGTCGAGGGATGACATTTCACATTGAAATAAAATTCATGAACCACATTGAATAAATTAAAAGTTTAGAAACCACATTGCACATTTTGCTAAAGTTCAAGAATTATTTGTATCATTCCCTAAAAACTCTTTAATTTAGATAATAAAAAATAGGATAAATTAAAAAAAAAAAAAATCCCGTGGTCTATTGACAATTGTTAATGTGCTAAGGCTCCTATGCAATTTTGGTTAGTGCGGATTACTCTGACGGATTTGATTTTTGAACTCATGTTTAGTCCCAATCTTATGACTGTCTCTTGTGAGTACATATCCACTTTTCAGTTCACTTTTTCGTGCATCATGTCTTAACCCATACTATCTAATATTTCCTCTTGAAGCATGATCAAGGTAGTTTACTAAACCCACGAGGGGGAAACAAAATTAACAATACATCGCTACTTAAAGTTTGTCATGCCGATGTGTAGTACCCAAGACACCATTTTCCGAGGTGGTAAGCACATCTAAAATAGGGTAAAAATTGGTCTTTACATTGGTAAAACAACGTAAAATATGGTAAATGTTACATTAAAAAGACCATCATTCACATTGATTTGCCAAATAATACGTCGAATAATGCAGATGTCAATACGTACATGAAATATATCCTTGCAATAATAAATATATGAATAGAATCTCATGATATCTTTAGTTCAAATTCTATTTAGTTTGACGCAAAAGAAAAGAGCTTATTAATTGGTTGTATAGACATACTTATTGATTTCGATGTCAAAAGACTGAGCAATACCAGCACCTATCAAACTAAAATATAAATTTTGCACAGGTGGATATGCAAATCTCACGTGACAAGGCCCGACAGTTGAACATCTCTCGTCCTTTCACTCTCTTCTCTTCTTTTGTTTCTAGGGTTAATATTACGAAAAATCTCAAATCGATATACCTATGACAATTTTACGCAAAACTATTTTTTTATCACACAAAAACTTAAAACTGCTACACTTGTAACAATTTTATCTTAAACTATTTTTTTAACCATAAAAAACCCCATACTGATACACTTATAATAATTTAATTTTACTTTTGTGATAATTTTACCCCCAAACTAACTTGTTGAGCACAAAAACCTCAAACTAGTACACATGTTTTACCCTTTGATTTTACCTCCATTGATTTTTCAGTTAAATTTTGGACACGTTAAATTGCTAAGTTTAATGACACGTGATAATTGATAGGTGTAATAATTTTGGGTTTTAATTTCTATTTGTCAAAAAAAGGTTTGTAAAATTTGTGATATTTTTCGTGATATTAATCCAATTTAACGGATACTAAAGGAGGCCAAATTTATCATAAATGTATCAATTTGGGGTATTTAGTGGTAAAAAAATTAATTGGGGTAAAATTATTACAGGTGTTAAGGTGAAATTTTTTTTTGGTGGTCAAAAAAAATAGTGACAGGGTAAAATTATCACATGTGTATTTTTTGAAATTTTTGTAATCCAAAAAATAATTTAAAATAAATTTATCAAAATATAGTGGAAATTTAAAATTTCGTGATACTAACCTTTTTATTTTTATAGAGATTTTGTTCAGTTAAAGTCTTTGCTCGTGAAATCTTCCGGTGCTGTTGCTTTTGCTCAATTTTCCTGACATTACAGTTGAACATCTCTCGTCCTTTCGTTCTCTTCTCTCCTTTTGTTTTTATAGAGATTTTGTTTGGTCAAAGTCTTTGCTCATTCAATTTCATGGTGCTCTGCTTTCTTTCCTCTAATTTCATGTCATATTAGCTGAACATCTCTTGTCCTTTCGCTCTCCTTTCTCCTTTAGATTTATAGAGGTTTTGTTCAGTCAAAGTCTTTGCTCATGAAATCTGCCAGTGCTGTTGCTTTCTTTGCTCTATTTTCCGATCATATTAGTTGAACGTTGTTCTTACTCCTAACTTGTATGACGGGCATTCACATTCGTCAAACAATAGCCGCGATGATTGAAAAGAGAGAGAGGATAACAGACATGACGAAATTGTTACTGGGTGATTGGAAGAGGCAAGGTGGGATTTATGATAATTTAGGTTCGTTTACCATAATATCTTTCATTTACAAAATGGATGATTTACGGAATTTCGAGTGCAAATTTCAGGAATCAAAATTGCAGCCTTTTTTTTTAATATAAAGGAAAGACAACAGAAGATTGTGAGATGAATCCTTAGAAACATCGCTAGTATAAACTTTTCTTGACTATTGAGATCTAGACATATCTTTATTTTTATATTAAGAGCCATGTTAACGAGTGCCTTCAAAACATTCTATTAAGCATATTTTATATGGAATAACTTCTATTTTTCAAAACTTTATATAACACGAGAAAGCATTTCGAAACTGCAAAATTTCTCAAATTATTAGTTGTTTAATAAGTGTTTTAGAAATTCTGTGAAGAAGTTCAAAGTTAGACTTCATAGCCTTTTGCAGATTGGGCTTGAGATTGTTACTTTTGTAGTCAAAGTCTGATTTCAAATACTTAAAGCTAATGCTCAAATAAAAGATGAATAGCCACCGACATATTCATATACTTAAATGTGAACGGAAATTTGTGAAGTGCATGATTTAGAAAAGCTACTGGATTCACAATTTGTTCCTTCTTAAACTACCACTTAGTAAAATGTATTTGTTACTCATTCGAATTATTGTTGTGTCCACTATTCTGGTAAAAAATTCTTACACAATCATCGTTCGATGAGCAGCGCTTGTGTTTGGAGTTACTTTGTAATTGAATTATTCTACCCATGGCCGATTGCCGGCCGTTGTTGAGCTGGCTACAAGCGAAAAGGAAAAGAAAAAAAAATAAAAAGAAAAATAAAACAAAAGAAAGAAAACAGAATAAGAAAAAATAAAAAATGATAATAAAATAAATTCAGAAAATTTTAATAAAAAATATGCAAAATCTTCTACGACAGTGTCAGGTGTATCATGTAAAATAGCTGGCGCCAACATGAGCGATTTCCGATCAAAATTAGACAGAAGAATTAAATTGGTAGATCGTCAAAAATTTTAACACTAAAATCGGCCAAAATAAAAAGTTTAGGATTGAATTGTCCGTTGCACAATAGGTTTAGGATTTGTTGAACAATTATCTCGATGAAAAATAATGTAAGCCGACTATTTTGCCAAATGAACGGAAATTGAGCATGGGAAGAATTTTGGGTCGGACTGAGAAAAAGACCAAAGTATATGATGTTGACTGAGCAGAGAAATGACGAGGCATTGACTGAGACAACCACGAAAATACAGAGGGCAAGTTGGAATTAGCCCAAGAGTAGAGATGATGATAATGGATCTGAATGGGGAATATATGTTACAATTAGTAATATTAGTTATATTAAAACTAGTTTACAATATTATTGCATTAAGTTAGTAAGATGCCTATGGATAGAGAAAAATGATGAGTGATAGACAAGATTAGTATTAAACAGTTGGTACTAAGATAAATAACTTTTAAAATCTGAAAATAAGTAGGGAGCATTGTATCGAGAGCAGATAGAAATGCTTAGCATGGAGACTAGTTCTCGTGAATAATGAACTGTTATGCTTTCAATTCAATCTAAAGCACGACGGTTCATTTTTTTTTAACGATACTCGCTAAAAATGTCAAAAAGTTAGAAATTGCAGACAAGTTTCGTTCCTAATTAATGTGAAAGGTATTCATGAAGGACCTTTCTAGCGTAACGGAGCCGTCATTTTCTTCTAGTAACGGTGCGAGGAGAGTCGCACGTTTCATCTTGCACGGGGTGGGCAACCGGAGAAAACAGCCACGGAAGAGCATCAGTTCCAATGGATGTTATATTGAGAAAACAAATTTAGTGATGTCCTCCTAGGAAAAAGTCTATGAGAATCTGAACAGAAAATTTTAACTTGAAAATATAAAAAAAGTTATATATCATTATCAACGCAATGAGAAAAGTAAATATTCACGACACAAATAAAATATTCTATGGATTTACAATTTTCTTTTTTTGGTCCATTAACATATACAACAGCAAAAAAACTCTATTATTTACACTATGAACTAAAAGTTAATATCTCTTTATAGGGAAAAAAAAGACTTACCAATTCTCTTAATTTTACTGAGCTCTTTTGCCTTTGACTGCAAACTGACAAGCATTACTTGATAAATCCAATAGTCATCAATCTATATATTTATGAACTGTTACGTGCAATTTTCCGTTGCATTCGTTAAAGGCGCAAGATTAAAAAAGCTTCAGTTAAATTATTTCGGTTGTCCAAAAATGGTGAGAATTTTTCTAACTGAGTCTTAGAAATCCAAAATAACAAAATGTTTAGAGTATCGGTGCCGTTAGTTAATCAATTTTCTATAAGAATTAAATCAACTAAATATCGTTTCGATATTGTGATTATTTAAATTTTGATCATTGATAATTTTCGTTTTTTTTCCTTCTAAACTTACTTTTTGTTAATTATGGGAACCAAAATCCCACGGAGTGGGATTTTGATTTCCCTAGGAAACCGGACAAAAAGTCATCCGGTTTCTTTGGGAAATTGTGAGGTGCAGACAGTCAGCTAAGCATTTTCTTTGCTCAATTTTCCCGACATAACAGTTGAACATCTCTCGGCCTTTCATTCTCTTCTCTTCGATTTTGTTCAGTCAAAGTCTTTGCTCATGAAATCTTCCAGTGCTGTTGGTTTCTTTACTCAATTTTCCTGACATTTACAGTTGAACATCTCTCGTCCTTTCGTTCTCTTCTCTCCTTTTGTTTTTATAGAGATTTTGTTTGGTCAAAGTCTTTCTTTGCTCATTCAATTTCATGGTGCTCTTGCTTTCTTTCCTCAAATTTCCTGTCACATCAGCTGAACATCTCTTGTACTTTCGCTCTTCTTTCTCCTTTAGATTTATAGAGCTTTTGTTCAGTCAAAGTCTTTGCTCATGAAATCTTCCAGCGCTGTTGCTTTCTTTGCTCAATTTTCCTGACATTACAGTTGAACGTTGTTCTTACTCCTAACTTGTATGACGGGCATTCACATTCGTCAAACAATAGTGGCGATGATTGAAAAGAGAGAGAGAGGATAACAGATATGATGAAATTGTTGTTGGGTGAGAGGAAGAGGCAAGGTGGGATTTATGATAATTTAGGTTCGTTTATCATAGTATCTTTCATTTACAAAACGGATAATTTATGGAATTTCGTGCGCAAATTTCAGGAATCAAAACCGCCCCCTTTTTTTCTCACTATAAAGGAAAGACAACGGAAGATGGTGAGATGAATCCTTAGAAACATCAACGGTATAAACTTTTCTTGATGATTGAGATCTAGACATATCTTTATTATTATATTAAGAGTCATGTTAACGAGTTTATTAAGCATATTATATATGGAATAACTTCTATTTTCAAAACTTTACATAACATGAGAAAGCATTTCGAAACAGCAAAATTTTTCTAATTATTAGTTGTTCAATAAGTGTCCTGGAAATTCTGTGAAGAAGTTCAAATGTCAGACTTCATAGCCTTTTGCAGATTGGGCTTGAGATTGTTACTTTTATAGTCAAAGTCTGATTTCAAATACTTAAACCTAATGTTCAAATAAAAGATGAATAGCGACCGACATATTCATATACTTAAATGTAAACGGAAATTTGTGAAGTGGATGATTTAGAAAAAGCTACTGGATTCACAATTTGTTCCTTCTTAAACTACCACTTAGTAAAATGTACATGTTACTCATTCGAATTATTGTTGTGTCCACTATTCTGGTAGAAAAATTCTTACACAATCATCGTTCGATGAGTGGCGCTTGCGTTTGGAGTTACTTTGTAATTGAATTATTCTACCCATGGCCAATCGCCGGCCATTGTTGAGCCGGCTACAAGCGAAAAGGAAAAGAAAAAAAATAAGAGGAAAAACAAAACAAAAGAAAGAAAATAGAATAAGAAAAAATAAAAAATGATAATAAAATAAATTCAGAAAATTTTAACAAAAAATATGCAAAATCTTTTACAATAGTGCCGAGTGTGCCATGTAAGATAGCTGGCGCCAACATGAGCGATTTTCGATCAAAATTGACCAGAAAAATAAAACTGATAAATCGTAAAAAAGTTTAAGACTAAATTGGTCAAAATAAAAAGTTTAGGATTGAATTGTCCGTTGCACGATAGGTTTAGGATTTGTTGAACAATTATCTCGATGAAAAACAATGTAAGCCGACTATTTGGCCAAATGAACGGAAATTGAGCATGTGAAGAATTTTGTGTCGGACTGAGAAAAAAAACCAAAGTATACGATGTTCACTGAGCAGAGAAATGACGAGGCATTGACTGAGACAACCACGAAAATACAGAGGGCAAGTTGGAATTAGCCCAAGAGTAGAGATGATGATAATAGATCTGAATGGGGAATATCTGTTACAATTAGTAATATTAGTTATATTAAAACTAGTTTACAATATTATTGCATTAAGTTAGTAAGACAAAATTAATATCGAACAGTTGGTACTAAGATAAATAACTTTTAAAATCCAAAAATAAGTAGGGAGCATTGTATTGAGAGCAGATAGAAATACTTAGGATGGAGACTAGTTCTCATGAATTATGAACTGTTATGCTTTCAATTCAATCTAAAGCACAATGGTTCATTTTGTTTTTTTACGATACTCGCTAAAAATGTCAAAAACTTAGAAATTGCAGACAAGTTTCGTTCCTAATTAACGCGAAAGGTATTCATGAAGGACCTTTCTAGCGTAACGGCGTCGTCATTTTCTTCTAGTAACGGTACAAGGAGAGTCGCACGTTTCATCTTGCAAGGGGTGGGCAACCGGAGAAAACAGCCATGGAAGAGCATCAGTTCCAATGGATGTCATATTGAGAAAACAAATTTAGTGATGTCCTCCTAGGAAAAAAATCTATGAGAATCTGAACAGCAAATTTTAACTTGAAATTATAAAAAAAAGTTATATATCATTAGGAAAGTAAATATTCACGACACAAATAATATATTCTATGGATTTACAATTTTCTTTGTTTGGTGCATTAACATATACAACAACAACAAAACTCTATTATTTACACTACGAAATAAAAGTTAATATCTCTTTATAGGGAAAAAAAAGACTTACCAATTCTCTTAATTTTATCAAGCTCTTTTGCCTTTGACTGCAAACTGACAAGCATTACTTGATAAATCCAATAGTCATCAATCTATATATTTATGAACTATCACCGTGTTATGTGCAATTTTCCGTTGCATTCGTTAAAGGCGCAAGATTAAAAAAGCTTCAGTTAAATCATTTCGGTTGTCCAAAAATGGTGAGAATTTTTCTAACCGAGTCTTAGAAATCCAAAATAACAAAATGTTTAGAGTATCGGTGCCGATAGTTAATCAATTTTCTATAAGAATTAAATCAACTAAATATCGTTTCGATATTGTGATTATTTAAATTTTGATTATTGATAATTTTCGTTTTTTTTCCTTCTAAACTTACTTTTTGTTAATTATGGGAACCAAAATCCCACGGAGTGGGATTTTGATTTCCCTAGGAAACCGGACAAAAAAGTCATCCGGTTTCTTTCGGAAATTGTGAGGTGCAGACAGTCAGCTAAGCATTTTCTTTGCTCAATTTTCCCGACATGACAGTTGAACATCTCTCGTCCTTTCATTCTCTTCTGTCCTTTCGTTTTTATAGAGATTTTGTTCAGTCAAAGTCTTTGCTCGTGAAATCTTCCAGTGCTGTTGCTTTCTTTTGCTCATGACAGTGGAACATCTCTCGTCCTTTCATTCTCTTATCTCCTTTTGTTTTTATAGAGATTTTGTTCAGTTAAAGTCTTTGCTCGCGAAATCTTCCAGTGCTGTTGCTTTCTTTTGCTCATGACAGTGGAACATCTCTCGTCCTTTCATTCTCTTATCTCCTTTTGTTTTTATAGAGATTTTGTTCAGTTAAAGTCTTTGCTCGCGAAATCTTCCAGTGCTGTTGCTTTCTTTGCTCAATTTTCCTGACATAACACTTGAACATCTCTCGTCCATTCGCTCTCTTCTCTCCTTTTGTTTTTATAGAGCTTTTGTTCAGTCAAAGTCTTTGCTCATGAAATCTTCCAGTGCTGTTGCTTTCTTTGCTCTATTTTCCGGTCATATAAGTTGAACGTTCTTCTTACTCCTAACTTGTATGACGGGCATTCACATTCGTCAAACAATAGCCGCGATGATTGAAAAGAGAGAGAGGATAACAGACATGACGAAATTGTTATTGGGTGATTGGAAGAGGCAAGGTGGGATTTATGATAATTTAGGTTCGTTTACCATAATAT
Source organism: Syzygium grande (assembly GCA_024733475.1). Taxonomy (NCBI): domain Eukaryota; kingdom Viridiplantae; phylum Streptophyta; class Magnoliopsida; order Myrtales; family Myrtaceae; genus Syzygium; species Syzygium grande. Next base: position 23,872,787 of record JAMXDD010000002.1, read on the forward strand.
CTTTCATTTACAAAATGGATAATTTACGAAATTTCGGGTGCAAATTTCAGGAATCAAAACTGCAGCCTTTTTTTTTTCCCAACACAAAGGAAAGACAACAGACGATTGTGAGATGAATCCTTAGAAACATCGCAAGTATAAACTTTTCTTAACTATTGAGATCTAGACATATCTTTATTTTTATATTAAGAGCCATGTTAACGAGTGCCTTGAAACATTCTATTAAGCATATTTTATATGGAATAACTTCTATTTTTCAAAACTTTATATAACACGAGAAAGCATTTCGAAACTGCAAAATTTCTCTAATTATTAGTTGTTTAATAAGTGTCCTAGAAATTCTGTGAAGAAGTTCAAAAGTTAGACTTCATAGCCTTCTGCAGATTGGGCTTGAGATTGTTACTTTTATAGTCAAAGTCTGATTTCAAATACTTAAAGCTAATGTTCAAATAAAAGATGAATAGCAACCGACATATTCATATACTTAAATGTGAACGGAAATTTGTGAAGTGCGTGATTTAGAAAAGGTAATGGATTCACAATTTGTTCCTTCTTAAACTACCACTTAGTACCCGATCAAAAAAAAAACTACTACTTAGTCAAATTTACATGTTAGTCATTCGAATTATTGTTACGTCCACTATTCATGTAGAAAAAATTCTTACACAATCACCGTTGGATGAGTGGCGCTTGTGTTGGAGTTACTTTGTAATCGAATTATTCTACCCGTGGCCAGTCACCGGCCATTGCAAAAATCTTTAAAAATTTTAATAAAAAATTGCAAAAATCTTCTACGACAATGCTGACTATGCGACATAAGATAGCCGATGCCTACGTGAGCGATTTCCGATCAAAATTGACCAGAAAAACTAAATTGGTAAATCGTCAAATGGTTTAGGACTAAATTAACCAAAATAAAAAGTTTAGAACTAAATTATCCGTTGAGCAATAGGTTTATCATTTTTTGGACAATTATATCGATAAAAAACAGTGTAAGCCGACTAATTGGCCGAATGATCGGAAATTGAGTATGTGAAGAATTTTGGGTCGGACTGAGACAAAAAACCAAAGTATACGGTGTTGACTGAGCAAAGAAATAACGCGGCATTGACCGAGAAAACCATGAAAATACAGACGGCAAGTTGGAATTAGCCCAAAAGCAGAGATCATGATAGTGGATCTAAAAGGGGAATATATGTTACAATTAATAATATTAGTTATATTAAAACTAGTTTACAATATTATTGTATTAAGTTAGTAAGATGCCTATTGATAGAGAAAAATGATGAGTGAAAGACAAGATTAGACAAGATTAATATCGAACAGTTGATACTGAGATAAATAACTTTTAAAATCCGAAAATAAGTAGGGAGCACGGTATCGAGAACAGATAGAAATGCTTAGGATGGAGACTTGTTCTGGTGAATAATGAACTATTGTGCTTTCAATTCAATTTAAAGCACAATAGTTTTTTTTTTTACGATACTTGCTAATAATGTCAAAAACTTAGAAATCGCAGACAAGTTTCCTTCCTAATTAATGTGAAAGGTATTCATAAAATTAGTCCACCACGTGTTATGTTAGCTTGCTTGCGTGTACGACAACCTCTGCTTAATTTCCACTGATGGAACCTTCGGTTGGTCAACATAATATACTTTTCTTAACTTGACTTTGTCTTACTGATTGACTTGGACATTCCTTCTTTTTAGTCGGAGACTTGGACATTTCAATGTTAGATGAAGCCCAACGGATCTTTTCGATCGATATAATCCTTCCCTTTATTCACCCTCCACCACAATAACCAAGCTCAAACTTCTATTCTTTCATCAAGTAGTGGGGAGATGATTAATTCTCTCGGATCCATGGTTTTGTACCGTGTATTTCTACTTGTATTGCAGGTTCTACTGCTAGGGGCGAGTTGCGATGCAAAGAACAATCACTTATGCGTTGCTTCATCTTGCGGCGAGGTCCGTAACATAAGCTTTCCCTTTCGATTGAAGGACGATCCAAAAAGCTGCGGCAATTCTAAGTATGAGTTAGCTTGTGAAGATAATCGCACTGTTGTATATCTATCTGCTGGCCGATATTATGTAAAGTCGATCAATTACACTTTCTATCAAGACGAAGAAAACTTCAGTGGTTACATCACGGTGGTTGATGATGGACTGCAAAAGGGTAATTGCTCATCCCTCCCTCGTTACTCATTAGCACATGCCAACTTTAGAGGCTCCTCCATTCCATTCCATCTTACTTATGAATCCTTACTAGCATCGGTGGTCTTCGTGAAGTGCTCACAACCCATTACTTCTTATTCATATATCAATACCAAACCATGTATTGATGGAGCATACTCTGCCAACACGTCCCCTAGTATTTCCCAAATGAAGGAGTACTCATATGCTGTACAGAATGGCTCTGGTCTAAAGGTAGGTGATATCAAGGATTCTTGCACTATAACCATGATAGCATCGGCATCGGATATCTTGGGATGGAAAGGAGATCAACATAGTGGGAGCTCACCATACAAAGACCTCCACAACATGATGTCCGAGGGATTCGATCTCCGCTACTTTACAAGTTCATCACGAACATGGCATTAGCTTTTTGCTTCATGGGTTTCAGATATGGAGGGATGGGGTGCTCATACCGTAAGTGTCTTTCCATGAAACTTTTCTTTCTTACATTTATTGATTCGGATGATGTTCTTTCACATAACTCGTAGACCATATAGTCTGGCTTTTACATTATCCAACTCAGGTAAAAAGTCGTTAGAGGTGTCAAAATGGGTCATGGACCCTTTGTTTGACTTGTATTTTCAGGACCAGATTGTATATGGATTTTTTAAACATTAAAGGGTCATGTAAACATGTGTTAAAAAGTTGAACTTAATGAATTTCTGGAAAAGCCTTTTTTGGGCCCCTTTTTTGTCCCTGACCAAGAAGGCAAATGGCTCGGGCTTCAAGGAAGAAGGTCTTGATGTAACGCCCCAGTGTAGTCCACCGAAGTTTAATCTCGCTATTGTGATCGATTGCACGTTCCGCTTTATGCAACAATGACAAGTTGCGCCTACTAATAATGGTAAATTGTGTGTAGCACCAATTATATGACTTCACATTCTGACATGTATCATACCTTAATGTCAATAAGCTTTCTACATCGAACACAAGTTAAATAAAACAATACAATAATTTCCAATTAGAGTAGTATCGAATTTTTTCAATTTGAAAAACATAATGATTTTCTAACATTTAAATACATATGAAAAGTCGTAAATTGGGAACAGAAGCCCCCAAAACAACCTTTTAAGTCTATGCCTGTGAATCTATTATTGGTTCATTTCCTTTTGTTGTGTTATTGCTTGGCATTGTTTATTGGTGCCAATTTTTTAATTTAATCCAACTTGTCTTCCTTCCTTTGTTAGTTTCTATTATTATCCATTGATTGGTCGTTCATTGTTCGGAAATTTTTAATGAATTTCTTGTTTTTCTGCAGACACATATGCATGGGGCACCACCGTAAAATATGCTTTAGAAACAATGGCAAATATCCTCTTTGTATTTGGTATGAATAATTATTTTCTGCTCGCAGTTTTCAATATCTTACTTGTACCTCGCCAAACAGAAAAACCTCTGTAAATGTGCTTCACATCAATAGAAAAACCTAAGAAAAGATTAGTCTATGCTAATCTTTTGACAATTTTCTCTGCAGTTCACTTCATCGCCGCAAAATTTGTACTCGGAGCTCCATGTGTATTGATATTTCTAATATATAAGTGGAGGAGAAGGCACTATGCAATGGATGCAAACATCGAAGAATTTCTTCGAGCTCATAACAACTTTCTACCTATAAGGTACTCTTACTCGGACATCAAGAAAATCACAAAAATTTCAAACACAAACTTGGGGAAGGAGGATATGGTTCCGTGTACAGGGGAACACTTAGAAGTGGCAATGAAATTGCAGTTAAGATTTTGAACAAACCAAAATCTAATGGCCAAGACTTTATAAGCGAAGTGGCTACTATTGGAAGGATCCACCATGTCAATGTCGTGCAACTTGTTGGCTATTGTTTCAATGACTCCAAACAAGCTCTAGGTACGATTTCATGCCGAACGGATCTTTGGATAAGCACATTTTTTCTAGAGATGACAATAGATTTCTTGATCATAAGAAATTATATGAGATCTCTCTTGGTGTGGCTAAAGGAATAGAATATCTACATCGGGATGTGACATGCAAATTTTACATTTTGACATCAAACCTCACAATATTCTTTTAGACCAAAATTTCACTCCAAAAGTTTCTGACTTTGGGCTTGCAAGACTTTATCCCACAAATCACAACATAGTATCATTGACTGCTGCAAGAGGAACCTTGGGATATATGGCTCCCGAGCTATTTTACAAGGACATTGGTGGCGTCTCTCATAAAGCTGATGTTTATAGTTTTGGGATGTTGCTAATGGAAATGGCCGGTAGGAGGAGAAACGTAAATGCAAATATTGAGCGTTCAAGCCAAATTTATTTCCCTTTGTGGGTTTATGATCAACTCGGCAAAGAAAAGGAGGTTGAAATGGAAGAAGTAGAAGAGGAAAGAGAGATATCTAGAAAGATGGTAATAGTTGCTCTTTGGTGTATACAGTTAATGCCCGATGATCGGCCATCAATGAGCAGGGTCCTAAATATGCTTGAAGGAGATATTGATAAATTGCGACTACCCCCGAAACCGCTTCTATATCCGTCCGAGAAGCCAGTTGACGATGTCGACATTGAAATAGAACTTGAATCATTCTCAGCCTCATCAAGTGCTCCGACAACTTCTAACGGGTACCAATTTCGGAATAACAATGAAATTATGGAATCATGCGTTGTTTAATTTTCTTTTCTCCATGTGGGAATGAAATGCAAAATGGACATAGTTGCATCAGAAGCATAATTGACATGTAATTGGTGAACCTAGATAATTTCAGCGTTTGTTAATTCCTGTGTTTTGTAGAAGAATTGCCTCATGGCTATCTATTTACACTTCTTGTTTCTTGAATGCTCTTGATATGATAGACCAAGCTCGTCTTGTATGGAGTAATGAATCTTTCTCTCTTCTCTCCACTGTCCAATATCAAGCAGATTCACGCTCTTCCCTTCCCGCCAAAACCTCTCACCCTCGACCCTTGACCGCCACCCGATCACCCACCTCGATGGCGGCCACCTCCACAGAGCAATCTCCCGCCTCAACCTCATGTCCCGTGATGGGTCCCATATGACCTCCTCCCTTCTCTCTCCTCCTCAACTCCTTCATTCGCTCCCATGCGTTTTGCGCTCGGGGGCGTGTCCACCAGCGCTTGGTTAGTCCCAGCTCGAGCCCAACTTGGCGATTCTCAACTTAGCTCATCAATCTCTACTCAAAATCCAATGACTGGGCTGAGGCGGAGAGGATTTTCATGGACATGGGTTGTAAGAGGGACTTGGTTTCTTGGAGTTCCATGATCACTTGTTTTGCCAATAGTCTCATGGAGTTTGAAGTGGTTGATACTTTCGTTCATATGCTTGAAGATGATTTTTTCCCTAGTGATTATTGTTTCGCAGCAGATATCCGGGCATGTTCGGCTCCGGAGAATGCATCGACTGTCTTAATTCCGATGCGTGTTTTTGGTATGCATTGATAGACATGTTTGGTTTTTTCATGGACATGGGTAGTAACGTGGTTGCTTGGACTTTGAAATCATGGAAAAATAATTATTTTTATTTTTTTTGTTTTTTTTTGGTGGAATTATCTTTTTGCTGGAAGATGAGTCTTGAGTCCCGAACTCGTAATTTTAAGTATAAATATAACTTTTGCCAAAATAAAAGCTCAAGTTATCGAAGGGTAAAATTAAATAGCTAATGAAATACCTAATCCTAGAACCATCGTTTGTGTCTTCACTCCTTTCCTCTTTTGTCCCCATGTCCCAATGGCCATGCCCAGGTACTTAGCCATCGCGCCCAAGTCAATGTTGCCTAGCCAAGCGTTTATATTTAGTCGTGTTTTGAAAAATTATTTTTTAATTTTCAAAAGAGGAAATCATTTTCATAAATCTAATAAAAGCATTTCCATTGATTATGAAATTTTTTTCCGTTAACTCATTTTCCTAACCGATTCTAAAGTCGGAAAATGTTGTCTGACAGAAAATTTTTCGCAAATCAATTAAAAAGCTAGCCACCTTCTTTGGAAATGACTTCCACATAAAATATTTCCTTCTGCGAAAAATTTTTTGCGAAACAACCGAAATATTAATGCCGTTGGTTCTGATATTGGAAGTCTAATCGTGGAAGGACAATCAATTGACACTAGTGAATGCAAACAAGAAAATGCGGACGTGTTGAGTAAGCAATAAGAAGAGTATACATAATTATATTTGAAATGTATAGTAAATTTAATGAACCAAGAAATTTCAGGGCATAGATATTGGATTTCTAAGCTCCGTTCGTTTTATGAAAAATGTGACATTTTTAAAAAATATTTTTCGGAAAGTTATTTTCAAGGAAGATAACAATATTTTTCGATATTTAGCTAAAACTTGAAAAATGAACTGGAACATATTGTCCGTCTTTCGGTATGGAAAATCTAATTTCATTTTCCTCCTCACATTCCTTTTAAAAAAATTCAAAATTTTAATTATTTTTTATTTTTGAATAATTTTCTATATTTCTTTTCTTTTCATTTTGTTTCTCCTTCTTTTTTTCTTTTCTTTCTTCCTTTGCTGACCACGGCGATGGTTGGCGACCAGCTATAGGCAAGGGACGAGCTCGCCCAAGGCCGACAACGCCGGCCTCGCCTCCCCTGTCCTCACCTTTGAAGGAATGTGAAGGAGTGTATAGAGGAAAAGAGTACAAAAAATATTTTCTCCACTTTAAAAGGTGTTCGTTCCCTCGAGCTTGACTAGTTTATTTTCCATGAACTGAGCCCACGGCGAAATATCCGCAAAACATTTTCCTCGAATTTGCGCGTTCTATTACCGGTCAAAGTCAACAGTCAAGCCAGTCGGACAGAAGTCAAAGTCGTCGCTGATTGGTTCAAACCACTGCGCGTTCCCGCACCGAATCCCCCTCCCCCTCTCTTTCTCTCTCGCCACCTCCGTCCATGGCGCCGGCCCTCTGAACCAATTCTGCGGGGCACCGGAAACTTCACCGCCAACGGCACCTATGCGGCCAGCCTCAGCACCCTCCTCGCCTCCGTTGCAGCAGCTGCCAATGCCAACGACGCCGACTACGGCTTCTACAACCTCTCCGCCGGCCAGAGCCCCGACGCCGTCAACGCCATCGCCCTCTGCCGGGGCCACGCCGGGCTTGCCGACTGCCGGAGCTGCCTGAACGACTCCGCTGCTGAGATCACCCGCTGGTGCGCGGCGCAGAAGTAGGCGATCCTCTGGTACGACAACTGCATGCTCCGGTACTCGAACCGATCCATTTTTGGGGCCAAGGAGTATATGCCTCACTTCTCCATCTCAAACCCCAACAATGTCACCAACAATGTCGATCAGTTCAATCAGGTTCGTAAACGGAAAGTTATTTTTTACGTGCTTATGATCAGCTGTTCCTGACTTTATACATTGCATTGCATTTCGTTTGTTTCCATGAAAGCAGAGTGCATGCTTCTTGACGTGTTGACTTCGTTGACTTTCATCGAAACTTTCCAAAGTTCTCGACGTAGTAACCATAAGAATCCTCATCTCCGTTTGACAATGTGCCCGAAAATGTGGATCAGTTGGATCAGGTTGCTTCACGAGTCTAATTCCATCGTGGTTAGATGCACTTTGTAATGCTTTACCCTCTCTTTTAATATCACCCATTACTTGTACGGTTAAGGGGATAATCCGACCATAGCACTAGTCATTAGGATTGCTTTTCTTGTTTTCTTGACTGGTTGAGTGTGGACCAACCAATAGCCCATTTTGAAGTGCTAGACAGTTTCCTACAGAGCACACGGTTAACCATGGTGCTAACTATGTTTTTGTTTTCTTGTTGCTTTTTTTCATTGTCTCTGCAACTTGTTCTCAAAGAATGTGTTTTTTCCCTTTCGTCTTGAATTCTTGAACTTTATGTTTCCTGTAAGCCATTTGGATTGGCACATAGCTTTTCAGGGTAGTATGAGCTCACAGGCGCATTTGATTTTAGGTATCGTTCATGGATAGCAGCTAACAATTCATATTGCATTAAGATTGAGTCGGATTTTATGGTTTTGGTCGTGACAAAGTACTAGTTCTTGTTTTCTTCTCCCGACAGTAGCTTATAGTTTTGTTCCATTTTCTAGGTTTTGAGAAATCTGATGGATGGTTTGAGAGACCAAGCTGCAAGTGGCAATTCAACGCGGAAATTTGCCGTTGGAAACATGACAGCTCCAAACTTCCAAACTCTGTTTGGATTTGTGCAGTGCACTCCAGACTTGTTGCGGCAACAATGCGACGATTGTTTGGTGACATCTATTGGACGTATTCCTCAGTGTTGTAATCAGAAAGAAGGAGGGAGGCTTTTTAGTCCCAGTTGCAATATCAGGTTTGAGTTATACTGCTTTTTTTATCCTTCGGCTTATGAGCAGCCACCATCACCACCACTGGCACCACAATCACCAGTTTCTCCTCCGCCTCCAATGAATAACCCATCCGCTAAAGGTACTTCCTTCTAATGTCCAATGACCTGTGCCAGAGCATTCTATTTGTGTTTTCAATTGTCTGTAGGACAAACATGATAATAAATGTGACCAAGCATGTTTGTAACTTCAATGAGCTCCTACAAACAAGGGACTAGGGGTTGTATGTCTCCTTCCCCTGCTCCTCCTCCTTTGAGTATGGTCGCATTAAGTGGATTTTAAAGCATGATGTAATTCAACTTTTGATTCCGAGTGTAATAAGTTCCTGAGACACTTATGTTTCCTCTTGAATGAGGTATAAGTGTGAAATAACTAGCAGATGAGAAATTAATGAGATTTGTGATGCGTCATGAGTCTTTTTTTTTTTCTTTCAATTTAAGTATCACTGTCTGAAGTAATTTCATCTGGAAACTGATAGAATAACACCGAGGACTGCTTTAAATGTGCAACCCCCCCCCCAAAAAAAAAACTATTTTTGGTAATTGGGTCTGAACACTGATGTCTATGAGTTTATTGTCTAACATAAGAGCTCTTCCTTTTTTCAGGAAAGGATACTAACTCAGGTCATATTGCCCTCATTATCACAATCCCAACTGTTGGATTATCTCTTTTAATATCTGGAATGTTATGGATCTGCTTTAGGTCAAGACGACTAAAAGAAAATTTTGAAGGTAAGTTTTGATTGATTCCGCATGACTGATTTTCATAGTGTACTGGGTGAATACGATCTATGTGAAATATATCAGCAGCCAGTAGGTTTAGCCATGATGTGCAAAAGCTAGTAACTAATCAGAAACTCAGAGGCCGGTGATTTCTGACTAAACGAGGACAGATTCAGTGTGGGCAATAGTTATCAAAGTTCCCTCATTGCTCTGGAAAACCTTTTATTTGCTACCATCATCCAGAGGAGAAAATTTTCTTCGATTGGATTAACTATTAAACAAGAATGAAGTATTATTAACTGTTAAACTAGCAGACAGGCTTACCGTTTATGTGGAATTAGACAATAAGCAACTTTGCATTTTCCACTTTGCAGCTGTACCTATAGATGAAATTAGAAATGCAGAATCCCCTAAAGACGATTTGAATACCATCAGGGAAGCAACAAATGACTTCTCTGATGCAAATAAGTTGGGACAAGGTGGATTTGGCATAGTTTACAAGGTAATCATTGCAAATTGTTCATTCATAAAATAACGAGAGAATTTGAAACATTCATATGTATATGGCTGCTTTTTGCATTCTTTTTCAGGGAACATTGGCCAATGGACAAGTTATAGCAGTAAAAAGGCTGTATGTAGATTTGGGACAAGGTGATCGAGAATTTAAGAACGAGGTCCTCTTGGTTGCAAGGCTTCAACACCGGAATTTGGTTAGGCTCCTAGGTTTTTGCCTGGAGGGGAGAGAAAGGCTTCTTTTATATGAATTCGTGCCAAACTCAATGCCTGGATCACTTTATATTCGGTATGATCATGCCATTCTATTCCAGCATCATCCGATTCAAGAGTTACTGAAGTGCATGTCGCAAATCTACATTTAGAAAGTCACCTTGCATTAGTTACATCAGCTATAACCTATCGTCAATTTGCCATGCAGATCCCGTTAGGCGTAGGCAGCTAGATTGGGAAAGGCATCAAAAGATAATAGGAGGCATTGCTCATGGGCTTCTTTGTCTTCATGAGGATTCTCAACTTCGAATTATTCATCGGGATCTTAGAGTGAGCAATATTTTGCTAGACGTAGAGATGACCCCTAAAATTTCAGATTTTGGTATAGCAAGGCTATTTGTGGTGGATCAAACTCAAGACGCCACAAACAAGGTTGTTGGCACTTAGTAAGTAACATATAGCAGAATATCTTGAAATAAATCCAGTTAATTCCTGTACCATTCCCCATATAATCTGAATAGCTAGCAGATACAAAGGCACAACATAATAATTGGAACTGTGTTGAAAGTGCTCATTTTTTTTGTCATGCAGTGGTTGTCCACCACTAACTATTCTAAAAGTTTAAACTGTTAAATGAAAGCTTGATTTATTATTTAAATATTCTAACACTTAATTTTTGTATATTTCAATATGTATATATTAATAAATAACACATCAGCTTATTTATAGGCTTTATTGGATAACTATTCTAGGATAATATCTCTATTAAGATATGCAAAATCAAATGGAGATAAATGCGCAATACACGTCAATACACGTGCAACATACGTGCAATACATGTGCAACATATGTGCGATATACGTGCAACTTTGAGAGATATAAATAATCAATAAGATTATCAAAATATTCATAACAATGGAACTCATCCTAGACAAATTCCTAATTATTTTTAACATCCCTTTTCAAACTCAAAGTGACTAAGGCTGCGCACGACAACCATTTTGTACCCAGAATCAGATTCTGGGCAGAAATGATTTTTTTTTTATTCTGTACTCGGAAACAAAAAAATGAGCACTTAGAGAGTGGCCGGAAAAGAGTGATGGACGTGAATTTGAATGAGTCGAGCAACTGTCCTTACCATACTGAGTTTGCATTTGTGATTCATTGCAGGCCTGGAGAAGTTGGAGGGAAGGGACCCCCACAAATCTCATAGATCCTAGTTTGGCGGATGGTTCGAGGACTGAAATTTTGAGATGCATTCATGTTGGATTGTTGTGTGTTTAGGAAATTGAGGCCGAGAGACCGACCATGGGTGTTGTGGTTTTGATGCTCAACAGTTACTCCACCACCTTGCCACTACCATCATGTCCTGCATTCGTTTTGCGTAGTATATCTGAATCTGATAAAGCATCGCAGGTGACAGTAACTCATTCTAATCGATCCGAGAGCAGAAAAATTCAAGTATCAGTGAACGAGGCTTCAATCACTGAGTTATATCTTCGATGATCACAAACTGGAGCCTAAACCTGTGTGCTTCTTCTGTTTGTTTGTGTTAAATTCATTTTTCCTTTTGCTAGGAGATGAGATGCATAGGAAACGTTCCACGAGTCAACTACATTGTGATATCATGTATCTTAAGTTACGTTCTACATCTAAACTTTTTAGCTTGTTTTTCAAATTTAATTTAAATAAATTTTTTAATAAAAATCAGATTTAGATCAAAATGAGGTTATTTTAGCCACGTCATCACTACATAGGATAGAGAAGATTTTTAAGATAATCTTAAGTAAACTTTTCATGTAGAAAAAAGGAGAACACTTTGCTTGTTCGAGTTCACACTAATTTTTCTCATTACTTTGCATTTGAAAATCCTGTCAACTTAATGACACTAATAATTTCTAGCAGCAAACTAGGTTATCAAGAGAGATGAAAAAAATCATCAATGATCAAAAAGAAAAATGAATTGAGCTAATAATTTGATGAGAAAAAAATTAAGGATATGTGCACCAGAAGTCCTACAACTTGTCACGAAAGTGTAATTGAGTCATAAAACTTACAAAAAGTGTAATCAAGTCTTAAAACTTGTCAAATTGGTTCAATTGAGTCCTTTCTTTAACTCTATCCAATTTGGCTAAAGAAAAATGCTAACGTGGCTTTTTTATTATTATTTTTTCTATTCTACATGGTGATAACATGGCCAAAACGACATAATTTTAGTCCAAATCTGATTTTTAATTAAAAAATTATTTAAATTAAATTAAATTTGAAAAATAAGCTAAATATTAAAAAAAAATAATAGAGTAGCAACAAACCAGTGGTGAGGGTTACAAGCCCTCGACTGGCCGGGGCCTAGCGACCCCCACCGGCCCTTCCTGGCGATGGTGGGGAGGCGGCGATGAGGGCTTGCAACCCTCCCGCCTGGTTTGTCCCCTTTTTTTATATTATTTAGTTTGTTTTTCAAATTTAATTTAAATAATTTTTTTTATTAAAAATCATATTTAGATCAAAATGACGTTATTTTAGCCATATCATCACTATATATGATAGAAAACATAATAAAAAAATCACATTAGCATTTTTTGTTAGCTAAATTGGACGGAGTTAACGAATGGACTCGCTTGAATCAATTTGACAAGTTTTAGGGTTTGATTGCACTTTTTACAAGTTTTAAGACTCAATTGCAATTTATTAACAAGTTTTAGAACTTCAAATGCAACTTGACCCAAAACATTGTTTGCTAGAAGCTCAACCAGTGAATGATCACAAAGAAGACACCAAATTATGGGGACGACGCCTGCATGACGTGCCTTGAAGGATGATGATGATAACCAAGAGAAAACAAAATCTCACAATGGGACGAGAGAAAGTAGAAGCCGAAGAGGACGAAGGAGGAGAAGAAACAAAAGATTGTGGGTCAAAGTCGTGATTGGTAGAGCTTAATTTAACAAGACTTTGTTCAAGAAATTCCAGTGCTATCACTTTCAGGGCAAGTTCCATGCATTTCTCATTTGAATTCAATTATTTGCATCGACATCTTTGACCTCCCCATTCGATATCTCAATTATATGAACTATCCGTCTTTATAAGATAGAATAAATCTACATCCTAATTATATGTTACACTAGCGATGGACCCAATTGAACCGAATAAACATAAATCAATTTTAACTACTAGAAATAGTTGCCTAGCAATATCCGACACATAATATAATGTCCAACCTTCAAATATATATATATGTATATTCAAAATTAGGATAAAATTGCAAAAACATACCATGTTCTATTGTTAATGTGCTATGGTCCTTGTGCAAATTTGGTTCGTGCAGCTTGTTTTGACAGATTTGATTTTCGAACTAATATTCAGTACGTATTTTAGGACTTTCTCCCCTAAAATCACGTCCACTTTCCAATACATTTTTTTTGGGGCATATTTTAACCTATGCTATCAAATATGTCCTTTTAAGGCATGATCAATAATACATCGCTACTTATAGCTTGTCATGCACATCCATAGTACCCAAAAAACAATTCTTGACAAGCTATCAAATAATAAAATAAACAAAACAGAAAAATAGATCGAACATCGGATTTACGTAGTTTGATTGAGGTAACTTACGTCTACGGTGGGAGTAACAAAGAATCTCATTATAGATCAAGTAATACAAGCGGAAGTTACAATCACGCTTGAATAACTCAAACACTCATAATATTTTTTAAGCCTCAATTACACGCATTAACCTCATATAGTGTTTAGCTTCATAATGTCTTACTAAATAATCTTTTAATCTCGTAGAAGAACTAATAAATTTTACCACAAGATTTCATCAGCTCGACGCTTAAATAATTAATGTAAAGCTCTTTGTGCACGAACTTCATGGTGTCACTTGCAAAACATATGCAAGCTCCCCACTCCGGAACAAGCCCTTAAACAAGTATATATGGTATAGTGCCGCCAGAGGAGTCTTGACTCCAATTTGTAAAATAGTAAATTGTCGTACCCAGGACGTAGTCAAAGTTGAACTTTCAGTTCTTGATTGCAACTCCAATGCACATTAGGAAAGGTAATTTCCGGGTATTTTCTTTATCCTGTTTTGCTTGAAATCCTTGTCCAACTTGGACTCTAACACCAAAAAAAAAATATCTGAATTTCCGTGGCACATGTTTGGGCATCCACAAATAATAATAATTTATCTTGAGTCGGGTTTTGTTCCTGAGCTCAAACCCTAAATATATTTTAACACTTCAGGATGTTAAATACATCTAAATTAGGGTAAAAGGGCCTTGCACTGGTAAATAACGTAGGGCACAGTATATGCTTTATGAAAAAGTCCATTATTCGCATTGATTTGCCTAATAATAGATTGAATGTGGATGAAATGTAGAGGTGAAACCGTACCAAAAATATATCCTTGGAATAATAAATACGTGAAAAGAATGACATGATAATTTTAGTTCAAGTTCTACTTAGACGGATTAACGCAAAGGAAAAGGGCTTATTAATTGGTTGTATGCATAATGTTAAGTACGTGAATTAACGCAAAGGAAAAGGGCTTACTATGAATTAACGCAAAAGAAAAGAGCTTATCATAGCATTTACTGACTATGCAACATCATTACTCGACGAGGATTACTAATGATTCATATATTGAAGGGTAGAGCATTGAATTGTCCATGTTTAAGACAACTCCGCATTCACTTAACTAGGGAAAGACTAACGAAAAGAGCCTGAATTTGTATGTTCTAATGTTTTGGAGTAACATATTTAGGACGTATTATCCATTCACCACCTTTTATTCCGATGAAGGGCCTCCGACAATATCAACACATACATTCTTTAAATAACAATAAATCTGAAAAATAAAACGTGATATCTGTGCAAATAATGTACATTTTCTCTGGATTTATTGATCCTTTGTTTAGGTAATAAAACTTACATCAATGGCATTCAAGGCTCGAAACCGGATCGCTTGGATTTGCTCGCCCTAAAAACTCGAAAGAAAGGAAAGTGCGAAAAGATTAAAGGAGCATTCATTCCACAGAAAATGAGAGGTTTGAAAAACATTTTTCAAAAAAAGATTATTTATATCGTTTAGAAAAATTAGCCAATGGAAAATATTTTCGTCATCGATAACAATCTATGCCTAACTTTTTTCGTGGGTGATAGAAAAATTTTTTAATTCATTTTTTTTTGTAAACAAATTAAGAGATTCCTTTTCGAAAATGTTTTCCAAATCACTCATTTCTGCGAAGTGAACGCACCCTAATAATTATCTTAATCTTTAGTAGAAAATTTACTCACTTATGCTAAATTTCATATGAAAAAAAAGCTAATTAGAAGTCCATAAATGTGATGGTGAGACCCAAATTAGATGTATAGTTGACCCTAATCGAGACACACACATATACATACCTTGTTGTACACCTTCTTTTTAGGGGAAAATTATCCAAAAAGTCACAAACTTATTATACTTTTGCCAATTTAGTTATAAATCTTTCAATTTTGTTAATGGAGTCCTAAGCCTTTTCGCGTTTTGCCAATTGAGTCTATCTGATTAATTTTAATTAGAAATCGCTGACGTAGACGTCTGTAATGCCGTATAGGACGATTGGCGCTAACGTGGATAAAATTTTTTTAAAAAACTTCATTATTTTATTTCTTTTCTTTTTTCTTTCCTTTTTTTTTCTATTAAGTCCGGCATGGGTTAGTGACCCTCAGCAACTACAAGCGACGGTTGGTGACCCTATTTAGTCACTTGGTGAGGGCTTTGCGGCCCTTGCGAGGTCTAGGCGAGGGTTACAACCCTCGCCTGCATCTGGCAAAGGCTTTGTGGCCCTCACCAAATCTAGGTGAGGGCCGCGACTGGTGAGGGCTTCATGGCCCTCGCCGATTGCAGGCAAGGGTTGTGATGAGGGCCTCACCCAATGGTTGGTGAGGTCATCGGCCCTCGCCTATGACTGGCAACCCTCACCGAGCTTGGAAGAAGAAAAAGAAAAAAAAAAGAATTTTTTTAAAAAAATATTTAAAAATTCAAAAAAATATTAAAATTATCCACGTCTGCGTTGCCTGTGTCACGTAAGACACTCTGTGTCCACATTAACGATTTCTAGCTAAAATTGACCGAATGTATTCAATTGACAAAACGTGAAAAAGTTCATGACTGAATTGACAAAAGTGAAATGTTTATAACTGAATTGGCAAAAGTGTAATAGGTTCATGACTTTTTGGATAATTTTCCCCTCTTTTTTTGCATGGCATGGCTCGAAGGATCAATACCAAGAGAAGAAAACTAAGTTTCAGAAACAAATCATAAAAACTGAGAGCGGAAGAAGAAACACAAGCTCTCATTGCCATTTTTGTGCAATTAGCTTTGACACTACTCTCTCTCTCGTCTGATGAGCTGTTTTTAGAAAGAAGTGGGTCATCGGTCAAGGTCGTGCCCAGTGAAAAATTCAAAGTCTTCGGTCATGAAATTTGGACACTCCTGGCAATTTCCAAGCAAACAGTTTCAATTCTCTCGCGATCATGGCATTCAATTCCTCGCAACTTGCCAAGGAAGAAGAGAAGCGAGGGAGTAGGCCGCGAAGATTGAATACTTCTTTTGAATAAGACATTGAAAATATGGGTTGTCAAGCATACATCATAGTACCTTCCTAGAGTACCGTCACTCGGATCTTATCTTGATAGACTATTAGATTTTTGCTTATTCGAACGCTGTGCGACTCGTACTTTTGGAGGATAGTATGGAAGGTACTTGTGTTAAAGTATTTCACACCGTTTGTCTACGAGGTTTATATGCTATTCACGTACGTATGTTCTCCCTTCACCTATTTTTTGGTTGGATCTTTTGACATAATATTGGGATCACATTCTATTTCATTTATTTTGTTTTTGTGGCACCCTATTTGTCAAATTTTTCTCGCGAAATAAACACAACCCTAATTTTGTCGGGTTTGGATTTTTTTTTTGGTCTAAATGGAAACACTTTGATTGAAAATTAAGTGTTCTTGAAACTACAACCCGACGAAGGGACATCAAAACATAACAACTCTCATAAAAGTTAGGGGGACGGGTTAGCCAAGATGAAAAAAGAGAATTTGTACGTTGCGCTTTGGCAACCCAATCGGCAGCTTGATTCACGGATCTATTGCAATGGGCCACAGTAAGGTTTGTGTATTGGGCCATTCGGATATGTCTTCTCTGATGAAAGCTGCCTCTTCCCAGCCGACTTCTCTCTGGTCCTGCAGCTTCTTTACTATTTCAAGACAATCAGTTTCTATTACAATTCCATCTTTTCTCCTATCAACGAAGTAGTCCAGAGCATGCAGCAAAGCTTGCAGATCTATGTGCAACGGCGAGGTCACGGGTACTATCCTGGCGAAGCCTTCCAGCAAGGTACTAGCTTCGTTTACGAGGATTCTGGAAATCGCGCCTTTTGCTGCATCTCCAAGGAAGGATCCATCTATGTTGATTTTGAAGGAGTTTTTCATCGGTGGTTTCCAACACAGAGGTGAAAGGCTCTTTTCAGCATGCATAACAGAGCTTTGATGATTCCACTTTTTATAAGTTTGCATTCTCATTCTTGCCGACTCAATTAGGGTGCTCAGATTTGGGAGTTTTTTCCTAAACACAAATTCACTTCTGGCCGTCCAGATCAACCTCAAAAGAATGGCCATTTCATCTAGATAGGGTGCTCGGGTTCGGAATTTTGGAAGTCCAATCTTCTTGGAAACGCGAACAATTGACCCGAGTGGATGCTAACAAGAAGAACGCGTACGATTCTCTCTCTCTGACTTCTATATCCAGTCTCGTCGCAATCGTCGTGGTGTAGCAATCGTAATTCCCGGTCGAAGTGAATTACCAATGTTATTTCGGGCTTTGTCTTTACCGGTCGAAGTCAACAGTCGGAGGTCAACGGTCAGCGCTAATTGGTTTCAAATCCGTGTGCCTTCCCGCACCGCATCACAGCCCCCCTCTCTCTCTCCCCGACGGAACTGGAACATTCCGACAAGCTTTCCGATGGTAGCTGTGCCGCGTTTTGCCGTCGCCGTCGCCGGCCTCCTCGCGCTTGCTGCCTCCGTCCACGGCGCTAACCCTTTGAACGGCTCCTGTGGTAGCAACGGCAACTTCACCACCAACAGCGCCTACGCGGCCAGCCTCAGCGACCTCCTTGCCTCGGTCGCCACCGCTGCTGCGAACGCCTCAAACGCCAACGCCGCTGCCGCGGACTACGGCTTCTACGACCTCTCCGCCGGCCAGATCCCCAACGTCGCCAACGCCATCGCCCTCTGCCGGGGCGACGTTGGGGCTGCTGACTGCGGGAGCTGCCTGAACGACTCCGCCGCCGAGATCGTTCGCCAATGCCCCGTGCAGAAGGAGGCGGTCCTCTGGTACGACTACTGTATGCTCCGGTACTCGAACCGCTCCATTTTTGGGGCCGTGGAGGTTTCACCTACCTTCTACTTGTGGAACCCCAACGATGTCGCCGGCAACGTCGATCAGTTCAATCAGGTTCGAAAACGGAAAGTTAATGTTTACATGCTTGTGATCGACATCTTTCATTAATAAAAACCTTACATGAATCAGTTGTTGTTCCTGGTCAAAACATTGCATTGCATGTAATTTGTTTCCATGAAAGCAGAGGGCGTGCTTCTTGAATTCTTGAACTTTATGTTTCCTGTAAGCCATAGGGATTGGCACATAGCTTTTCAGGGTAGGATGAGCTCACAGGAGCATTTGGTTTTAGGTATCATTCTTGGGTAGCAGCTGACAATTCATATTGCATTAAATATCTAGTAGGATTTTACGGTTCAGGTGGTGGCAAAGTACTGACTCTTGTTTTCTTGTCCTGACAGTAGTAGCTTATAGTTTTGGATTTATTATCTAGGATTTGAGAAATCTGATGGATGGTTTGAGAGAGCGAGCATCGAGTGGCAATTCGACGAGGAAATTTGCCGTTGGAAACGTGATGGCTCCAAACTTCCAAACTCTGTATGGACTTGTGCAGTGTACTCCAGACTTGTTGCAGCAACAATGCAATGATTGTTTGGTGAATGCTATTGCACAAATTCCTCAGTGTTGTGATCAGAAACGAGGAGGGAGGGTTGTTATTCCCAGTTGCAATATCAGGTTTGAAGTGTACCGCTTTTTTGATCCTTCGGCTTATGAGTCGCCACCATCACCACCACTGGCACCACAGTCGCCAGTTTCTCCTACACCTACTCCAACGAATAACACATCCTCTAAAGGTACTTCCTTTTAATGTACAGTTACCTATGCCAGAGCATTCTATTTGTGTTTTCAATTGTCTGTAGGACAAACATGATAATAATTGTGAGCAAGTTTAACTTCATTGAGCTCCTCCTAGAAACAAGAGACTAGGGGTTGTAAGTCTGCTTCCCCTCCTTCCCCTGCTCCTTCTCCCTGAGTATGGTCGCATTAAGTGGATTTTAAAGCAAGATGTAATTCAAATTTTAATTTGGAGTGTAATAAGTTCCCCCGAGACACTTATGTTTCCTCTTGAATGAGATATAAGTATGAAATAACTAGCAGATGAGAAATCAATGAGATTTCTGATGCATCATGAGTCTTTCTTTCTTTCAATTTAAGTATCACCGTCTAAAGTAATTTCATCTGGAAATTGATAGAATAACACCAAAGACTGCTTCAAATGTGCAACCCCACATAAAAACTATTTTCGGTTATTGGGTCTACACACTGTCTACCGCGAGTTTCTTGTCTAACATAAGAGCTCTTCCTTTTTCAGGAAAGGACACTAACTCAGGTCGTATTGCCCTCATTATCACAATCCCAGCTGTTGGATTATCTCTTCTAATTGCTGGAATATTATGCATCTATTTGAGGTCAAGAAGATTGAAGAAAAAATTTGAACGTAAGTTCTGATTACTTTCACATGACTGATTTTCATAAAATACTGGGTGAATATGTGAAACAGATCAGCAGCCAATAGGTTCAGTCTTAATGTGCAAAAGCTAGTAACTTTCCAGAAATTCAGAGGTCGGTGATTTCTGACTAAACGAGGACAGATTCAATGTGGGCTATAGATATCAAAGTTCCCCGATTGCTCTGGAAAACCTTTTATTTGCTACCATCACCCAGAGGACAAATTTTTCTTTGAATGGATCAACTTTTAAACAAAAATGATTTACTATTAACTGTTAAATTAGCGTACTGATAATGTCGAATTAGACAATAATCAACTTTGGATTTTCCACTTTGTAGCTTTACCTATAGATGAAATTAGAACTGCAGAATCCCTGCAGTACAACTTGAATACCATCAGAGAGGCAACAAATGACTTCTCTGACACAAATAAGTTGGGACAAGGTGGATTTGGCACAGTTTACAAGGTAATCACTGCAAATTGTTTATTCCTAAAACAACTAGAGAATTTGAAACATTCACATGTATATGGCTGCCTTTCGCATTCTTTTTCAGGGAACATTGGCCAATGGAAAAGTTATAGCAGTAAAAAGGTTGTCTGTAGATTTGGCACAAGGTGATCAAGAATTTAAGAACGAGGTCCTCTTAGTTGCAAGGCTTCAACACCGGAATTTGGTCAGGCTCTTAGGTTTTTGCCTGGAAGGGAGAGAAAGGCTTCTTATATATGAATTTGTACCAAACTCAAGCCTGGATCACTTAATATATGGTATGATCATGCCATTTTGTTACTAGCAGCATCCGATTTAAGAGTAATTGAAGTGCATGTTCTTACCAATCTGCATTTAGAAAGTCACCTCGCATTAGTCACATCTGCTATAACCTTTCATCAATATGCTATGCAGATCCTGTTAGGTGTAAGCAGCTGGATTGGGAAAGGCGTCGAAAGATAATAGGAGGCATTGCTCGTGGGCTTCTTTATCTTCATGAGGATTCTCAACTTCCGAATCATTCATCGGGATCTTAAAGCAAGCAATATTTTGCTTGATGCGGAGATGAATCCTAAAATTTCAGATTTTGGCACAGCAAGGCTATTTGTGGTGGATCAAACTCAAGGCGCCACAAGCAGAGTTGTTGGCACTTAGTAAGTAAAAGATAGCAGAGTATCTTAAGATAAATCTGATTATATTTCCCGTGCTCTTCTCCATATAATCTGAATAGCTAGCAGATTTAAAGGCACGGCATATTAAATGGAATTGTGTTGAAAGCCCTCATTATTCCTGTGATGCAGTGGGTACATGGCTCCAGAGTATGCAATGCATGGATTGTTCTCAGTCAAGTCAGATGTCTTTAGTTTTGGGGTGCTGCTACTAGAGATTATTAGTGGTCAAAAAGTTAGCTGCTTTTGCAACGGGGATACCACAGAGGACCTTCTTAGCTATGTAAGAAAATATCTTCAAATCACTCTCCTTCCCCCCCAAAGAATCACCGGAAAAGAGTGGTGGACTCAAACTTGAATGAGTCGAGCAATTGTTTTTACCATATGAGTTTGCATTTGTGATTCATTGCAGGCATGGAGGAGTTGGAGGGAAGGGACCCCCTCAAATCTCATAGATCCTAATTTGGCCAATGGTTCGAGGACCGAAATGGTGAGGTGCATTCATGTTGGATTGCTGTGTGTTCAAGAAATTGAGGCCGATAGACCAACCATGGGTGTGGTGGTTTTGATGCTCAATAGTTACTCCACCACCATGCCAGCACCATCACGACCTGCATTCATTATGCACAGTATCCCTGAATCTGACACAGCGTCGCGGGGGACGGTAACTCATTCGGATCAATCTAGAAACAGACAAATCCAAGAATCAGTGAACGAGGCTTCCATCACCGAGTTATATCCTCGATGATCACAGATTGGAGCCTAAACATGTGTGCTGCTTCTGTTCCATTGTGTTAAATTCATTTTCTTTATGTATATTAAACTTCCCACGAGTCAACTACGTGGTGATATCATGTATCTTAAGTTATGCTCTACCTTTAGACTGTCCGAACCTGGAAGGGGATTGGATGGAACGACAGGCAATGTGTTATATCGCTTCATAATTTGATATTTACATATTTTCAAGTGTTGAATGGGTCGATTCATCCTGTAGTATGGATATTGGAATTACTGGCTATAGATGGTATCTACTCTGAAAAAAGCTACTTCAATTGCGGATTATACTAATAGAAAGATATTTGAAAGTTACTATGCATTATAGAAATGTTGTTAGTGACGTTTGGTTGTTAATTTAGATATATCTATAGTTAGTTTCTTATGAGAGAACTACTGATTCTCATGAATAATTATTGTACTTTCCCCACATTAAATACTTTTGACTCATTGGAGAAATTACTGGCTCTTGAATTGTTTAAACTTACTTTTGCATGTTTGAAGTTACTATCGACAATGAGAAGTAGCTACTACCAACATGTCATATACAAAGTTGGTAAATGAGTAGCATAAAGTTGGTAATTTCATATTATTTATAATCACCAGTTATCATAGGGCACTAATCAATGTCGATAAGTGGTTCAAATAGGAGTTAGTCACCTAAAATTATTTTGTAATATCAAAGCTAATTTGGCCGATGGTTCGAGGATTGAAATGTTGAGGCGCATTCATGTTGAATTGCTATGCGTTCAAGAAATTGAGGCCGAGAGACCAACCATGGGTGCGGTGGCTTTGATGCTCAATAGTTACTCCACCGCCATGCCAGTACCATCACGACTTGCATTCATTATGCACAATATCCCTAAATCTGACAGAGTGTCGCAGGGGACGGCAACTCATTCGGATCAATCCAAAAACAGACAAATCCAAGAATTAGTGAACGAGGCTTCCATCACCGAGTTATGTCCTCGATGATCACAGATTGGAGCCTAAACATGTGTGCTTCTTTTGCTCCATTGTGTTAAATTCATTTTCTTTATGTATTTGAAACTTCCCACGAGTCAACTATGTATCTTAAGTTATGCTGTACTTTCTGAATCGGAAGGGGACTGGATGGAACGACAGGCAATGTGTTATATCACTACATAATTTGATATTTGCGTATTTTCATGTGTTGAATGGGTCAATTCATCTTGTAGTATGGATATTGGAATTACTGGCTATAGACAATATTTACCTTGAACAATGTTTTTCCCTTACCAAAAAAAAAAGACAATATTTACCTTGAAAAAGTCTCTTCAATTGCATATTATATTAGTCGAAAAGATATTTGAAAGTTCCTATGCATTATAGAAATGTTATTAGTCACTTTTGGATGTTGAATTTAGATATATTAGTAGTTAGTTATTTATGAGGAAACTACTGATTCTCATGAATAATTACTGCACTTTCCCCAGATTAAATATTTTTGACTCATTAGAGAATTTACTAGCTACTGAAATGTTTAAACTTACTTTTGTATGTGTGAAGTTACTATCAACAGTGAGAAGTAGCTACTACCAACATGTCATATATAAAGTTGGTAGATGAGTAGGACAAAGTTGGTGATTTCATATAATTCAATGAAAGTTGGTAAATTATTCGGAATCATTGGTTATTTAAACCCTCTTATCAATGTTGATAAGTGGTTAAAATAAGAGTTGGTCACCTAAAATAAATTTGTAATGTCAAAGCTAGTAAGAAATCGGTCAATTATTAGAAAAGTTGGTAATGTAGAGTTTGACCAAATAAACATAAGTGAGCATTACAAATAAGAGTAGGTAACCTAAAATTAATGGGAAATTTTAATGAAGAAAAATCAGTATTTCACTTAGGGTGTGTTTGTTTAATGAAAGTGTCTTTCGGAAATTAATTCTCTTAACTTTTACCCATTTGGTTCGCCAAAAATAACTAGTCAACCGAAAACACTTTCCGGTTAATGAAAATTTTCATGTTTAAAGTTAGGAAAGTGAATTCCCAAATTTAAAAAGGTGAAAACACTTTCCAAAATTGCCCTTCGCTCTCTTGAATTGACCGTTCCCTCTCTCTTCTCTCTCTGTGCTTGCACCATGGCCGTAGATCTCTCTCTTCTCTCTATGCTCGCACCATGGTTTATGCGCATTTTTCGAGTGCAGCAAGCATCAAAGCCACGGACGCAGTGCCTCCGATATCATCCTTCAAAGCTGCACCCGAAGCCTTGCCGCCATCGCCTCCTGCCTCCAGCGCTCAGCCTTGCCTCAGCGGCCGCGCACAACCTAGTCCCCAAGCCGCGACCATAGTTGACACGCTCAAAATTTCGTTCTTAGAACCCTAATGTTTTGGCCAAGAGTGCTGGCTTTTGTGGATTCCCTCGTGTTAGGTAGCTGGTTTTCGATGGAACCATGAAAACGTGGGTGATTGTACTGGCAATAGTGATTTTTCCTTGCAAAATCAAGAGCATGGTTGGTTTCCATCCTGTTCTTTGCATGCAGATGAGGTCCGACGTCTATTAGTTGCTTTAGATGAAGTTACACATACCAGTTGTTGGGTTTTTCTTTCCTTTTTCAATTCTCTATTGAGCTCAATTTCTGATATATCTGTCGAATTCAAGAACCATGGAATTGAAGAAAGGGTTCTTTTGGCCTAAGGAGGAGGGAAGAAAACACAGACGAAGAAGAAGAAAGGAGGGCGAGAGATGATGTGATGGGACTAAGGCCTCTATCTTCTTTTGGGCCAAGACAAAGTCATGATATTCAAATTATTTTCCAAATGGGATCCAAATATCATAAATATTTTTGGTCACATATCACAAAACAAAAATAAAATAACAATTTTCCTGAAAAATGATTTTTCAAAAAGCATTTTCCTTCGTCATGGACTTTTTTCCCAACAAACGTACCCTTAGATTAAGATTGATAAATTTGTAAATAAGTTATGCTAGTACTCGTTGATAATTTATTGGCATTTTCAGCGATTTGTAAACAATAGATGATCAAATGAATATGGGTAATCTAATATAAGTGTTAGTGACTTAACCCGAACAAACAATTTATTGGTCATTTTTCATTTGTTGAGCAATATTTGAGATTTACTTTATTTGTTTCATTTTTGGAAAAATATTTTCCTTATTTTCCAGCATTTGGATCGCTTAGGAAAATGAGTCAATGAAAAATATTTTTTCGTCAGCAGGAAATGTTTTCCTACCAAAATTTCAATTCATAAAAATTATTTCCTCTCTGAAAAATTGAAAATCATTTTTCAAATAATGGCAGGTGGGTTTTTTCTTTGTGAATTCGACTTATATGTATCTCTTTATATGTCCAAATTCTGCCTGTCTAATATACGATTTTCTCAAGTCAAGATAGAATTTTGTAACATACGAAACAAATTATTAAACTTTTTTTTTCTACTTTTGAAACAAATTTTAAGAATAAAGCTATGTATTTTTTTTTATGAACTTTTCCCATAGGTGCAATCGATCCCATACAAACATTCTAGTTGGTTAAATATTTTCTTATATGAAGAAATTTTCTCGCGAAATAAATGCGACCTTAATTTTGCCGGTTTCGAAATTTCAAAGTCTAATCTTCTTGGAAGGGCAAATAATTTGACCCCACTGGATGCAAACAAGAAGAACGCGTACGATTCTCTCTCTCTCTCGACTTCTATACCGAGTCCCGTCGCAATCGTTGCGGTGGCACAATTGTAATTTCCCCTGTTATTTCGGGCTTTCCGATGGTCGCTCCGCCGCGTTTCCTCCTCCTCCTCCTCCTCCCCTTTACCGGTCGGAGTCAACAGTCAGAGGTCAACGGTCAGCGCTAAATTTTTTTTCAAAGCCGTGTGCCCTTCCTCACCAAATCCACCCTCTGCTCTCTCATCCTCTAACAATTGCAACTCGGGAAACGATCCCGGGGCCATGGAGAGTTTGCCTGCCTTCTACATGTGGAACCTCAACAATGTCACCGGCAACGTCGATCAGTTCAATCAGGTTCGATAACGGGAAGTCAATTTTTATCATGCTTATGATCGACATCTTTTATTTGAAAACAAACTTGCATGAATCAGTTGTTGTTCCTGGTTAAAACATTGTATTGCATTTCATTTGTTTCCATGAAAGCAGAGGGCATGCTTCTTGAATTCTTGAACTTTACGTTTCCTATAAGCCATTGGGATTGGCACATAGCTTTTCAGGGTAGTATGAGCTCACATGAGCATTTGGTTTTAGGTATCATTCTTGGGTGGTAGCTGACAATTCATATTGCATTAAAGATTGAGTAGGATTTTACGGTTCGGGTGGTGACAGAGTACTGAGTCTTGTTTTCTTGTCCTGACAGTAGTAGCTTATAGTTTTGGATTTATTATCTAGGTTTTGAGAAATCTGATGGATGGCTTGAGAGACCGAGCTGCGAGTGGCAATTCAACGAGGAAATTTGCCGTCGGAAACGCGACGGCTTCAAACTTCCAGACTCTGTATGGACTTGTGCAGTGCACTCCAGACTTGTCGCAGCAACAATGCGATGATTGTTTGGTGAGCGTTATTGGAAAAATTCCAGAGTGTTGTAATCAGAAACAAGGAGGGAGGTATGTTACTCCCAGTTGCAACATCAGGTTTGAAGTGTACCGCTTTTTTGATCCTTCGGCTTATGAGTTGCCACCATCACCACCACTGGCACCACGGTCATGATTTCTCCTACACCGACTCAACGAATAACACATCCTCTAAAGGTACTTCCTTTAAATGTACAGTTACCTATGCCAGAGCATTCTATTTGTGTTTTCAATTTTCTATAGGACAAACATGATAATAATTGTGAGCAAGTTTAACTTCATTGAGCTCCTCCTAGAAACAAGAGACTAGGGGTTGTAAGTCTGCTTTCCCTCCTTCCCTTGCTCCTCCTCCCTGAGTATGGTCGCATTAAGTGGATTTGAAAGCAAGATGTAATTCAACTTTTGATTGGGAGTGTAATAAGTTCCTGAGACACTTATGTTTCCTCTTGAATGAGATATAAGCATGAACTAACTAGCAGACGAGAAATTAATGAGATTTTTGATGCATCATGAGTCTTTCTTTCTTTCGATTTAAGTATCAACGTCTAAAGTAATTTCATTAGGAATCTGATAGAATAACATCAAGGGCTGCTTCAAATGTGCAACCCCTTGTAAAAACTTTTTTGGTAATTGGGTCTGCACACTGTCCTCTGTGAGTTTCTTGTCTAACATAAGAGCACTTCCTCTCAGGTCGTATTGCCCTCATTATCACAATCCCAGCTGTTGGATTATCTCTTTTAATTGCTGGAATATTATGCATTTGTTTGAGGTCAAGAAGATTGAAGAAAAATTTTGAATGTAAGTTCTGATTACTTTCATGTGACTGGTTTTCATAAAATATTGGGTGAATACAGCTTGTTTGAAATAGATTAGCAGCCAATAGGTTCAGCCTTGATGTGCAAAAGCTAGTAACTTTTTAGAAATTCAGAGGCCGATGATTTCTGACTAAGCAAGGACAGATTCAGTGCGGGCTATAGATATAAAAGTTCCCTGATTGCTCTGGAAAACCTTTTATTTGCTACCATCACCCAGAGGACAAATTTTTCTTCGAATGGATTAACTGTTAAATAAGAATGAATTAATATTAATTGCTAAATCAGTGTACTGATAATGTCGAATTAGACAATAAGCAACTTTGGATTTTCCACTTTGTAGCTGTACCTGTAGATGAAATCAAAAATGCAGAATCCTTGCAGTACGACTTGAATACTATCAGAGCGGCAACAAATGACTTCTCTGACACAAATAAGTTGGGACAAGGTGGATTTGGCACAGTTTACAAGGTAATCACTGCAAATTGTTTATTCCTAAAACAAAGAGAGAATTTGAGACATTCACATGTATATGGCTGCTTTTCGCATTCTTTTTCAGGGAACATTGGCCAATGGACAAGTTATAGCAGTAAAAAGGTTGTCTGTAGATTTGGGACAAGGTGATCAAGAATTCAAGAACGAGGTCCTCTTGGTTGCAAGGCTTCAACACCGGAATTTGGTTAGGCTCTTAGGTTTTTGCCTGGAGGGGAGAGAAAGGCTTCTTATATATGAATTCGTACCAAACTCAAGCCTAGATCACTTTCTATATGGTATGATCATGCCATTTTTGTACCAGCATCATCCGATTTAAGAATAATTGAAGTGCATGTTCTTGCCAATCTGCATTTAGAAAGTCACCTCGCATTAGTCACATCCACTAAAACCTTTTTTCAAATGCTATGCAGATCCTGTTAGGCGTAAGCAGCTGGATTGGGAAAGGCGTCAAAAGATAATAGGAGGCATTGCTCGTGGGCTTCTTTATCTTCATGAGGATTCTCAACTTCGAATTATTCACCGGGATCTTAAAGCAAGCAATATTTTGCTTGACGCGCCAGATGACCCCTAAAATTTCAGATTTTGGTACAGCAAGGCTATTTGTGGTGGATCAAACTCAAGACACCACAAGCAGGGTTGTTGGCACTTAGTAAGTAATAGATAGCAGAGTATCTTAAAACAAATATGCTTATATTTTCCGTACCCTTCTCCATATAATCTAAATAGCTTGCAGTTATAAAGGCACAGCATATTAAATGGAATTGTGTTGAAAGTCCTCATTATTCCTGTGATGCAGTGGGTACATGGCTCCAGAGTATGCAATGCATGGATTGTTCTCAGTCAAGTCAGATGTCTTTAGTTTTGGGGTGTTGCTACTAGAGATTATTAGTGGTCAAAAAAGTAGCCGCTTCCGCAATGGGGATACCACAGAGGACCTTCTTAGCTATGTAAGAAACTATCTTCAAATCACTCTCCTCCCCCTAAAGAATCACTGGAAAAGAGTGGCGGACCCGAACTTGAATGAGTTGAACAACTGTTTTTACCATCTGAGTTTGCATTTGTGATTCCTTGTAGGCATGGAGGAGTTGGAGGGAAGGGACCCCCTCAAATCTCATAGATCCTAATTTGGTCAATGGTTCGAGGACCGAAATGTTGAGGTGCATTCATGTTGGATTGCTATGTGTTCAAGAAATTGAGGCCGAGAGACCAACCATGGGTGCGGTGGTTTTGATGCTCAATAGTTATTCCACCACCATTCCACTACCGTCACGACCTGCATACATTATGCACAGCATCCTTGAATCTGACACAGCGTCACGGGCGATGGCAACTCATTTGAGTCAATCCGAAAATGGACAAATCCAAGAATCGGTGAACGAGGCTTCAATCACAGAGTTATATCCTCGATGATCACAGATTGGAGTATAAATTTGTGTGAGTCTTCTGTTCCGTTGTGTGGAATTCATTTTCTTTCCTTTTGGTAGCCGTTGTGTGGAATTCATTTTCTTTCCTTTTGGTAGGAGATGAGATGTATACGTAACTTCCCACGAGTCAACTACATTGTGATATCTTGTATCTTAAGTTATTCTCTACGTTGAAACTATATGAACCTGGAAGGAGACTAGATGGAACGATAGGCAATGTATTATATCACTACATAATTTGATATTGCATATTTTCATGTGTTGAATGTGACATCCCGAATTTCGGCCCATTTTTGGGATTTATAAAACGCGTAATTTGTCATTGTGCTTATAGTAAAATCTCGTCCGGGAACTGATCACTCCTAGTTATCATTTTAAATTAGAGATTTCGCTAGAATCGCACTCGATCAAATTTGGCCGTTATTTAGACCCCGAACTTGGCAATCGATTTTCGGAAGTTTCAGGACGAAATAAATTGGACGGTGTCAATATTATTGTAGCCAACGTTGAGATTGTCAGGAATGATGGAAAAATGAGAGTTTTTGACCAGGTGCAAATTTGGACTAGTAGACCTTCCTCGTTATAGTTCGGTTTAATTAATTTGGCCTTTGTCCCTTTTTATATCACGAGGCCTATTTTGAATCAGTAGATAATTTTCGATTTTGAATTTGGGCCATTGGATCGCATTTAATATTTAAATGAAGTTAATTTTTTATTATTTCTCTCTCTCCCCCCTCTCTCTCTCCTCTCTCCTTTCCCCTCCGCCCCTTTCCCCTCACATGCACGTCCTCTCTCTCTTTTCTCTTCCCTCCTCTCTGACTGCACGCAACTTCCCCCCGCCCCCCCCATGCAACGTCACTCACGCCCATTCTCCGAGAAAATATTGGGTGCCCCTTGTGATTCCACCGTGGAGAAATAACAACCCTGAGGTGGCGACACGTGTGCCAAGGGACCCACCGTTGTCAGGAGGGCTCCACGGTGGAATCACTCTCACGGCGACGAGCTAAGAGCAGCTGAGCTGAAAATTTTTGAAAAAAAATCAAGCGCCCTCTCTCTCCACTCTCTCTCTCTTTCGCGCCCCCCATCCAGATGTGCTCTGCACTCCGTCTCGCTCGTGCCACGCCGACGCCGACGCCGACGCCGACGCCGACGCCGACGCCGACGC
This sequence comes from Syzygium grande, assembly GCA_024733475.1. Taxonomy (NCBI): domain Eukaryota; kingdom Viridiplantae; phylum Streptophyta; class Magnoliopsida; order Myrtales; family Myrtaceae; genus Syzygium; species Syzygium grande. The sequence goes on from JAMXDD010000002.1 coordinate 23,903,088, forward strand.
CGACGCCGAGACGCCTCCGACGAGCGAGGTCCGCCGTTGCCCACGGGCAACGTCCGTCGCCTCCCACGAGCAAGCTGCCTCCGACGAGCGAGGTCCGTCTGCTCACGCCGACGCCGCCTCCAACGAGCGACGCCCTTGCCTCCGACGCCGCCTCCGCCCTAGCCTCCGACGCCGACGCCTCCGACAGGCTGGGATTTTTCCGCGGTGGAATCGGCACCCAATATTTTCTCGGTTCCGTTTTCTTGAGGGAGCCGACCAGATTCCCACAAACTGAAATCCGAAGTCCGAGTGTTCTTTTGCTTCCCTTCGCATCGCTTGATAAGCCATCGCCTGATCGAGAGCGAGGCCTTATCGGCGAGTGCATTCACGATCCATAAGGCATGACATTCTTCGCTTTTGTTGTTTTCCCCCCTTTCTCTCGATCTCTCTTGCTCTTTCTCTGCTTGGGTCTCTTTTGACTTCCTGTTTTGGTCCCTGAAATTGGGTGATGAATTGTTAGATTCTTGAAATCGATTGCAGTGGGATGTTATTTGCTGCTTATGATTCGTGACTGGAACGATGTCTGCAGTTGATAAAGATCGCTTTTTGTTGATAAATTCTCGATCACTATTTTAAGGAGGACACAGTTCGGCTGTGCTTCAATTGCCCCAGAGGATGCTCTATTTGATCTCTCTTTCGTAAGAGAGGAAGGAAGCAATGTGGGTGTGGAGTGGCTGTCAATTTTTTTATGGTGTTGTAGCTTTAGAGCTCTGTTGTCCTGTGCATGGTTGTAGTGGTGGCCACGTATGATCGAAGTGATCTTTTAGCGTGTTGTACTTTTAGAAAATGCTTTGTGCAAGGATTTGGCATTGCGCAAGTAGTTCTGCACAACGCCGAGTAATCAAATTTTCTTTTCATAATGAAGGATTAGAAGCTGTTAAATGCATATAGACAGATATTGAAAATCAGCTTATATCTGTTTTAACTGCTATAGTTTTTGGAAATATAGCACCTCTTAAACGCTAGAAGCGAGGGTTGAAAAGTCCTCTCAAACACCTCCGAAGACTTCAATTTTATTTTACCTTTTGGTTTTGCGTGTTGGCTGTAAGAAACTGCAAAAAGGATGATCATCTTGTTTTGGTTCCTTGATTAACACGCTGGTCTCTGAATCTGCAGATGAATTCTCATGCATCTGGTTATATATTGATTGTGGTTCTGGGGCTATTTCTATCCCTACATGCGGTATCTGGAATTAGATTTATGATTGATAGGGAAGAATGCTTTGCCCATGATGTTCAGTATGAAGGGGACACTGTTCATGTATCTTTCGTGGTGATCAAATCTGATTCAGCTTGGCATTACAGTCAAGATGGTGTTGATCTTGTGGTAAGCTTCAGCTTTTGTTTGAGAAGTTACTTATTGCGGTGACTGTTCTTTGATGTGCAACAAGTGCTCATCCCTAAGTGCAGTGGTTTATGCCATTGACTTAACTGGGTTGTGTTCAGCATTCATTGAAAGCTGGTGATTCCTTGATGATTTGTTTTTGGGGATGACCGTCATGTCTCGCTCTATTCTTGCCTGGTTAACTCCTTGGTTGGAAGTCATCAAACAATTTAAAGGGGCAAATCAGTTGTTCGATTTTTTGAACCTCTTATTAGTCTCTGCTGCCTCATATGAGGCATTGCTGTGACTGTTTTTGGCAAATGTTGACATTATGTTTGTGTATCCCTTCTTGAAAATATTTTCAACAAAATGTTGGTTCTTGGATATCAGGAGATAGATGGGGTAAAGCCAGTATAGGCATGTTAGAATGCTCATCGGTTCTTGTTTTGGGTAATTATGAGGTTATTGATTAGAAGTTACTTGGCTGCATATATTGTGACGCACTTAATCTCGGAAAGTAGGCGAGAGTCCTTAATAGCACATAGTATGTGGATCAAACGTAATAGCACATGGTTAATGGATTGAACGTAATGTACATGAAATACTGTACTCAAATATACTTTTTTTTTGTGAGGGATGCTGATTATCTTCCTAAAGGAGATTCTTCATTGTAGTTTATTAGCCTTTGTAGCCTAGATGGGTCAACTAGATCTCGCATATGCATATTTAGTTTTCCTTTTTCATGTTTGTCAGGATATGCTTTGCATTAAAGTCATGTATTGATTATCGAATTCCTTAATTCTGTCAATAGTGTGCTTATTGATTTTTAATCCTTTGATAATGACCTAGATAACTGTAGGTTCTTTGCAACTTTCGAAATTGTCAGGTGAAAGGACCTTCTGGTAATCAGATTCAAGATTCACATGATAAGATCAATGAGAAATTTGAGTTTATGGCTCACCATAAGGGTGTTCATCCATCGGTTTTGCTTTACTAACAAGTCTCCTTATCATGAAACCATCGACTTTGATGTACATGTTGGCCATTTTGCATACTACGATCAGCATGCAAAGGACGATAGGACTCTGCTTTTTTTTTTTTTAGTCTCTTGAAAACTTTATGAATATACCATGTGTAACTCTTTTTTATCAGTTGTGAATGTATCTGCAGAGCATATCAACCCCTTGTTGGAACAATTAGGGAAGTTGGAGGAGGCTCTCTACAACATTCAGTTTGAGCAGCATTGGCTGGAGGCTCAAACTGAGCGTCAAGCAATTGGTAGCATATTTTATGTCAAGTCCTCTTGCTATTCCAACCCTGTTTCATCTCAAACGGAAATAACTTTTCTATTTAATGCTGAGTGGACCACCATAGTTTCATTCGACTCTCGTTTTCTCTTAAATTTCAAAGGTTATCGCAACGTCTGCTCTTAAAAGACCTTCAGAAGTAAATGTCTCACAAGACAAGTTAAAAGCTATTTCTAGAGCCTTTGACAAGCTCCTTTTATCCATTTGATTGACATAACTAGTCAGTTATTATGTTTACAATCCTGAAAATAATAAAACGTACCTAACTCTGCATCAGCTGAAAAAGTGGACTTAGAAAACAAAGAAGGCAACAAAAAAAGAAGATACATGTTTGGTCGAGTGGGTATCAAATGGTCATGGGTTTTGTTTCCATGTGTAATCTGCTTGATGTTTTGAAGTATCTGATCAGCACACGGAATGGAATGGGGATGACCTTGCTAATCAAATATTGTGTTCAATGATGGACATCACATAGATATCGCATTCAATGAATACTCAGTCTATGATGATCTGTGATCGCAGTAAACGACGCAATGAGCAGAAGGGCAGTCCATAAGGCTTTCTTCGAGTCAGCAGCACTTATTGGGGCAAATGTTCCCCAAGTTTACTTTCTGTGCCGCCTTTTTGAGAGGAAGCTCAGTATCTCTGGAGTTTACATTGATATTGTCAGATGATGCCTAATTAATCAGAAATTTTGGTTACCAACACTAGTCTTTGATTCTGTTCTTTTAAATATCCATGGAGACATGTATAGACGGGGAAACTGTTTACTTTATGAAAGGTGATATGATAGATGTATTTGAGGTAAACAACAGAATGCATCAGGCCATGAAGAAATGTTAGGGAATTCTATTAGGTTCCATCGTTAAGTTCATGGCAATTACAACTTACTAACTAGAGAGTGAAGCTCGTATCAAATTGAACCAAAAGAGATGGAAAAGATGGATAGCTATAGCCTCACAGTTTAGGAGTTGCATTTACCGGGCTTTGAACCTTGGTCTCAATCTTGAGGTCTTTTGCCGGTGACGCTTAATAGAAGCAGGTTTAGCACCATTAGCACGGGTGATATTGGAGCCATGTCATTCATACCGGTTGCAGGATAAAGGAAGAGGAAAAAGCAAAGGGTCGATTGATCCAACCAATTTGTGGAATTTATTGACTACATCGATGATGTATGGCAAAAAGGTCATAGGCGAGGCCAGTCCGCAACCACAATCACCTGTTTCGTATGCACGTAATTTTGAGAACTTACGTTCTTTTTGGAACACATATGCACTTAGAGACATTTTTCTTTCATGTCCAACATTGGTCGATATGCCTTAGACTCTTCCCTTTCCGTAAACAAAGAAGGGAGCATGTGCATTTCTCCTTTTGCGAACTGGATTACCAATATCTTGAAATCGTCGTTTGAACAATCCCGAGAATTAATACCTAAGATTACTATAGAAAGAGAAATGAAATACGCATATGGCTACGGCTCACGATGTTCCCCCAACCAGAAACATCTGTTAGCTTGATGATAGAGGAAACAGTCGTAAGCTCATATTTATATGCCTTCAACAACATGCCTTCAACGACGATGTATAACAATAAACTAAACCGAGGGGGAGAAAATAGGCAAAGACATTTCACAGACAGATCCAATTCACAAATACACAAAGCAGACACTAAATAAATTAACGATAGAACTAAGCAAAAGGAGAGAGAGAGAGAAGCATACTACTGATAGATTATAGTAAGCATAACGCGTCATTATTTTACTCATCCCCACAGACCCCACATTTACTCCACGAGGAAGGATTCCAGCAAGAATAACAATGGCTCTAAACTGTTTGTATCTACTTCAAGTGAACATTCTGGGGCTGCTTTAGCCTAACGAAGCGCATCTTTCTCGGAAGATCCTCGCCGCAGAGCCTCGTCAAGATTCTGCTGGGCTCTGAATGCAGCAAAACCATATCTTCTGAGTGCAGCAAAGAATTCACACTAAGAGAGAGCGAATCAGCAAAAGTTGGGAGTCGTGAAACAAAAAAAAAATCCTTATAAAAAAAAAAAAAAGATTCCCAGCAACTAGACGTGGTTCATACACAATTGAGTCCAGCTCTCATTCAATTCTTGCTCACGCTGTACAGAATAGTAGCATCTTTTGGATGGTCATTTTGAATAATTCAAATACTAACTAGCAAGGAGCGCCCAACCTGCTTAGTTTTTATGACACTGTCATATCAATTTTTCCCCCTATCTGTGCAAGTTCGAGATTTCTATTTTGCATTTCTACATTTTCATCCAGACTAGCGTAGCATATAAGAAAGTCCAAAATTAATTGTTCGACGGGTTAACTACTACATAATTGCAATCTTAAAAGATTATCCCAGAACAAATGACTGCAATAATTACTGCATCCCACGTCTTAAACAGGTTGTCCCCAGGCTCTCAAGAAACAACTTACAGTTGGAGGTTTGCTCAGATCAACAGAGTGTTTAACTTGAGTGTTGGCCTTTCCTGGAGATTCAGGCTTGCCACCAGTCTTTTTATGACAGTAAACCCCTCGGCTGAAGCAGGGTCATTCGCCTCCCATTCACCAAACTTTGGCAATGGCTGACCCTTTTCCTGTTGGAGCAAAGAACAGATTGTTGAATGCACAAAATCTTCACCTCACTTCAGTCTCCACACGAAACATAACCATGGAACTATGGATTACATAACGTGCACAATGCAACTTGTCAAGATAACAATTATAAGCAGAATAATTTCTAAATTTCTTAGACCACATGGTGTATACGTTAAAACATAATACAGAGGAACTCATTATTGAATTAGATTAATGAAGAAATAGCTATGTTGAATAAGCTGCACAGTGCGAAGATAAGAATAGTCACAATCAACAATGAAGACCAACAGCACCAAGATCTGGATCTGAAAGAAGTCAAGATGCCTTTAAGCAGTGGCAATTCTAATTCCGAGAAAAGGAATATGACCGGAGAGATTAGTACCTCTCACGATAATGAAAAAAACAGTAATGATCATTTGATTGAACAATCTCCATGGTCCATTCACAGCAACTAGATCCTTATAGTAAGACTAGAAAGCTGACTTTAAACAATCGCAGCAATAAACAAACACAGGAGAACCATCATTGATGCAATACCATACAAGGTGAACATAACAAGCGAAACTCACCATTCTGATAATGCAAATAGAAATTTTCCTTGCTTTATTGAATCTAATTTACAGTCTAATCATTTGCGAGTTATTTACCAAGATTAATCGTAGAACGATAATTATACTTTCAAATTTGGCTATTCAGAATCCTGATCCCAAGTTGACACAACTCAATGAGGGGATCCCAAAAAAATGAAATTTTTATCCTAATTCAAGGAGCTCTAGGATCAATCCCATGTTGCCTAACATAAACAAGCTCATCCCAACCTGTACTAGCGAGAAGCCCTTTGACAAGCACGCTCATGTCAACTAAATGTCGTGAATGAAAATATACCTGAGGAAAAAAGACATCACGATATGAAATATACCTCGCTTGTGGGAGGCAATGGACATTGCTCATGGGCAGCGACGGACCTCGCTCGTCGAAGGCGGCATTAGTGTCGGCTAGGTGGGCATCAACGCCTAGGAAAATCCAAGCTCAACCTCAAATCACAAGTAAACAAACACCCACCAAGCAATACACTTCAACTCTACCTCAGGCAAAGGAACCCAACAAGAGCAGAATCCAGAAAAACCATTCTTCTTCAGAGTCCTGAGGCAAACACAGAATAGAACAACCTCAACACACTCGCACCACTAAACATAATGTAGCTCATCTTCTGTACTAGACACTGAAAACAGAAAACTTCATCTGCATGTAGGGATAGAAATAGCCCCAGAACCACAATCAATATATAACCAGGTGCATGAGAATTCATCTGCAGATTCAGAGACCAGCGTGTTAATCAAGGAACCAAAACAAGATGATCATCCTTTTTGCAGTTTCTTACAGCCAACACGCAAAACCAAAAGGTAAAATAAAATTGAAGTCTTCAGAGGTGTTTGAGAGGACTTTTCAACCCTCGCTTCTAGCGTTTAAGAGGTGCTATATTTCCAAAAACTATAGCAGTTAAAACAGATATAAGCTGATTTTCAATATCTGTCTATATGCATTTAACAGCTTCTAATCCTTCATTATGAAAAGAAAATTTGATTACTCGGCGTTGTGCAGAACTACTTGCGCAATGCCAAATCCTTGCACAAAGCATTTTCTAAAAGTACAACACGCTAAAAGATCACTCGATCATACGTGGCCACCACTACAACCATGCACAGGACAACAGAGCTCTAAAGCTACAACACCATAAAAAATTGACAGCCACTCCACACCCACATTGCTTCCTTCCTCTCTTCTTAAAGAGAGATCAAATAGAGCATCCTCTGGGGCAATTGAAGCACAGCCGAACTGTGTCCTCCTTAAAATAGTGATCGAGAATTTATCAACAAAAAGTGATCTTTATCAAGCTGCAGACATCGTTCGATCCACGAATCATAAGCGACAAATAACATCCCACCGCAATCGATTTCAAGAATCTAACAATTCATCACCCAATTTCAGGGACCAAAACAGGAAGTCAAAAGAGACCCAAGCAGAGAAAGAGCAAGAGAGATCGAGAGAAAGGGGGGAAAACAACAAAAGCGAAGAATGTCATGCCTTATGGATCGTGAATGCACTCGTGATAAGGCCTCGGCTCTCGGATCAGGCGATGGCTTATCAAGCGATGCGAAGGGAAGCAAAAGAACACTCGGACTTGGATTTCAGTTTGTGGGAATCTGGTCGGCTCCCTCAAGAAAACGGAACCGAGAAAATATTGGGTGCCGATTCCACCGTGAAAAATCCCAACCTGTCGGAGGCGCCGGGCGCCGGAGGCTAGGGCGGAGGCGGGGCGGCCGGAGGCAAGGGCGTCGCTCTTTGGAGGCGGCGTCGGCGTGAGCAGACGGACCTCGCTCGCCGGAGGCAGCTTGCTCACGGACGTTGCCCGTGGGCAACGGGCGGACCCCGCCGCCGGAGGCGCCCGGCCGGCGTCGGCGTCGGGCGTCGGCGGGTCCGGGCCGGCGTCGTCTGGCGTGGCACGAAGCGAGACGGAGTGCAGAGCACATCTGGATGGGGGGGCGCGAAAAGAGAGAGAGAGTGGAGAGAGAGGGCGCTTTGATTTTTTTTCAAAAATTTTCAGCTCAGCTGCTCTTAGCTCGTCGCCGTGAGAGTGATTCCACCGTGGAGCCCTCCTGACAACGGTGGGTCCTTTGGCACACGTGTCGCCACCTCAGGGCTGAAAACTGCATCCAGTACATTAATTATTTTGTCGTCGCCATCTCTCTCTCGTGTTCCCTCGTACCGGCAAGCCCCTTTCCTCCCCTCTCTCTCTTTTCTCTCTCTCTCTCTCTCTCTCTCTCTCTCTCTCTCTCTCTCTGTTTGGAGGAGCGGATCCGTCGCCTCGCCCAGCCGTCCAGCTGTTCCATTTCCCTCTCTCTCTCTGACCGTGCCTCTCTCTCCCTCTCTAGGCCATGGAGGAGCCGTCATCGCCGTTCTTGTTCGGCGAGGGACATTTGCCCAGCCTCTTTTCATCGCGTGTTCGGCCCGTTTCAAGCTTAGGACACCCGGTGAGTTTGACCCTAAGCCCTAATTAGGACAATTTGCATTTCTAGACGGGTTTTAGGGGTTAATTAGGGTATTTTTAGGGGTTATTGTGCAAAGGATGGTAGGGGTTGATGTCACGGCTGATTTGGTGAATTATAGTGACCGTTTGATGAGATTTCGCGGCTGTGTAAGTACCGACAGATGGCTGGTCAGGCTTGGAATGGAATAGCCCAAGTTTGGGGAAGTTCGGGTCTAGAATGTAGATTCTAGTGCGCGCCTTAATTGGCATTATAGTGACTGATCAAAATAATATTTTGGGGAGTTAAATAGAAAATTTTGAGGATATTTAGTGGCCTAGAGTGATCGGTGTGGGGGCTATCCATATCGGGTTTGAATCGGACAAGGTGCGATCAATTTAGGGATTACATTGTTGAGGTGATTAGGGATTGTGATTGTGGTCAAATTGGTGAATTAGTATGATGAATTAATGGAGAATTAGTGACCAGAGAGGTGTGATAAATGGGCTGGACAAATTTGGATCAGAACGGCCCGAGTTCGACTAGATTCGATTTAAATTTTGGATTATAGTGCGCGTCATATTTGGTCTTGTAGTGGCTGATTAGAATGTTATTTGAGGAGCATAATGGAGCAATTTGGCGATAATTATTAGCCTAGAAAGTGCGGTATAGTGGTTGCCCACGACAGGATTTAATTTGGGCGCGGCACGATCAATTTGAGGTTTAATCATGCATTTACTAGGGATGATCGCATTGATCAATTGACTAGCTAAATGAGCCTTGTTGTGATTGATTTTAGGATGCCATGTTGCTTGTTTAGCGGGACTAGGAGTGGAATGGCTTGGCGGACCTTGAATGCGCGAGTTCTTGTTGACCCGATTGTGTGAATTTTGTGCATGAATTGCGTGTTAAGTTGATGCTATGGTTGAATTGAAATTGATTGTCTGATTGGGCATGTTGATTTATGGAATTGAATATGCGCGGTGCAAGTTGAGCATGTTACATCGTGATTCGCGCATGTGAATGCCCAAATGTGAATGTATAACCATGAATGTGCATCTCACGCATTGGCACGGAATGTGCATATACGAGCGTGCCCGAATGACATGTGCATTGTGATCACCTAAAATGCCCTAATGCGTCTTACGCGGGGTCCAGATAAAATTGATGCCAGGAATACGTGATCACAATAAACCCTGATGCGTTTTACGCGGGGTAGTGAACCCGTCCTGAGGCGTGTTACGCGGTTGATGCCCGGTTTACCAGAAGATGACCAACCTAAGGCGTTTTATGCGGGTAATGTGTTATGAGCTTGATGCATTTTACTCGGGCCAGAGATCGATCTCGAAGTGATAGATCTGATGCGTTTTATGCGGGTCGGACCTGATGCGTTTAACATGGATCGGAGGAGAAATTGGTAAATGGTAGAATGCTAGTATGCAAGTGTGTGATAATGCATTGATGAGGCATGAGCACGATTGCGTAGCATTAGCATATGCATAACATGCGTCGTGACATAGAAATGCGCATATATGTGCCGTGATTAAATTCTGTCGTCGTGACTACTATTGTTTATGAAATGCCTAACCTGCAGGTCAAGATAATTTAGATTTAGGCCCGAGGGCCCGAGTCAGTTATGTTTTGAATCTTGTGTGGTTTAGTATTCGTCAGGAGGTGCACGTTAGCCTAGTTTAGGTTTAGGAAATTACTCACTGAGATTATTCTCATTGTTGTTTAAACCACATTTTCATACCCCCAGCCTTGAGGATGACAGGCGTACCGAAGTGTTTTGGGAGGAGCCCTGGCTATTTGTAGTGGCCTTGAACTGCTTTTGATTTTTGCGCGTGGGCTGTAATTGAATATTGTGTCTGGTGCCCAGTATTAACGCAAGAGTAATTGTTCATGTTGTTTGCTGAGTGGCTATCCTTGGTTATTTGGTTCAAAACTATTCGGGTATTGTATTGCTTCCGCATGTGCTTTAATCTCTGTGTTGGGCGTTGGGTCGGCGACGCGTCCTGGGACGTCGCACACAAATCGATCTTTACGAGGGATGTGGCGTGCCTAGGAGTGTGGGGCGTGACATTGAATGGGTCGATTCATCCTATAGTATGGATATTGGAATTAGACAGTATTTACTCTGAAAATACTTCAATTGTGTATGATTTTAATCGAAAAGATATTTGAAAGTTACTTTGCATTATAGAAATGTTATTAGTCACTTTTGGATGTTGAATTTAGATAAAGCAATAGTTAGTTATTTATGGTAAAACTACTGATTCTCATTAATAATTACTGCACTTTCCCCACATTAATTATTTTTGACTCATTAGAGAAATTACTAGCTACTCAAATGTTTAAACTTACTTTTGTATGTGTGAAGTTACTATCGACAATGAGAAGTAGCTACTACCAACATGTCATATAAAAAGTTGGTAAATGAGGAGGTTAAAGTTGGTGATTTCATATAATTCAATAAAAGTTGGTAAGTTATTCATAATCATTCGTTATTTAAGCGCTCTAATCCATGTCGATAAGTGGTTCAAATAAGAGTGGTCGCCTAAAATTAATTTGTAATGTCAAAGCTAGTAAGAAATTGGTCAATTATTAAAAAAGTTGGTAATTTAGAGTTTGACCAAATAAACATAGGTGAGCATCACAAATAAGAGTTGGTAACCTAAAATTAATGAGAAATTTTATTGAAGAAAAATCAGAATTTCACTTAGGTTGTGTTTGTTTCAATGAAAGTGTCTTTCGGAAATTAATTTTCTAAACTTTTACCCATTTGATTTGCCGAAAATAACTAGTTAACAGAAAACACTTTCCGGTTAACGAAGGTATTCATATTTAAAGTTAGGAAAGTGAATTCTTAAATCTAAAATGGTGAAAACACTTTTTAAAATTGCCCTTCTCTCTTCCAAATTGATTGGTCCCACTCTCTCTTCTCTCTTTGCTTGTGCCATGGCAGTTGCTCATTTTTTTAGCGCAGCAAGCATCGAAGCCATGGATACTGCGCCTCCAATATTGTCCTTCGAAGCTTCGCCTAAAGCCTCATAGCCAACCCCTCCTACCTCCAGCGCTCAGCCTTGCCTCATCAGCCAAATGCAACCTAGTCCCCGAGCCGCCGCGACCATAGTTGACATCCTCAAAATTTCCTTCTTAGAACCCTAATGTTTTGGCCAGGAGTGCTGGCTTCTGTGGATTCCCTCGTGTTAGGTACCCGGTTTTCGATGGTACCTTCAAAACGTGGGTGATTGTACTAGCAATAGTGATTTTTCCTTGCCAAATCAAGAGCATGGTTGGTTTCCATCCTGTTCTATGTATGCAGATGAGGTTCGATGTCTATTAGTTGCTTTAGATGAAGTTACACATACCAGCTGTTCAGTTTTTCTTTCTTTTTTCAATTCTCTATTGAGCTCAATTTCTGATATATCTGTCGAATTCAAGAACCATGGAATTGAAGAAAGGGTTCTTTTGGCCTAAGAAGAAGTGAAGAAAACACAGACGAAGAAGAAGAGAGGAGGGAGAGCGATGATGTGATGGGAGCAAGGTTATTGAGATAGGGTCATGAGATTGAAATTATTTTTTCAAATGAGATCCAAATACCAAGAAATGTTTTTGGTCACATCACCAAATAAATACAAACTACTCATTTTCTTGAAAAATGATTTCTTAAAAAGTATTTTCCTTCGTCATGGAGTTTTTTCCTAAACAAACGCATCCTTAGATTAAGATTGGTTAATTTGTAAACTAGTTGGTAGCTTTAATGCTTTGCTAAGTTATGCTAGTACTTGTTGATAATTTATTGGCACTATCAGCGATTTGTAAACAATAGATGATCAAAGAGTATGGGTAATCTAATATAAGTGTTAGTGACTTAACGGAACAAATAATTTATCGGTCATTTTTCATTTGTTGAACAATATTTGAAATTTACTTTATTTGTTTCATTTTTGGAAAAACATTTTTCTCATTTTTTGGCATTTGGATCGCTTAGGAAAATAAGTCAATGAAAAATATTTTCTCGTCGACAGGAAATATTTTCCTACCAAAATTTTAATTTAGAAAATTATTTTCTTTTTGAAAAATCGAAAATCATTTTTCAAATAATGGCAGGTGGGTTTTTTCTTTGCAAATTTGACTTATATGTATATCTTTATATGTCCAATTTATTCTGGTCTAATCTACTATTTTCTCAAGTCGAGATAGAATTTTGTGAAATACCAAATAAATTGTTAAACTTTTTTTTCTACTTTTGAAACAAATTTTAAGAATAAAGCTATGTACTTTTTTTTTTATAAACTTTTCTCATATGTGCAATCCATCCCATACAAACATTCTAGTTGATTATATGTTCATGAAATTGATTTTTTTATTTCAGTTTTTTTAATATGAATAATTCCATGTCCCTCCAAACTTCCATATGTCAGTCACCCGTCGACTTTTGTCGTCCCTGTCCCTCGCACGACAAGCCTGCGGTTTCCTTGAACTTTCTCCTCCTTGTTCCGACCGTTTCATGTCCAAATGCAAGACAGTTCCGTAGTTTAGCGTCTGGGTCGTCGCCTGCCGCAACTCCGAGCCTGTTCACATCCCGCTGCACAAAACGAGATCTTGCTGGCTACTTGGGCGACACCCGTCTACGCCCTCTTGCTCTGTTCGTAGCGTGGATGGCGATTCATCTGAGAAAGCTCGCTGCTTTGGGTGCTCCCCACCTTCTTTTGAAGACGAAGCGCCCGGAAAAATTGAATCTTTTGGCTGCGTTCGCTATGGGAAGCGCTCAGAGCGTGTCCACATGTGCAGCTGATGCCAGTGGCCCCAGGTTGGTGTCAGTCGAGTGTCATGCGGCTCACCTGTTCGACGAAATGCGGCTTTGAGTAGAGTTACATTTGAAAAGAAGATCAAGTCCTGGCAATTTGTTTTAGTGATATTGGGCTTTGAGCTGTAATGCCATGTTATCTAATGTTTGGCTTATTGATTCTAAGAAGTTTAGAAGTTTTAGCTGGTGTCTAATGACCCGAGGACGTTTGACGATATGTCATCTAATGTCTTGGCAAAGCGGATGCATGACGTGCGCCAACGATGCATGAAATAGTGGTCATCGCCCATTGTTTATGAGGAAGGGATGCGGAAGGAGAATGGGAAAATTGAAACTTTCTACGTAGGATCTTATCGTTTATGTTACTTTAAAGTTTAAGCTAAAAATGTTGGAGCATGTGTTTTATATATTAACACTTCTTAAAAGCCATTAAGCTTGATTTTGATTCTTCTATTGCGTCTGATACTAAGTGCACCTTAGCATTTGATGTGGAATATGAAGTATGTTGGTAGATGTAGGACTAGCACAGTCTCTTTCTAGTGTGATAAGACATTGAGCCTACTTTTACAATCCCCTGAATGAAAGGTTAGATGGCAGTGACGGGACAAGTTACCGGGAATTTCAGAGATGGCCAAATGGAGGTGGAACTTTCCATGAGTCTGCTTGCATTGATCCAACTGCACTCATTGAAGTGGGTGCTGTCGTACATCCGAAAGCAGTGCTGTGTGCACATGTACGTGTGGGATCAGGAACAGTTATTGGACCTGCTGTTACAGTTGGCCAGTCAACGAAGATTGGGTAACATTTACTTCCTTCTCTATATTGGATTACTGCTTGGCTGTGTGTTGCCTCTGTCTGGATTCAAGTACTTGCCCGTTTGTATGACTGTATGTATTTCTGTTTATACTTGGCTTGGCTAGACCTTTAGGCTGAGGTATGTTGTCTGGATGCTGTGTATTGCAATGGATGCCTATGCTTCCCTCTACATAATGGTTAGGTGTGTTTTTTTTGAGGTGGCTCTTTGCAATTAGTCAACTATGTTGAAGAAATGTTGTTTGAATTATTTTTATGATGTATAATAGCATCCTTCTGTTTGAACTATGAAGAATCAATTGGCGTTACTTGATAATCACATCTTTAACAGGTACAATGTTTCACTGGGTAATTGCACTGTTGGTGGATCATGCATAATTCACAGTGGAGTATGCGTTGGTCAAGATGGTAGGCTGGACAATTTTTCTCCTTTATTGGCTTTTCTCATCAATATTTTGAGTGTTTTCGATTCTTGTTAAAAATGGCTCTGTCATTTTTGCTTAACTTTTCATTGATAGTGTCTCAGCCTATTTTATCATAAAATCAGCATGCTAATTTGACATGACCAATATTCTAAACATCTTGTTATCTCTGGGCTTATGTTGGTAATCGTTACATGCTTCCTTGGTGATGACATGATAGCGTTACTTTTGCATTGGCTTGTATGGATGCTACTATTGCTGAACAAACGTCTGTTTGCAAACTTGCTGCCAGCTGCTATGTGGTATTATAAACATTTTTCTAAGATATACCTTGTTTGATCCCATAAATAAGGTCTTGCATCTAAGATTTTCAACCTAAGTTTCTTCTAACATAGTGAGTGGACACAACTTGCTCTTGTTGACGTAAGGGTTACTGGTTGTCATTTTTTTTCACTTCCCTGAAGTTTGGTGCCATTTTGTTAACAGGATTTGGATTTCTTGTGGATGAGTCTGGAAACATGTTGAAGAAACCTCAAGTTTGTCTTGCACTTTTGTTTATGATGAGTTTGATTAGTTATCGTTTCTTGCCTATAATATATTTAATCTTGTCCAGCCATGGTTATTTGGTCCAATCTAGGTTTCCGCATAACTGTTCAGTGAGCAAACTGGAGGACCAAGGCCCAATTCCTGTTTGGAATCTTGGGATTGTTCCAGCCGGTTCATCGAGTACAACGACATGTGATCCGTTTTTCTTCTCCTTTTCCTTTGACAGATGCTGAATGCTAGGATAGGGGATAATGTGGAGATTGGTGCAAATACATGTATTGATAGAGGCAGGTGTGTCGCACTCCAAATGAACTGTTGAGATATCATGATTCCAAGAAAATCCATTTTGCCAGTATAAGATTTAAGACTGATCATGCAAACTATATACATGTGCAGTTGGAGAGACACGGTCATTGGGGACTGGTCAAAGATAGATAATTTAGTTCAGGTGGGTTTTTTCTGACTACAATGTTTCCATAAAACTGGTTGATTTATGATATGAACTTTTTGTGGCTTTTCAGATTGGTCACAATGCAGTTATTGGGAAAAGTTGCATACTCTGTGGCCAAGTTGGAATTGCTGGTTCAGCAACGTATGCTGTTTTCACTGACAAGTTTTATAATCTTGGAAATTGTGAACGACCTTTCTGCATTTTTCTCAAGTCACAACTCATTTAAGTTTATATTCTGATTAATTTTTTGTTTTGGAGAAGCTGAGTTGTTAATTTGCAGTCATACGTACGACTTTTGACTTCTTCCTCGTCTCAGTTTAGGAGATTATGTGACTCTAGGTGGAAGGGCAGCTGTTCGTGATCATGTATCTATTACATCAAAGGTATCCACTTGTTATAATTTTTTTGGTGAAGTAATATTGCTAAATGACTTCAATCTGATAATGTGTAAATTGTAATGGTCTAAGCAGGTGCTTTTGCTTTTGATCTTTCTTATGACAGAAAAATTGCCATCACATTAATGTGATTGAATCATATGATGTTCGTTGAACACCATATCCTCTAGTATTTCAATCATTGCAAACTTCAAATTTGTCATGTCTTGGCCAATGTTTAACAATGGGTTGCAACTGGTTGGTTAAACTTGTTTGACCAAACACTATGCTCATTCCTGGTCCTGTTAACCCTCTAGAATTACCTTACCATTCTGATTGGTTCGAAACTTAAAAGGATGGATATTAGTTAGAGTTGAAATTGGATTGTGTACGATATCCTTTTTCATGTAGGTGTAATCATAGGTTCTAAGTTATTGCCATTGAGTTGCTTATTATGCAAATTTTGCTGGGGTTGATTTGCGGTAAACTCTAATATCCCAATATTGGATCACATAAATGAATCACTGCAATATCTTGTTTCTTGTAACAACTTAATGAAGTCAATGTAGTTAGCCTGTGCATGTGTAAAGAGCCTCAGTCACAATCAAATATGATTTGAAAATGCAGGTGCGTCTAGCTGCAAACAGCTGTGTCACCAAGGACATAAAAGAGCCTGGGGATTATGGTGGCTTCCCGGCTGTAAGGACCTATCACCTGATACTACTTTTGCAGTTTTCAATTTACTGATGTTATACTCAGTGTTACCAGGATCAAGAGCTTGTTGGTAGTGTCAGTTGACCAAAATTTAGTTTGTTGTATCGGCTGCTTTTGCAGGTGCCGATAGGTATCTGGAGAAGACAAGTTGTTGCCCGCAGTTGGTCTTGAAGGAGAGGTGTTCCACGGAGTTTGCTAATGATATAAGATTCCGGTCATTTTAACATTGTCCTTCCTATGTTAAAATATCATGCGAAGGTGGGCTCTGCTCTGCCCCACCGCCAGCCCAAAGAGGAAGGTGTTATAGAAGCATTGTTTAGATTATTGTTTTGTTAGGAACATATTCTTTATTGTTTAGATTATTGTTTTGTTAGGAACATATTCTTTCCTTTTGGCGAACGGCAGTCAGGTATGAAACTTCCCGATTGTAGATCCGCAGGTCCCATTGGTTGCTTTAGTGCTGAATCAAGTTTTCAAGCTCTAGTGGGCTATGCTTATCTCTATTGGTTGCTTGTTGCACAGAAAAGTCTCCACTAATATTATCCTGATAGTCTTGAAAAGAATTTGAAGTGGCCTGTGGCCCCACAAGTAGACATGCACACCGTCTAGAGACTCGGCACAATTTTGCTTTATATTACGTTCTCAATTACAATCGACACTCGTTCCTCACTTTAGAACTAGCAATCTACGATGGCCCTTGCAGTACTTTTTTTTGGGCATATCTTACAAGTTTTTCTAATAGTCTTTCAGTGGGGCATAAGTTTTCAAAAGCATCAGACCTTTCTAAATTAGAAATGCTATTTGAGTTATCAAGCTTATTGTTCTCCTCCTCTTCCTCCCAAAAAAAGAGGAATAGTGAAAACTGGTTCCAAAGAATGGTGAAAGTAAAGGTCTGGGGCCTTTGAAATTGCTATAGCTGTTGGGCAAATGATGTGAAGGGTACACATTTAACGATTCTTAAATATTGAAGACGAGTTGGTGGACTCTTGCTCTTGAAGAGCTCTTGGTTGTGGTGCTTCTCCTTGCAGGCACACTTTATGGCACGATAAACGTGAATCTCAAAAAGTGAGACCTTGAGCTCGTGTGTGACCCTAATTAGTATACTTTGGGATGTTGTGATTGAATGATGTGACAACTTTGTTAACTTTTTTGCACAACACTGCTCGAGTGTTGCTGCAATATGCAACAAAAGTAGATTCCTTTGTGATGGGGAGGGGGACCCCTTTCTGTCTTCGTTGTATTCCGTTCGGCTACGTCGCTTCGAGAGTCTGCTCGAGTGGCCTTTTTATCTGGTCCAGGCAAAGTAGAGCCTTCCCTTTTCTTTCTTTTTTCTGAGTAGAGAAAAAGCTTTAACTTTTGCTATGCTCTTTAAAGCTTTCTCCATACCCTTTCTCCTGATCAATTAAGCGTTAAGGAGAAAGGGTTCTGGCTTCTAGAGGCTATCAATTTTGTGCACATGGGTGTAGGCACATCTAAATCTTGAACACATGGGTGTGGACTCTAGCTGTACTATATCTGTTTCTAATCAGCAAATTTCAAAATCATGAAATAAAATTTATTTCCAGAGTCTCGACTATGCTAATATGCAACAGAGAACAAATGAATCCAACACCAGGATGGGTAGTGCCGATTTTGAGCGGACGACTTGAAAATTTTTCTAGCCATATACCCAATTTGAAGAATGAAATACCAAAATTCCTGTTAAAAACTCCAGTGTCCTTGTCACCATGAACCATAGTATAAAGCCTACATACTAATCCCAATCTAATGGCTAAACTCTTCAGAGCTATTGGAGTTGTTTATACATGCGGCATCCTGTTCTGGTCCTACTAGAAAGAGTAAAGCCAGACTTCCGGCAATGAAGATATATCAATCCTCATGCAACAGCGAAGTGCGCGCACACAAATTATCTGGTAAAATCTAAACAATAAGTTGATCTAAATGATAGCCTAGAAGTCTCACCTACCGCGGATCTGGTTCAGCAGAACCACAATTTTTATTTTTATTTTTATTTAATTTTTATTTTTGCTTTCCTTCTTCCCTTAGCTGGTTCTTGGACCAGTCGGGGGCTAGGGTTGGCGAGGTCACCTTGCCGGCCACTTGTTTGGCGAGGTCAGCCATGACCCTTGCCATGGCGAGGGCTAGGTCGCCTAGCCATGGCCAAATCTGGGCAAGATTTAGCGAGGTCGAGCCTCGCCATGGCCAGGCGAGGTTGGCCATGGTGAGGCTCAACCTTGCCGCCGATTTTCTTGAGATATGGGCAAGGTCAAGCTCTTCCCTCACCATGGCGGGCGAGCTCACCCTAGCCGCTGTCGGATGAGGTGGAGCCTCAACATGACCGACTGGGCCATGGCCATGGCGAGGCTCGACCTTACCAAATATAGGCGAGGTTGAGCTTGTCCAATCTGGCCATGGTTGAGCGACCTTGCCGTCGCGAGGTTGGCCATGGAGAGGGCAATAACCCCGCCCAATGATGGCAAGGTGAGTGACCTCGCTCAAGATGCGAGGTCATTGCCCTCGCCATGGTTGGGCGAGCTCATTGCTCTCACTAGACCGGTGGTAGGCGAGGTGACCTCGTCGGCCCTAGCCCCGGCTAGTCCGCCAACTAAGGGAAGAAGGAAAGCTAAAAAAAAAAAAAAGGAAAAAGGAGGAAAAAAATTAGAAAAACTATAAAAATAAAATTACCACGTTAGCGGTTTGGAGGCCAAATCACGTCGATCTTGCCGGCTGGCCAAAATTACTGGATGGATTGAATTGACATAAATACAAAAGGTTTATGATTGACAAAAAAAAAAAGATTTAGGACTGAATTGGCACAATTACAATAGGTTTAGAACTGTTTTGGCCATTTTCCCTATCGGTTATGTTTCCATGATTATTTGGCGTAAAATATTGAGCTCGATTATATTTCCATAATTGTTGTGCTCAATTTATTTGGTTCACATGAGAAAAATTTCATCCCTATTTAAAAATTCATCTAACTAAATAATGTTATTTCTTGTTTTATATTCATTTTGAATATTCTAAAATTTGAGATTGACTTATGTGTTTGCATGCCCTAATTTGAATTCGTACTTTTGACAAGATAAGCAGATTTATTTTACTTTTCACACACACGAAGTCGGAATTGGCCTCATGAAATTCAAAGCAGATTTGGTCGGTCAATTTGAATCAACAAGGCCAAAGTCGGAATTGGCCTGAAAAATGTTTTGGATTGAGTCCTCAAAGTAAATTGCATAATTACTCATAGTGGGAGGGCTTTTTTATAAAATTTTTTTTTAAAAAGTTGTAAATCGCGTCTTGAGCTAGGTATTGCCAATTTTGGTACCATTTGGAGCTCGTTTACTATTTTTCCCGAATATTTGAAGATTTGGGTGGAAATAGGGCAGAATCCTGAGTGGTCGGGTTTAATTGAATTTACTGTATTAATTGGGCCATATTTAGGAAAAGTGATTTAAATGAAAGTTGAACTATACATCATAAGCTTAGATTACTCAAATCGGAGTTCGTTAAGGCCTTCAATTGAGTTAAAACTTAATACATTAGAACATGAGAAAATAGAGAAGTTTCCCTTTTGGTCAACTAACTGATTTTGTAATTTCTATGGCTAATTAGCCTAATTGCATACTTAATTGACCTTGTTTATGATTGAATGATGATTTCTTGTTCTTAATTTTAATTAGCGAAGCATGATTCGGGCGGGTAGTTTAGGAAAAGGGATTAGAACTTAATTAGGTGCTAATGACTTAGCCTACTGCTTTTTGAAATGCAAGTGGGCGTTGATAATTACTTAGCATTATTAACCCCTAGTTGATTACGAGATTGATGGCAATCAAATGGCATGATTAACGTCAAACTACCAAACCAAACTCGAAATTTTGATTCATGGTTGATTGAGTGAAATTGTCAATTGCTCAAGGTGAGTGATTGCACGTTCCGATGGTGGATATAATTGCTGAGGGCGTCCGGTGGCCAGAAGCTAGGAGGTGGCGGTCCAAGTTGGTTGGTAGCATTAGGTTTATTAGCCTAGCTTAGAACTATTTAGGCTAGTTTAGCTAATAAACGCAGGAGTTAGAAATCAAATAACTTAGCATATGGTTAATATGGGTTAGTTAGAATAAAAACCAATTTAGACTTAGGATCACTCTCTTAATGAATGATTAGCTTAGTCTTCCTTCATAAAATGAGTAGAATTTAGGTTCACTTTAATCTAGGATTAAGATTAGTCTCTAGCATCAAGCTAAGAGGGTTTCATGTCCCAAGGCTTAGAACAAGGTGATGTAATATTCTTTTGCTCGACTAGTATCGGGTTTTCATTTCCGCACTTTAACTTCAAGCTTTCAATAATTTGGTGTTTAATTCCGCAATTTCGATAAATTGGTTGTTCTTTTCTTTTAGAATGGTTAGGGTAACCCTTAGGATCATAATAAACCCAATGCATGAACACTTAGTGACATCAAAAGACCGTTAGGGCTCATAATTGATAACAAAGAATGCTTGATCATTTAGATGAACAATCTCACTAAATTAGAGATACTCAAAGGGTGCTAATTAGATCATTAACATAATCAAGTCCCTAAACCTAATTCTCTCTAATTGTGTAGAAAGTGAGACAAACTTAGGCATCTCGCTTGGTTTCTAGTCGACTCCGAAAGACTAGTGGCGACGTCTCATGTAAAATTCTTGAGGCTAAATCAAAACTTAAAATGAACCCAACGTCAAGACGAAATACGGGCTTGGGAGAGCCCGTACCTAATCAAGGGCCATTAGCCGGTCTTTGAGATTCTTCTTTCCTTTCCCCAGAAGAGGGAAAAACGGAATAATGGGTCAGGACACCACTTAATAAAATATACTAGTATGGAAAAGATATTTATCTTATAAACGGAAAAATGGAATTCTGCTGTTAGAAGAGCTATCCTTTCTATTGTCTTGAAGGGAAAAAAAAAGAGATAAACCATAATAAACTAAAGAGTTGAGAGAAATATGCTTCTGTAACATTCATAATTAAAGACAGAAGAATGAGTTATCTACTTTATTCTTCGATTTGTTGCAATCTAAATAGTTGCGATTTCTCTCACAGAGAATGGATTTCAACACACCCTGTAATTTGGAGCTTAAAAATCTTGTCCCTTTTAAAAGAGAGCTTGCATTCTTTGAATGATACTTGGTATTGACCTCTTGGCTCATGAATTGTACTTTGATCAGTGGATTTCGAGTGTGCTCCATGATCTTTTCCCACTGTCTACCGAGGAGCCACATCAGTAATATAGCCGCTGATAACTGAACATTGCGGCATTATCTCGCTGGATCGATTCGAATTTCGATCTTGACATTGTTGTTTGTGCGTCACACTTGGGATGAAGAATGTAGGTTGCTCAGGCATGGGGAGGCTAGCGGAATTAGCACTACTAAGCATAAGAACAACTGTATCCATGGTAGGTCGGGCTTCTTTGTCATTCTGAACGCAGAGCAAGCCAATGTGAATACA
Organism: Syzygium grande; assembly: GCA_024733475.1. NCBI lineage: Eukaryota > Viridiplantae > Streptophyta > Magnoliopsida > Myrtales > Myrtaceae > Syzygium > Syzygium grande. The sequence goes on from JAMXDD010000002.1 coordinate 23,925,012, forward strand.
TCTGATCACTTCGTTTGCCGAGTAAGATTCACTGAATATCGGATCCACAATTTCCAATGGTGCTCCAATTCTCCAGTGTTCCCAAACCTACAACATATGTTGGTACTGTCATTAATTTACGAAAAACAAATGAAATTGTAGGATCAAACTGTACTCACATAGTCGAGAAGGCCTGTATTGTCATCTGATATGTAAGAATACTGATTCTTCTTGCCAGTTATGATCTCGAGCATTAGCACACCGAAACTGAACACGTCCGATTTTACTGAGAATTGCCCGTACATGGCATATTCAGGAGACATATAGCCACTGGGAACGAATTCAAAGAGGAAGACATAGTAGTGATTCTCGTGAATGAGCATAGTTCGCTTAAAGATCGAGATGTTGAGGCTCAATATAATCTATGCATTAGAAAATCCAATTGAAGTCCAAATCTGTTAGCATAATTATTGCAAATTATCCAGTGTGGGGTTCCTACCACGAGCCGAAGTAATATGAAATTGGACTTACTAAGTTCCGACGATTCTGTTTGTACTTCCTTGAGTCTGCTCAGCACCAAAAATCCTAGCCATACCAAAATCCGAGATTTTCGGGTTCATATTGTCATCGAGCAGAATGTTGCTAGCTTTGAGGTCACGATGGATAATTCGGAGCCGAGAATCTTCGTGAAGGTAAAGAAGACCACGTGCCACCCCAACCATGATCTTATGGCGTGCTGACCAATCCAACTGTATGCTTTGCTGAGGGTCTGTGTTAGCCAAAATTTGTAAATTTTAGAGTCAGAAGAAGCCCAACTCCGTTTCTGAATCTAATTGACAAGTAATCGTCCCATTTCATTTTCTTTTGAAACCGTCATCAAATTGTATGAAGAATGTCCCAAGACATAACTATTGAATTTTTGCGTAAACCTGGGACATTTTTTTAGATGGTGGCTGGAATTGGAAAGAAAGAACTAAGCTGTGAGGAATGGAATCTTTTTTAAAGAAGATGAAGAGAGAGGCGTGAACCAAAGAGCAACTGGTCGAGGCTTCCGTTGGGCACGTATTCATAGACTAGTATCGTTTCTTCTCTTTCCATGGCAAATCCTAGTAGCCTCACTAGGTTTCGGTGCTGAAGCTTGGCTACCAATTCGACTTCGTTTTTGAATTCCTGCACGCCTTGCTTTGAGCTTTGAGACAACCTTTTTGCTGCAATTTTCCTACCACAAGGGAGTGTACCCTACAAAGGACAGAATATGAACGAAAATGTCATGCTAAGGCAGAACATGCATAGAGATTGAATCTCTAGGTAGTGCTTCATGTCATATCTCTATGTTAAAAACTTCTTACCCTATAAACTGGACCGAATCCGCCTTCCCCTAATTTGTTGTGATATGAGAAGTAAGCTGTGGCAGCTTTAATTCCGCCCACATCAAATTGCAGGGAATATAGTTCCGAAATTTCGCTGCCAACTGTGTAGCAATAAGCGATCAACTTTGCAATTCGAATAAACTATAGACTAATGCTAGCAAAGTAGATCTATGACATTTTTCACGGGAAAGTTGCATAGGAAGTCCTAAACCTTCTGTACGAAATGCAATTGAGTCTTAAACCTTTCAATTAATTCAATTGATTTCTAAACCCTCTTCCAAAAGTGCAATCTAATTTTTTTTGTATGAATAGTAGCTGAAATGAGCTACGTGTTACTCAAAACGTGCTTGTGTGGCATCTTTAAGTTGTACTTTTCCACGTAATTTCATAACTTAATTTTATTTTCTAATAAGGGCTAAGGATTTAATTGGAGCAATTAAAAGGTTTAGACTCGATTGCACTTTTGATAATGGTTTAAGACTTGATTAAATGAATTGAAAGGCTTCGGACTTCATTGCATTCCATGCATAACGTTTACGATTTGTGGTGAAATTTTCCCCATTTCTCACCAATCGGATCTTCGTCGACGTTGTTTCTCTTGCTCCTGTCTCTTTTGAGGGCAAACCAGAGTGGGACGCAAAGTAGCACGACCGCCAAAGTAGCAGAAGTGATCCCGATAATTAATCTTGATGAAGAATGCCTCTTCTTTTCGACTGTAATTCAATTAGTTGAATGCTTCATTAGTATAATGGCAGTACGTTCAGCATCTGGCAAATATATGGCACCGGCAATTAAATATTTTACGTGCCAGCAAACTTGGCCAAATCAGCAAATTGAAACGCGTTAGAACTAGTGGAACAAAAAATGCTGAGTTCATTACCGAAGTAGAACGGGTTTATCTCGAACCTGGCGAAGCAACTCGGAAGCAAGATTCTGCCCCGATTTTCCCGGTTTGATTTACCAGGAGAATCGAAGTCACATTCTGCAGGCAATCCTCGCAGAGAGCGGCCGAGAGATCAGGCCTGCACTGGGCAAATGTATATAGAGTAGCGCGGCTTAATTCTTTGAAGGGGACCACTTTGGAAGCATACTTCTTATCGGACCTTTTAGCGGCCTGAGTCCTCAGTTGCTTCATTGTTTTTCCAACAGCTTCATGAACTTGGCGGGCTCGTGCACATTCCGCGGATTATAACTTCGCAGAATAGGCACTTTGTCCGTGGCTGGAAAGAAGTGACGGTAAGAATACTGCAACATACACTCGTCGTACCAGAGGATGGACGCTTTGACCATAGGACATTTCTCTTTGATACTGACAGTAGCAGCTTTCACACATTCCATGCACACTTCCTTGGGGACATCTCCCCTGCATAGGAATCTGCCATACACAGTGTCGGCGTCGCTTGGATCCCCCGTGCTCGTGTTCGTGTTGAAGAATCCGTTGCTCGAGTTGGTGTGAGAGGGAAGTGACTCGAGGAGAAGGTTGAGGCTCGCCTCGTAGGCGCTATTCATAGTGTAATTGCTCGAATTCGAGCAGTAATGCTCGCTGATAGTAATGGTTGATTCGGTTAGGAGGGTGAGAAAGCCAAGCATGAAAATGAGGATTGCAAAAAGCTTTGTCATATTTTTTTTTTGGGGGGACCTGGCTGAAAGTGGCAGCTTTTTCCCTTTGATTTCAGCACCATGTATATAGTGAAGAACGAGAGCTTCAAGAGGACAATATGGAAAATAATTAGTCAACCCAGCGCCACGCTGGGAAATCTTTTATAGACTACCTATTTGGCAAATTGTCTTTAATGAGCGGTTCACACGGAGATTTGGAATTCGAGAGGTCATCTCAACTTTTTCCCCTCTCAAATTGTCATGTGTCCGATCTACCCATGCTTCACACGTTATTAAAGCCAAAAGTCTTTCCTCAAAATTAAATTGTTTACAAGTAAAACGCGAAAATAATAAGATATGCGTGGGTAACACTATTAGTACAAAATATATTTTACACAAAAAGTTAGGAAATTACGAAATTGTATCTGTTCACTAAAATCACAAAACTGTAATGCCTTATTTTGTTTGTGCAACATATTTTCACATTTTACATGGTCGGCCCACCGTGTAAAAAGTCCAAAATATATATTGGTGGGCCCACCGTTCACCATAAGTTCCAATTTTGCAGCGGCTCGCCTCCGTCTAGAAGACAACATGTGAACACGAACGGGAAAACGAGAAAATAAATGACGGCGGGGAGCGCGAAACACATGCATGGGCAACACCGACGGTCGAGTTCAAACTGGGTCGAAACGTAATTCATTGGAAATTTGGTTTTGGTGGTGGGCCTGAAGCCTTGCTCGGAGACAATGGACATACCCAATTCAACAAAGCCTTTTGTCTTTGATTTTAACCTTTGAAACCGTTCCTTACCGACCTTCATCACTCAAAATGATAGTGTTGGCGATTGCCTAAAGGTTTCGCACTTTCCTACTTCTTGCCATTTATTTTTTTGTTCAAATTCAACAAATGACGCTTCATATCTTTAGTAGATTCACACATTCATCCATATATATTCGAAAGATGTCTCATCGCCGATTAAATTCCAAATAAACATCATTTTGAATATATCGAAAAATATTTAGTCGTCGATTCAATTCCGGTAAAACACATCCTTAATTGGGATCATTAGAGAGGGAGACGGAGAGGGAGTGTGAGAGGGAGGGTGTACGCATCGAAGATTGCTGGTGGTTGACAACAGCCGAGGTGGGTATGCTCACTGTGGTAGTCAACAACATCAATCGGGTACAGTTTCAGCATTTCCTAACTAGAACACTCCTAGAAAACCCGTCCAGTTCCGTCTCTCTAGCCTCTATCGTTTGTTTATTCAACCTAGATACTACCATAATTCTGTCTTTGTACAACATGTTCCATCAAATGTAACATCAGTAGTTCTTATTAATATTTTATTTTGTTATCCTAGAACCGATAGCCAAAATAATTAGAATCATATCTAGTGAAAAACATTTTTTTAGCTTTTGCATCAAGCTTATCTCTATTTTCAGAATCTACGTTGGATATACGAAACCCAACAAAAAGCTTTCAAATGCAAGAAATTTCCCTTTCTCCAATTCCATACTTCTTTTGGTAGCTTGAAATCAAGGAATTAAATGTCCTCTGTTAATCGGATATGTTGTCGTGTTAATTGCGTCCGCCTATAACGTCTTGGGTAATCATGCATGCTTCCTCATACTTCTTGCATGCTCATTTAGAGTTTTGTTCATCATTTCAACAACTATGTTTTGCTACAGTTTGTTGGGAACAGTGCTCTAATTCCATTATTTGCATAAAATCGCTGGAACTCCTTGCTGTTATACTCACCACCATTATTGAACCTTAGACATTCAATCTTTAGGCCAGTCTCATTCTCCACTTCTACTTTCCATCTCTTAAAAATAGCAAACACATTAGATTTATTTTTCAGAAGTTAAACCCATACCTTACTGGTGGAATTGTTAATAAACGTGACATAGTAGTGTATGCCTCCAAGGGGATGCATAGGAGCTAGCTCTCACACATATGTATGCACCAACTCTAATTTTCCTTTCTTTGATTCTCTCCCAATCTTTGAAAAACTGATACATTTTTCCTTGCCCAAAACGCAATCTTCACATAGACCAGTATATGTGGACTTCAGATCAAGTAGTTTTCCTTAGATGATAACAACTTCATCCCCTTTTCGCTCATGTGTCTAAGCATGTAGTGCCACAATTTGGAATCTGCTTTCGAATCAGCAACTGTTGCAGTTTCTCATGTACAACGTTCTTGACTTTGTTCCCTGTGCTATAGCTAAGGCACCTCTAACTATTTTCCAAGAGTTGTCCCCAAAAATAGTTTTGTATCTTGTGTTGTCTAATTGACTTATAGAAATTAGATTTCTCTTAAGTCTTAGAACATATCTGACATCATACAACTTCCATTGATACCCGTTATTAGTTTTGTTGTGAACATCACCCTTCCTTATAATATCCGAAGGTTCATCATCAGCAAGATAAACATTTCCAAACTTTCCAGTAACAAAATTATGCATTAATCTTTGCATGAAGTAGAGTGAAACGACACACCTGCTTCTAGATTCCAAGACTCAATCAGACTGTCAATACTTAAAATTAAAGCATCATTATCAAGCATCTTTTCAAGAGTTGCATTCACGGATTTCTCTTCCTCTTGATTCCAATCTTGATACTGAAATTTCTTCTTTGGTGCTCTACAATCTTGTCTCAAATGGCCATTTTTTTCGCAATTCCAACAAATTATTTCACTACGTGGTCTCAATTTGCTTCTCCCTCTAGACTTCGATCTACCACGGTATTGGTTTTGCCCTTATTGATTGCTTCTCTCCAGCCTTCGGTATTTAAGGCAGCACTCGAAAATTCACCCAACCATCTTCTGCGAAAATCCTTGCTAAGAACCAAATCTCGGATTTGTTGAAGCTTAAACTTTTTCTTACTAGACCCTTACCAAAAAAAAAAAACCTTTTTCTTACTAGACAAACTGCTTACTCTAGTCACAATTGTAGTCCAACTGTCAAGAAGAGAAGATAATAAAATTAAATCTTTTACCTTGTTATCGAATTTGATAACCAGCAAACTCAATTAAGTCGTGATCATGTTAAATTCGTTGATATAATATGTCACAGAAGCACCTTCGTCCATTTTCAGATTGAAAAGATAACGCATCAAATATGCCTTGTTTGATGCATAAGGCTTCTCGTACATGATGGACAACACCTTCCTTCATCAAATCCACGACTCATTGGTGATGTTGAAGGCAATGTTCCATGCCAATGCGAGATGAATCACACCCAGAGCTTGCCGATCTAAAAATTCCCACTCTCTGCTTGTTTCATTGAATCTGGTTTCTCTTTGGGATAATAACACAAATAGTAATTGAACTTTGGCCCAATGTGCAATTTGATACCTGAACTTTTAATTTATTCAATGTCGTCCCTAAACATCAACCAATGTTCAATGTAATCCCCGAACTTTTGGTACATGTTCAATTTAGTCCTGAACTATATGAAAATATTTAATGTAGTCCTTCCATTAATTCAAGTTCAGGGACTATATTGAATATTTTCATGTAGTTTAGGGACTAAATTGAACATGTATCAAAAGTTTAGGGATCACATTGAATATTAGGTTAAAGTTTAGGGATGACATTGAATATTAAGCTAAAGTTCATGGATTACATCGAACAAATTAAAAGTTTAGGGATCAAATTGCACATTGGGTCAAAGTTCAGGGACTGTTTATGTCATTTTCCCTTTCTCTTTCGACAAAGGCTGATGCAAGTTCTTCTAATACAACAAATCCTCAATCTGCATCTTCCAAAAACCAAAATCCTTACCATCAATTTCATCGATCTTCACCTTCCCTTCGTCCATCTTCGTTGCTCCCACTTTTTCACCAAACCAGGCTTTTATACCAGTTGTTAGGAACACAAATCTTTGAAGAGAAAAAATAGAGAAGAAAATAAGCAAATTTTTATGGGGAAAACCCTTTTCAAAATCAATAGGGAAAAATCACGGTGTCGCACTAAGCAATCTCTCCACTATCAATCCAATATTAGCGTTACAAGCGTCAAAAGATATGGCCCCAATATATAACAAGAGTTTAGGGCATACATAGTTATGATGGAAATTACATGTATACTATTAATAGGAGTAAAAGCTCTATTTTCTGCTTCAAAAGGAAAATTACATGTATGCCACTAGTAGTAAAATGTTCTGCACTTGAATATAAGTTTTTTCTATCATACTCCACAAATCCATCATAGTGGCCACCATGGCGAGATCTGGTGGGTGGTCAAGCAAAGGCGGACAAACGCTGCTGGAGGTCTAGGCGGAGTGAGAAAAGAGCACCGGAGAAGACGATGAATTACGTCACTTGTTTCTTTTTTTCCTTTTTTCTTTTTTGAAATCTTTTGTGATGTGGCTTTCACTTGGTGCCACATCAATGCCACATTGTCATTTTAACTGCACTTTTTTAAGAAAACTTTAATGAAAGTTAAATGTGTCACTTGAGTAAAAGTTTAGGATTTTTGGCATCACAAAATAAGTTTGAGGTAAATGTGTCACAGCAGACATAATTTAGCACTTTTAATTTTTTTCTCTAAAAAAAGTCTGGAAATGACATTAAATAATGAGAAAAAATTTAAAGACTATTAGAGTCAAGCAAAAAATGCTCTCAAGAATAGGAAAGGGGCAGATGGACCACTTTTTTGGCAAATGGTCTTTAATGAGCGGCTCACAAAGATTTGGAATGCGAGAGGTCATCACAACTTTTTTCTCTCTCAAATTGTCATGTGTCCCAATCAACCCAAAAGTCTTTCCTCAAAAGTAAATTATTTAGACGTAAACCGCGAAAATAAGAAGATATATGTGGGTGACACTACTAGCACAAAATATTTTTACACAAAAAGCGAGGAAAAAAAACTCTCCTCTAGTCAAGAAATGAATCTGTTCACCAAAATATAAACTGTATATACTTCAGCGCCTTATTTTGTTTGCATAATGATATTTTTACATAATCGGTGTACCGAATCAAAAGTCCAAAAAATATATATTTGTAGGCCCACCATTCACCATAGCTTCCAATTTAGCGGCGACTCGCCCCCATCCAAAAGACAACATGTAAACACAAACAAGAAAACAAGAAAATAAAAGATGGCGTGGAGCGCGAAACATATGTACGTGCATGACTAACGACCGAGGTCAAACTGGGTCTAAACATAATCCATTGGAAATTTGGTGACGGTGGGCCTGAAGCCTTGCACAAACTATATACGCGTTGGCACCTTATTTTGTGTTGCGGAAGCAAGTGACTAAACAATAAAATAAAAAGAGTAAGATAATAAATCAAGCAATCGGATTTACATGGTTCGGTTGAGAGACTTACGTTCATGGGGAAAGCAGGAAACAATTCCACTATAAATCAAGCGATATAACGGAGATTACAACCACACTCGAGTCCCTCGAACACTTTCTGTGTTTCCTAGCCTTTAACTACACCCAATAACTCATGCAATGTTTAGTCCCATAATTCCTCACTAAATAATCTCTTAATCTCACAAAGAAATTAACATATCTTGCCACAACATTTAATTGATTTCAACACTTATATCTTGCATGCTATTCTACAAAGAAAGATTCTCGTACGAAGAAGCACTCTCTCTGAAGGCATTCATCAACAACTTGCGCCCTTTGGAGACTCCATAATGTGAACATATAAATAGCAGCAAAGGGAGAAAAAGGTTCAGAGGCCGAAGTCAACATGGAATAAGATATCCATGTTTAGAATCCAAATTGGTCATTCCAAGTCCAAGCTGGACTTCCTTTTTTTTTTTCCTTGACCGATTTGCTTCCCTTTTATATTTGCTTGGCCGACATCTCTTTTCACATCAATTTGTTATCGAGACAAATTAGGAAATCCTTCTCCAACATGAAATATTTGTACGTCCACAAATAACAATTTTATCTCGGTTAGGTTTCGTTCGCACTCAAACGCGAAACATATTTTAACATTTTGTTCGTACAAAGGTATTTTCACATGGCGGATGCACCGAATGAAATGTCCACAATATATATTGGTGGGCCCACCATTCACCATAAGTTCCAATTTAGCAGCGACTCCCCTCTGTCCAAAAGACAACATGTAAACACGAACGGGAAAATGAGAAACTAAATGACGGCGTGGAGCGCCAAACACGTGCATGTGCATCACCAACTTGCACCTTTTGAAGACTCCATAATGTGAATATATAAAGGGTTAATACCACGGAAAGCACCAAACTGATACACACGTGATAATTTTATCCAAAATTAATTTTTTGATCATGAAAAATTCCAAACTGTTACACCTATGATAATTTTACCTCAAATTAATTTTTTGATCAATAAAAATCCCAAACTGGTACATTTGTGATAAATTTACCCTCCGTTAATTTTCCATTAAATTTAATTAATATCACAAAAAATTATAAACTGGTATGTCTATGACAAACGGAGGGTAAAACATAAAATTGATACATCCGTCAATTGCCGCTTGTTATTTAACAAAGTAATTTGATAGTAAAATTTAACGAAAATAAATTGATGATAAATTTATCACAGATGTACCAGTTTGGGGTTTTTGATAGTCAAAAAATTAATTTGTGGTAAAATTATTATAGGCGTATCAATTTAAGGTTTTTCGCAGTATTAACCCACATATAAATAGCATAAAAAAAAAAAAAACGTTGAGAGGCCAAAGTTAACATGGAATAAGAAATTCATGTTTACATGTTTAGAACCCAAATTCGGTCAATCCAAGTCCAAGCTGGACTTTCCTTTTTTTTTTTCTTGACCGATTTGCTTCCCTTTTATATTTGCTTGGCCAACATCTCTTTTCACATCAATTTGATATCGTGACAAATCAGGAAATCCTTCGTCAATATGAAATATTCGTACGTCCACAAATAACAACTTTATGTCGGGTCAGGTTTCGTTCGCACTCAAACGTGAAATTTATTTTAACATTTTATTTGTATAAGGGTATTTTTACATAGCTGATGCACTGAATAAAAAGTCCACAATATATATTTGTGGGCCAACCATTCACCAAAAAGTATTAATTTGGCGGCGGCTCCCCTCCGTCCAAAAGACAACACGTAAACACGAACCGGAAAAGGAGAAAGTAAATGACGGCGTGGTGCGCGAAAAACCAAGGTCATAAAACGCCATCCGTTGGAAATTTAGTGATGGTGGTGGGCCTGAAGCCTTGCACTGGGACAATCGTGATCCCAATTCAACAAAGCGTGTCTTGATTCTAACCTTTATAACGGTTCGCGGGTCTACGTTATCTCCTAAAATGATCATAAACGAGTCCACAAGAAAATCTCTCAGTAGACTATGTTGATGCATAACTAAATCTCCAGATATGACTTATACCTCTGATTGAACCTCCAATCACGAACAGTAATCACCTCCAGCATTGAGGATTAGAGATCTAATTGAAGTCGGACGACGAATCGAAATGTTTCGGTCTGTGTGAGGTTTTTTTGAACTCGGATCTTGAATCTAACAGCAGGGTCGTAAACGAAAGCCAAATGGGTATGCATAGATTCTGCCGAATCTAGGAGATTTGGATTCGGTTTCCGAAAATGGGACAACACTTTTGTTGGCGTTCAGAAGACGAAATTGGAGCGTCGGTTGATAAGAGTTTGAACATTTTACGGGGTGCTTGTGGCTGCTGGATTTGGCAACGGTGAGAGAGAGTAGGACATAAAGAGAGGTTCCTTTTCGTCTAGCATCCACATGAGCTCAAAAGGATGTCACCTTAGCATTTTTCATCACTAGAATTGAGCAGAGCTAAAGTAGGTCAGTGGTGGCTCTATTAGACAATTATTAGGGCTTTATCTATTTGGAATTTTAGGATTTAAGTGCACTTTCTCGATAAATTGTAGGATTTCTTGTGTATTTGTCCAAATAAATAAACATTAGTAACAACTTAATAAGAGTTGGTAACCCAATAATACGTAGTAGCTTAATGGGAGCAAAGTTAGTAAGTCACATTAATTCAAATTGATAGTCTCTAAAAGAGTTGGTAAATTTAAGTTGGTTGTTAATCAAGATAAATAAAGTTAATTACTCCATAAAAAGGTAAATTAAAGATAAAACCATATTAATGTTGGTAAGCTAAGAGTTGGCGACTAAAAATCAGTTGATAACGTAATCTATCAAAAGTTGGTAGGTAATTCTAATTTAGGTTGGCAATTTGACATAAGAGTTACAAATTGAAGTGTTAGTAAGCTATACAAATAAAAATTGGTATGTCAGTACTAGTTAGGTTCTTCCAAACTGCCAAGGAAAGTTAGATAATTTCATTATAATGTCAGTAAATTCCTAACAAGTTATTTGGAAAAAAGAGTTGTCGATCAACTTTTTTAATCAACAGTTCTTGACACTTGCTAGTACTGAATAAAATTTACTAGTATGGAAAAAAAATCCTTATTTTAAGTACGAATAACAGAATTATGCTCTTACAAGAGCAATCCTTTCAATTGTCTCGAATAAATAAAGGAAGTTAAACCATACTAAACTAAAGAGTTGATAGAAATATGCTTCTCTAACATTCACAGTTTAAGACAGAAGAATGAGTCCTCTACTTTATTCTTCGAATGTTACTATCTAAATATGTCTTGAGTTTGAACATGCAAACCCAATCCAAGTAAAAATTCTAATCTAAGTAGGACTTGTGGTTTGACGCCCAAACAAGGAACAAATTATTGAGATACTTTCCACATTGAAGTTGGATTCCTAATTTGAGTGGGTTTCTTGGTTTAAGTCATTGAAAAGGACTTTCCTATCTTGGATCCTAATATTATATATAAAAGGTAGGTTTTGGTTTGAGCACTAGAGCAAAAGAAGAGGAGCTTTTGGTTGTAACAATCAATTATGCAACGTGCTTGTGAATAGCATCCTAAAGAAATTGCAAGTATTTTGAAACCAATAAATTTAGTGGTAAGATTTATAAAATTGATTCGTAAAATTGAGAAATTGTTTTACGAGTAATTGTGAGGCCAAATATTGTGTGAGTTCTTGATCGTAATTTGAACTTGGGACACACGAAAGTGACTAAAGTATATTGTAATCATTGTTGTATTGCATACTCTATAGTAGAATCATGTGGTGCTCTCCCATAGGTCCACCAACCGAACTACATAAATCTGATGTCCAATTTATTTTCTTGTTCTTTTTGCTTTATTGTTTGGTAGCTTGTTTTTCGAAATATTCAATGTGTTTGTCTGTTCATGAAAAACTTTCGAGCAATTAAGAGTGACGTAATGAAGAAAAATTGTTATCCTAGCCAATGTTCAAGAGAATGCAAGTGACGCTACAAAAAAAAATCAAAAGTTAGTATCCTCTAAAGCTTAATGGTCAGCCTCTATGCAATAACGCACATTAACAATTTGCTTCTCACTGCACCCTGAGATAAAAGAATTTCCAAGAAAGAAACAAAGTCTTATTTGTCGAATGTCTTTCTGTTAATGTTAACCCACAACACATATAAAGATAGGAAAATTACAAAAAAAAGTCTTAGACTTATTACAATTGTGCCAATTCCTCCTAAACATTTTGCATTTGTGTCAATTTAGTCCATCTGGGCAATTTTGGCTAACCAGTGTTGATGTAGACGTCTGCCATCATCGACAGTCCGATTGACGCTGACATGGATAGTTTTTTATAATATTTTATTTTATTTTTCGAAATTGTTTATGTTTTCCTTTCTTTATCGTTTTCTTTTCCTTTTCTCTTTTCTTTTCTTTTTTTCCCCACAATGGCCGACAAGGCTCGTGGTCCTCGGTAGCCATCGCCTATGGCCAGCGAGGCCATGGTGAGGTCCAGGCGAGGGCCATGACCCTCACTAGCCACTATGGGGGAAAAAAGAAAAAGAAGGAAGAAAAGGAAAAAGAAAATAAAAAAATTCAAAAATTCAAAAAAATAATATTAAAAATTTTTCATGTCGGCAAGATTGGGGACGACCAAGCGTTCACGTCGGTCTTGATTGATCAAAATCAAAATTTGGATAGACTGAATTAGCACAAATGCAAAAGATTTAAAACTAATTGGCAAAAAAAAAGAAAAATTTAGGATTGAATCGTTACAATTGCAATAGGTTTAAGATGATTTTGGTAATTTTCCCTGTAAAGATAAACACGCACAAGGTGTACATAAAAGAAACTCTCTAATTTTCATTGCCAATATATAATCAATTGTAAGTTTCTTTATAAAAGAAAATAAAACGAGTATAAATAGACTAAAGTCCTAAAGAAACTCCAACAACAAGATAATTAGAAAACTATTTAAGAAAAACAATATCCAAACTATAATCTAAATTCTAATCGGATAACTAATAAAATAAAATAAAATTATCCAAGTCTCTAATATAACTATTTAAAGTTCTAAAATTAAGTTAAATCAAATAAAGAAAGAAAATATCAAATTATAAAATCTATCAAACAACATACGAAACCAAATCTTGATATGCCCCACTTATTCTTCTTTTATTTTGAAAAAAGCTCAAGCTCAAGTTCTAAAATGACGAATAATTCAATAACATGTCCCAATCCTCTCCATATCTTTGAAATTAATGAAATTTTCTTGGGTTAATATCACAAAAACCTCAAATTAGTACATTTATGACAAATGCACCCCAGACTAATTTTTTGACCATCAAAAACTCCAAATAGGTATACTTGTGACAAATCTATCCTAAACTCATTTTTTGATAACCAAAAATTCCAAACTAGTACACTTGTGACAAATTTACCCTCCGTAAAATTGGATTAGTATCATGAAAAATCACAAATTGATAAACATGTGACAAACGGAAAAATAAAACTCCAAACTGGTACACCTATTAACTATTATGTGTCATCAAACTCAGCAATTTAACGATAAAATTTAATGAAAACTAACGAAGGGTAAATTTGTTATATGTTTACCATTTTGGGATTTTTGATGGTAAAAAAAAAATTAGTTCAGGGTAAATCATCACAGGTATAATAATTTGAGATTTTTCATGATATTAACCCAATATTCTTTGTTTAAGAATGCTTTCCAACCAAACTATTCAATCCAACTATTAATTGAATCTTAAAATTTTTGCAATCACAAAATAAATTGAATGTTGGTCCTTTATATAAAACAAAAAAAAGTTTGGGCTATAATTGGGATCCGGGTAAAAATTGTTACTTTTTTATGGGACAAAAAAAAAATTTAGGCCAATATTGAGACTCGAGCAAAAATTAACATTTTTATAAAGGAAATTGGGCCTAGGAAATATAGAGAGGTTCATGCATATAAGTAGATTCTTCAAATCCCATTCCCTTGGCTTCTTGGAGCCAGCTGACGCCACCACCGCGCAAAAGCAAGGGCCTCCACTTTCTCTCCAGTGACTAGCTTTTATTTTTTAAAATCTCTTGCCTGTTTTTCTCTTTGTTTTAAAGTTTTTTTTTCCTGTTTTTTGATGTGGTGCCCACTTGACCTCATATCAGTCCCGCATGACCTCGAAAATAATAAAAGATGACTTACTAGCATTTCCGTCGTTAGAATGGAGCGGAGCTAATGGGGATCATTCATTGAATCAATTGTACAAGTTTTATGACTTGATTAGCTATTTCAAAGGTTTTTTACATGATTGCATTTTCCCAACAAGTTTTAAGATCTAAGATGCATTTATCATAACGAATAAATATTATTAACTAACTCAAATAAGAGTTGTATCCCAATAGGAGCAAAGTTATAAGTCACATTAATTTAGGTTCGTTATTTCTAAAAATGATTTGTCAATTTAATAAATTGTTAACCAAGACAAAATAAAAGTAAATAACTCAATAAATATGGTAAATTAAAGAAAAAAATCCAAATAAATATTGATAAGCTAACATGAATGAGAGTTGATGACCCAAAGTTAGATGGTAATATAGTCTCACAAAAGTTGGCAAGTGACTCTAATTTAGATTGGTAATTTCATATGTAAGTTAGTAAATTGAAACGGTTAGTAAGTTATACAAGTAAAAATTGGTATGTTAGTACAAGTTGCTATTTTTAAACTGTCAAAGAAAAGTTGATAATTTCGTTAAAAAGTAGGTAAGTTTCTAACAAGTTACCAAGGAAAAATTATTGATCCTTTTTTCTATTAACACAATTCTTTGCACTTCCTAGCACTCAATAAAATTTACTGGTACAGAAAAAAAAAGTTCTTATTTTAGGTAATAAGAAATAGAATTCTGCTGTTACGACAGCTATTTTTTCTATTGCCTTGGAGAATTATATAAAATAAATCATAACAAACTAATGAGATGAGAGAAATACGCTTCTCTAACATCCATAATTTAAGACAGAAGATTGAGTTCTCTACTTTATTTATCGATATTTCTTGCTATCTGAATACTTCCGGTTCCTCTTACAGAGAATGGACTTCCACACACTTTTTAATTGAGCTTAAAGTCTTGTTTCCTCGCAAAAGAGAGCTGGCATTCTCTGTACGATACTTGATTTTAACCTCTTGGCTCATGAATTCTGCATTGATCTTGGATTTCGCGTGTGCTCCATGTTCTTCTCGCTGTCTCTATCGAGGAGAGACATCAGAAACACAACCACTGATCACTGAACATTGGGGCATTATCTTGCTGCTATCGAGCTTCTTGCTGGATCGATTCGAGTTTCGCTCTTGAAATTGTTGTTTGCGCTTCACACTTGGGATGACGAATGCGGGTTGGTCAGGCACGGGAGGCTCACAGAATCAGCACTACTAAGCATAAAAACAACTGCATCCATAGCGGGTCGGGCTTCTTTGTCATTCTGAACGCAAAGCAAGCCAATGTGAACACATCTGATCACTTCATTTGCAGAGTAAGATTCAATCATTGTCGGATCCACAATTTCCAGCAATGCTCCAATTCTCCAGTGTTCCCAAACCTAGGACGTATGCTGGTACTGTCATTTATTTACCAAATTAAAATGAATGAAATTGCAGGATCTAATTGTACTCACATAGTCTAGAAGGCTGACATCGCGATCTGATATGTAAGAATACCGATTCTTCTTGCCAGTTATGATCTCCAGAATTAGCACACCAAAGCTAAACACATCGGATTTTACGGAAAATTGTCCATACATAACATATTCAGGAGACATGTAGCCACTGCGAAGCAGCTCAAAGAGGAAGACATAATCGTGATTCTTGTGAATGAGAATAGTTTGCTTAAAGATCAAGATGTCATGGCACAATATATTCTATACATCAGAAAATTTAATTAAAGGTCAAATCTGTTAGCATAATTACTGCAAATTATCCTGCGGGTTGCTCCTACTGTGAGCCGGAGTAATATGAATTTGAACTTACTGAGTTCCGCAATTCTTTTTGTACTTCGTTGAGTCTGCTTAGCACCCAAACTCCTAGCCATACCAAAGTCCGAGATTTTCGAGTTCATGTCATCATCGAGTAGAATGTTGCTAGCTTTGAGGTCACGATGGATAATTCGGAGTTGAGAATCTTCATGAAGATAAAGAAGACCGTGTGCCACCCCAACCATGATCTTGTGGCGTGCTGACCAATCCAACCGTCTGCTTTGCTGAGGGTCTGTGTTGGCCAAAATTTGTATTGTTCGAGTCAGAAGAAGTTCTACTTCATGTATGAATCTAATTGACAAGTGATCATTGTCGCATGTAATTCTCTTTTGAAACCATCATCAACTTGTATGGAGAATGTCCCAAGGCATAGCTACTAAACTTTTGCTTAAACCATGGGAATATTTTTAGATGGTGGCTAGGATTGCAAAGAAAGAACTAAACCGAGTGGAAAGGAATCGAGAATGTGAAGAGCAAGGCGCAAACCAAAGAGCAACTGGTCTAGGCTTCCGTTGGGCACGTATTCATAGACTATTATCGTTTCTTTTTTTTTTCAATGGAAAATCCCAATAGCCTCACTATGTTTCTGTGCTGAAGCTTGGCGATCAATTCGACTTCGTTTTTGAATTCCTGTACTCCTTGTTTCGAGCTTTGAGACAGCCTTTTTGCTGCAATATTTCTCCCACAAGGCAGCGTACCCTACAAAAGACAGAATATGAATGAAAATGTCGTGTTATGACATAACATGAAAATGGATAGACTCTCTAGGTAGTGCTTTATGCCATATCTCTATGTCCGAACTTCTTACCCTGTAAACTGGACCGAATCCACCTCCCCTAATTTGTTGTGATTCGAGAAGTATGCTGTGGCGACTATAATTGCGCACACGTCAAATTGCAGGGAATGTAGTTCTGACATTTCGGTCTCGACTGTGTAGCAGTAAGCCATCAACTTTTCAATACAAATAAACCGTAAATATTAAGACTAATGCAAGCAGGGTAGATCTATGACATTTCTCACCAAGAGGGTCTTCTTCGACATGGTTTCTCTTCTTCCTTTCTCTTTTGAGGATAAAGCAGAGCACAACACAAAGTAGCGCGACTGCACAAATTGGAGAAGTGATCCCGACAGCTAATCTTTTTTGGAGAAAGCCTTTTCTTCTTTACTGTAATTTAATTAGTGGAAGGCGTCATTAGTATAGTGGCATTACCTTTAGCATCTAGCAAACATAAGGTATAGGCAATTAAATGACGTGCCACCAAACATGGTCGAAAAAGTGAAGATAAATGTGTTACAACTATTAAAAAAAACGAAGGTCGAGTTCATTACCTTTATCGTAGAACGGGTATAACTCGAACCTGACGAAGCAACTCGGAAGCAAGATTCTGCCCCCAATTTTCCCAATTTTAATTGTCAGCAGATTCGTAGTAGCATTCTGCAGGCAATCCTGACAATGAGCTGCCGAGATATCAGGATTGCACTGGACAAATGCATATAGAGGAGTGCCCCAGGAGTCGAAGTAGGCCTCTTTGGAAGCATACTTCTTATTGGGTCGTTCCGCGGCTGGAGTTATCAATTGGATCATTGTTTTGTTCAATAGCTTCATGAACTCGGTGGTCTCTTTCACATTATCTAGATTATACAGGGCCAGAAGAGGCGCTTTGTCCGTGGCTGAAAAGAGTTACGGTCCGAATACCGCAACACGCACTCGTCAAACCAGCGGATGGACTCTTTGGCCATAGGACAGAGCTCTTTGATCTCGACACTGGCATCTCTCACACATTTCATGCACACATCCTTAGTGACATCTCCCCTGCATAGGAAGCTGCCGTACACGGCGCTGGCATCGCTTGGCTTCCCTTTGCTCGTGTTGAAGAATCCATCGCTCAAGTTGGCATGAGAGGAGAGGGAGTGGAGGAGGAGGTCGAGGTTGGTCTCATAGGCGCTTTTCGGAGTGAAAGTGCTTGGATTCGAGCAGTAACGAGCGCTGATGGTAATGGTTGATTCGGTTTCGGGGGCGAGAACGCTAAGCATGAAAATCAGGATTGCAAAAGGCTTTGTCATGTTTCTTTTGGGGACTCGGGCGAAAGTGGCAGTTCTTGCCCTTTCATTTCAGCCCCATGGATTGCAATGTACCTTCATTTATAGTGAAGAATGAGAAAGATCAGGATTTAAGGGGAAAAAAAGGAAAATTATTGGTCAACCCTGTATATTTTGGGGTGTCAAGATTAATGATCCCCGGTATCCTAATTCTTCGGTGATTTTATACTCCAGGTATGTAGTCGAGTTAGATGATTTCGACATTCTTTATTGGGTCTAGCCACGTAGGAAGTTTCCTTGAAAACACGGACATAAAAATTGGACGGCGGCATCATTTTTGTTGTTATTTAAAGTGAATCGACTAAAATCACCAAAATTAAAAATAAAAGAGGTCACTTACTGTGAATACTCAAAGTACAAGATAAATTACGCCGCCCTACACCAGCAGGTGTCTCTTGCAAGTTAGCTCTGATTTAATGTATACAATTTAGGGAACTCTCCGATAGAATAATTTGAAGGTGAAAACACTCACAATTTACTTAGCTCGACTCTAATCAATAAGAGAATGAGAGGAATAGACTTCTTTTTATCTTTTTAATATTTATCCTTGTAAATTGATAACATGACTTGCCTTTTATGGAGGATTGTTGCATGACTCTTACTCTTGAATAACTCAAATGTATATTGCATTTCAAGGAGATAGATTCCTTAAATTTACAAAATATTGAACTAGACATAAAAACATGAACATTTAATGCATGTATGTAGGACATTCACGAATTTGATTTAATTACCAACACTCTCATCGGTTAATGGCATGACCCCAAAATGACATTAAATAATGAGAAAAAATTTGTGGTAAATGTGTCAACAGTAGACATAATTTGGCATTTTTTAATGATTTTCTCTTAAAAAATGTCCGAAATGACATTAAATAATGCGAAAAAAAATTTAAGGATTATTAGTGTCGTTACCTTTATTGACAAGAAATGCTCTCAAAAATAAGAAAAGGGTAGATAGACCACCTTTTTAGCAAATGGTCCTTAATGAGTGGCTCACGAAGATTTGGAATTCGAGAGGTCATCACAACTTTTTCCTCTCTCAGATTGTCACGTGTCTCAATCAACTCAAAATCTTTACCACCTTTTAGGCGTAAACTGCAATAATAAGAAGATATATGTTGGTGACACTGCCAGCACAAAATATTTTTATACAAAAAAAGTCAAAAAAAAAAACTCTCCTCTACTCATGAAATGAATCTGTTCACCAAAATATAAACTGTATATACTTCAGCGTCTTATTTTGTTTGCGTAACGATATTTTTACATAATCGGTGTACCAAATCAAAAGTCCAAAATATATACATCGGTGGGCCCACGATTCACCACAACTTCCAATTCAGCGGCGACTCGCCTCCATCCAAAAGACAACCTGCGCACACAAACAAGGAAACGAGAAAAGAAAAAAAAAAAAGACGGTGTGGAGCGCGAAGCACATGTACGGCCATGACTAATGACCGAGGTCAAACTGGGTCTGAACATAACTTATTGGAAACTTGGTGACGGTGGGCCCGAAGCCTTGCACAAGCTGTATATGTGTCGGCACCTTATTTTGCGTTGCGAAAGTAAGTGATTGAATAATAAAATAAATAGAACAAGAAAATAAATCAAATATCAAATTTATGTGGGTTCGATCGGAGACTTAAGTCCATGGGAAGAGTAGGAAACAATTTCACTATAGATCAAGCAATATAACAGAGATTATAGTCATACTCAAGTCCCTCAAACACTTTCGGTGTTTTCTAGCCTTCAATTACACTCAATAACTCACGTAATATTTAGTCTCATAATTTCTCACGAAATAATCTCTTAATCTCACAAAAGAATTAACATATTTTACCACAAGATTGAATTGATTTCAACACTTATGTCTTGCATGCTATTCTACAAAGAAAGATCCTCGTACGAAGAATCACTCTCTCTGAAGGAATTCATCAACGACTTGCGCCCTTCGGAGACTCCATAATGTGAATATATAAATAGCCGAAAAGGAAAACAAACGTTCAGAAGCCGAAGTCGACATGGAGCAACAAAATTCATGTCTACATGTTTAGAACCCAAATTGGTCATTCCAAGTCCAAGCTGGACTTTTTTTTTTTTTTTTTTCTTGATCGGTTTGCTTCCCTTTTATATTTGCTTGGCCAACATCTCTTTTTTCACATCAATTTCTTATCAAGACAAATTAGGAAATCCTTCTCCAACATGAAATATTAAATACGTCCACAAATAACAATTTTATCTCAGGTAAGGTTTCGTTTGCACTCAAACGCGAAACATATTTTAACATTTTGTTCAGTATAACGGTATTTTTACATAGCCAATGCACCGAATGAAATGTCCACAATATATATTGGTGGGCCCACCATTCACCATAAGTTCAATTTAGCAGCGACTCCCCTCTGTCCAAAAGACAACATGTAAACACGAACGGGAAAATGAGAAACTAAATGACGGCGTGGAGCGCCAAACACATGCATGTGCATCACCAACTTGTGCATCACCAACGACCGAGGTCAAAAACGTAATCCATTGGAAATTTAGTGATGGTGGTGGGCCTGAAGCCTTGCACTGGGACAATCGTGATCCCAATTCAACCAAGCATTTGTCTTGATTTTAACCTTCATAACGGTTTGAGGGTCAACCTTATCTTCTAAAACGATGGTTGTCCCAATTGTTTTAAGCTTTCGTACCTTTAAATTTCTTTTCGATTACTTTACCGTCTGAATTCAACAAATGACCTTTCATATCTTTTGTTGATTCACATATTGAGTTATATATATTTGAAAGGTATTTCATCGTCAATTAAATTCAAATGAAATATTTTTTTGAATACGTCGAAAAATATTTCGCCAATTGATTCAATTACGGCAAAACACATCTTTAATTGGGATCACTGGAGAGGGATAGGGAGAGGGAGAGGGAGTGTGGGAGAGAGGGTGTTCCGATTGAAGATTACTTGGTGGCCAACAAGCAAGGTGGATATCCTTATGGTGGCAGGAGGCGACATCAAATTCTTTTTTTTCGGACGTAACAGACTTGTCATTTCATTTAACAACTAGCCCTCTAGAGTAAGGGGTATCAAAATGCAGGATCTCCGATAAAGGGGGGGGTGGTGGGTAAGAAACCCACTAATGTGAAAGCACGTTAAATCTTGAGGCTTTTAGAACCCAATCTGTTGAATCTTGAGGGCAGTAGGCTAGCTCAAGACTCTAAAAATGGGCCACGGAGCCTAAACATTCTATGATAAGAGGCTCAACGTCCCACGAACAGAGAGGAATCTTGCATTCAATTTGATGCCGATGTTTTGAATATATTTTGTGTAGTTACATTTTAAATTGATTTTGGATTTTCAATGGGGTGAGATGTTTTTATATTTTGAATTGCAATTTGCGAAGGAATACGTGGATTTCGTCATCAAAGTTATAATGGCAATTAGTGTCAGGTACAGATTGGCGTCTATAGCTAACACTTAGGGTGTACATAAGTGATTTTAGAAAAGAGGAAGTCAAGTGGAGTTGATGTGAAGAATTAGGCCGATTTTGGGTAATTTTCAGAAGAAAAAGTTATACGACAAGGAGGTTAGGAAAATTTCTACTTGAGTTAATCCATTATGTGGTAAACCATGTTTTCTTAAGTATAACTGAACTTTCAAGATGGTGATACAACATACCATAATAAGGACAGTGCACGGAAAACTATAAACTTTCCTTAATTGCTTCTTTAACAAGGGCACTTGCTAACAAAATCCTTCAGAACAAAAAAGAAAATACATTATGTCATATGAATGCTTTATACATTAGTTCTAAAAGTCTTATATCTGTATATTTTGGGAAGATTTTGGATATTTCACATTGAATAAAACACAAATCGTGTCATCCACAAGAATTGAAAATAGCAAACCCTAAAAGATAAACTCCTAAACAAACTCCTGTTTTTTTTTTCAACAATAAAATATTCCAGCATTCACATTTATTGGCCAACAAAGTTCAAGTAAGGGTCCCTTGTTGACTGTAGCGAGGTCTATATTTCTTTCCTCAATCGTTACATAAAAGATGGATATAGAGGCGACTAGGTCAATGTGGGAGGAAAACTTGGCACGTCATCAGAGCTCAGAAAACTGCTTATGTCATTCACATCATCCTTCACTCTATTCACATACGATAAATACTTGTGACTTAAAGTTTACGCCGACTAATTTCCGAGAGTGATGCATGTCAATAGGTATGCAACCCTGCTAGTAAAGGAATTAGAGTGATGCTAGTATCACAGGTGTGAGGTTTGACTCTTTGTG
The DNA here is from genome assembly GCA_024733475.1 of Syzygium grande. Lineage (NCBI taxonomy): Eukaryota > Viridiplantae > Streptophyta > Magnoliopsida > Myrtales > Myrtaceae > Syzygium > Syzygium grande. The sequence goes on from JAMXDD010000002.1 coordinate 23,947,686, forward strand.
CTTTACAAGAGGCAAAACAAAAATCGAGAGTGAGGAGAGTTAGAGATAGGACAGATAAAAAAAAAAATTTCGAGGTTGATGAACTTTGTAACTTTGCATTACCGATTTTAATTATTGAGAGGTTGTCTAAGAGTTAAGGTATAGATGGTCACTTCCATCTCAACAATTTAAAGAATACCTCTTCTACATTCATATCCATCACTCTCTTCTAATAAATGGCACGATAACTACTATGTCCACGACATGTTCCTTTCAAAAGTCACCGACGAAGCATCATTTCACGGAAAAAGAGAAACAACTGTGCAAATGCAAGGAACCTGCCAACATCAGATCAACCCAAAAAAGAAAAGAAAAAAGAGAAATAAGGAAGATATTTGCAAAAGCTAATGACATGAGTAGCATTGAACTTTTGCTCATAGTTTTGTGTCATCCGAACTATTTTTTTCAAAGGTCGTTAACGTGGTCTTTCCATTAAAGATTTAACGAAATTCATTGACAATTTTGTATTTAAATTTTATTTGTTTGTTCGATTTCATCTCTAAACTGTCATGTTTTGGTTCCTCTCTCTAACAGTCGTCACTTGAGCATGGTGAGATAAGATATTCTTCAAGATAAACCTTGATGACACTTATATAGGATTAGTATTTTTCGACACAACCCCTTGACAAGACGTCACGCTACATGTGGTAATGTCTTTGTATGCAACCTAATCATGATGAATAATAAACATGTCAAGTATAAATTGACCTTTTTACCCATTTGTAACATGCTTGTTCTCATTTACTTAAACAATCTGAAATGTACCTTATATTTACATGACATGTTTAGATACATTTAGATTTGATACTTACAACATGTAAACATAAGTAATCATTTATATATATAAAAACTCATATTTAAAATGGTATGCATTGTGTAATCCATTTAATTAACTTTTATGCTTTGGTTATAATTGTTGTGACATAATTAATAAACAATTTGATCGAAATTAAATCCAAATTTGACATAGCGCACTTGAGAGAGAGAGAGAGAGAGAGAGAGAGAGAGAGAGAGAGAGAGAGAGAGAGCATAAGGAAGCAATTCATGGACTAAAATTGAACATACAAGCAAAGTACAAGGATGAAAATGAACAAAAATAATGATAAGTCATAAACTAACGAAATATTTTGTCCACCTCAGCAAAATTTATCAATAGTTTTAACGGAAGGATCACATTGAACCAATAGACAACATTAAGAAAAAAAAATGTCCAGAAATTACATTTAACAATGAGCAAAAATTTAAGGATTATTGGTGCCATTACCTTTATTGGTAAGAAATGCTCTCAAAAATAAGAAAGTGGCAAACAGACTACCTTATTGGCAAATAGTCTTTAACAAGCGGCTTAAGGAGATTTGGAATTCAAGAGGTGGTCTCAATTTTCTCCCCTCTCAAATTGTCATTTGTCTCAATCAACCCAAGCGCTTTAGTTATATGCTAGAGCAAAAAAGTCCTTCCCCATGAAATAATTATTTAGAAGTAAACTGCGAAAATTATAAGATTTATATGGTAAATTGCTAGCATAATATATTTTTTTATGCAAAGAGTCAGGAAATGAAAACTCTCATCTACTCATGAAATGAATATGTTCACCAAAATCACAAACTGTATATGCATCGGCACCTTATTTTGTGTTGCGGAAGTAAGCGATTGAACAATAAAATAGACAGAATAAGATAATAAATCAAGCACCAGATTTACATGGTTCGGTTGGGAGACTGACGTCCATGGGAAGAGCAGGAAACAATTCTACCATAAATCAAGCGATATAATGAAGATTACAATCACACTTGAATCATTCAAACACTCTCGGTATTTCATACCTCTAATTACACCCAATAATTCACGTAATATTTAATCCCATATATCCTTACGAAATAATATTTTAATCTCACAAAGGAATTGACATATCTTACTACAAAATTTAATTGATTTCAACACTTACATCTTGCATGCTATTCTGCGAAGAAAGATCCTCGTACGAAGAAGCATTCCCTCCGAGGGCATTCATCAACAACTTGCACCCTTTGTAGACTCCATAATGTGAATATCTAAATAGCATAAAAGGAAGAAAAAAGGTTCAGAGGCCGAAGTCAACATGGAATAAGAAATTCATGTTTTCATGTTTAGAACCCAAATTCGGTCAATCCAAGTCCAAGCTGGACGTTCCTTTTATTTGTTCTTGACCGATTTGCTTCCCTTTTATATTTGCTTGGCCAACATCTCTTTTCACATCAATTTGATATCAAGACAAATCAGGAAATCCTTCTCCAATATGAAATATTGTACATCAACAAATAACAATTTTATCTCGGATAAGGTTTCGTTCGTACTCAAACGTGGAACATGTTTTAACAATTTGTTTGTATAACGGTATTTTTACATTATGGGTGCACAGAATGAAAAGTCCAAAATATATATTGGTGGGCCCACGATTCACCATATGTTCCAATTTAGCGGCGGCTCCCCTCCGTCTAAAGGACAACACACGTAAACACGTACGGGAAAACGAGAAAGTAAATGACGGCGGCGAGCGCTAAACACATGGGACAATCGTGATCCCAATTCAACAAAGCGTGTCTTGATCTAAACTTTATAACGGTTCGAGGGCCGACCTCATCTCCTAAAATGATCATGAACGAGTCGACAAGAGAATCTCTTAGTAGACCATGTTGACGCACAACTAAGTCACCAGATATGACTTATACCTCTGATTGAACCTCCAACCACGAACAGTAATCACCTCCAGCATTGAGGATTAGAGATCCAGCTGAAGTCGGATGACGAAGCAAAATGTTTCGGTCCGTGTGAGGCTTTTTGAGCTCGGATCTTAAATCAGAGAACAGGGTCGTAAAGGGAAGCCAAATTGGAACGTCGGTTGATAAGGGTTCAAGCATTTTATGGGGTGCTTGTGGCTGCTGGATTTGGCAATGGTGAGAGTAGGACATAAAGCGCGGTTCCTTTTCGTCTAGCAGCCATTTGGCCTCAATGGATGTCACCTCGTAATTTTCCGTCTCTAGAATTGTGCGGTACGAAAGTAGGTCATTCGCGGCACTATTAGACAATTTTAGGGCTTTAACTTTTTGGAATTTTAGGATTTAAATGCACTTTCTCAATAAATTATAGGATTTCTTGCGCATTTGTCCAAATAAATAAACGTTAGTAACAACTTAATAAGAGTTGGTAACCCAATAGTACGTAGTAGCTTAATGGGAGCAAAGTTAGTGAGTCACATCAATTCAAATTGATAATCTCTAAAAAGAGTTGGTAAATTTAAGTTGGTTGTTAATCAAGATAAATAAAGTTAATTACTCAACCAAAACAGTAAATTAAAGATAAAACCATATTAATGTTGGTAAGCTAAGAGTTGGCGACTAAAAATCAGTTGATAACGTAATCTATCAAAAGTTGGTAGGTAATTCTAATTTTGGTTGGCAATTTAATATACGAGTTACAAAATTGAAGTGTTAGGAAGCTATACAAATAAAAATTGGTATGTCAGCACTAGTTAGGTTCTTCCAAACTGCCAAAGAAAGTTAGATAATTTCATAATAATGTCAGTAAATTCCTAACAAGTTATTTGGAAAAAGAGTTGTCGATCAACTTTTTTAATCGACAGTTCTTGACACTTGCTAGTACTTAATAAAATTTACTAGAATGGAACAAAAAAATCCTTATTTTAAGTACGAACAACAGAATTATGCTCTTACAAGTGCAATCCTTTCAATTGTCTCGAATAAATAAAGGAAGATAAACCATACCAAACTAAAGAGTTGATAGAAATATGCTTCTCTAACATGCACAGTTTAAGACAGAAGAATGAGTCCTCTACTTTATTCTTCGAATGTTACTGTCTAAATAGTTCCGGTTGCTCTCATTGATGTTAGTGGTCTGCCCTAAGAATCAATCAATGTTGATACTCTAATATTAGTTGTGAATTAGGTTGTGTCGGAAAAATCGACCTTCACTATACTTAGGTAGTCATAATGTCTTGCTAGAGACCGCTTATGACTTGTGGGCCAAAAGGGTTTTGAGCACACTGCTAATGTTTAGTGAACCTACAATTTTCTATGCGCCTTGATCTACTTAAGAAGTAGATTTTAATTTATTATCTTATTTAAATTATCTATGCGGTCGTGCGCGTTATGAGATAACGATTAAACGTGGGCCCAAATCGCCCGGCCCACTTCTTTTAATTCCGTTGGATAATGAGGCTATATAAATAGATAGAGAATTGTTCTCTGTCTAGGGTTTTCTATGATACAGTATCGAAAATCAAAAGGCGTTCAAAAAAGAAAACTTCAAGATCTTCCGCTAACACGTGGATCGTTGGAGAATTCCGTTCGTGTGTGTGGATACCGGTAGAGGCGCAACACTTGGGGCGCTAATCCAGACACAATCAGTTATCGATTTATCCTCGATTTGCAAAAAGGTATGTTTTGAAATTTTCTTTCGATTTCAATATACACATGGATTTTGTCTAGAGTTCTATATTCCGCTGCGTTGTTTTTCATTAATGAACCCTACAATTGAGGATGGACTTCACACACTTTGTAATTTCTTGCTTAAAGTTCTTGTTCCTTGCAAAAGAGAGTTTGTATTCTGTGTATGATATGCGTTTTTGACCTCTTGGCTCATGAATTGCACATTGATCAGTAAATTTCGAGGATGCTGCATGACCTTTTCCCTTTCTATTGGGGAGCGACATCAGTTAAGACAACTGCTAATCACCCAACATTGTGGCATTGTCTTGCTGCTATTGAGCTTCTCGCTTGATTGATTTGAGTTTCGATCTTGAGATTGTTGCTTGTGCTTCACACTTGGGATGAAGAACTTAGGTTGCTCGGGCATGGGGAGGCTAACGGAATCTGCACTACTGAGCATAAGAACAATTGTATCCGTAGCAGGTTGGGCTTCTCTATTGTTCTGAATGCATAGCAAGCCAATGTGAATACATCTGATCACTTCGCTTGAAGAGATAGATTCATTTAGTGCCGGATCCACAATTTCCAAAGCTGCTCCGATTCTCCAGTGTTCGCAAACCTAGAACATATGTTGTTATGGTCATTAATTACCAAAAGTGAATGATATCGCAAGATCAAATTGTACTCACATAGTCTAGAAGGTCCGCATTGTGATCTGATATGTAAGAATACTGACTCTGTTTTGCCAGTTATGATCTCTAGCATGAGCATACCAAAGCTGAACACAACGGATTTTACGAAAATTGTCCACATATTGTGTATTCAGAAGACATGTAGCAAATGTAAAATAGTTCAAAGAGGAAGACATAGTTGTGATTCTTGTGAATGAGAATAGTTTCCTTAAGGATCAAGACGTTAAGGCACAACATACTCTATGCATTAGGAAATCTAATTGAAGGCTGAATCTGTTAGCATAATTATTGCATATTATCTGGCGGGGTGTTCCTATTATGAACCAAAGCAATATGAATGTCAACTTACTATGTCCTGACGATTCTGTTTGTACTTCTTTGAGTCTGCTTAGCATAAAAAATCCTAGCCATACCAAAGTCCGAGATTTTCGGGTTCATATCATCATCGAGAAGGATGTTACTAGCTTTGAGGTCACGATGGATAATTCAGAGCCGAGAATCTTCATGAAGGTAAAGAAGACCACGCGCCACCCCAACTGTGATCTTGTGTGGGGCAGACCAATCCAACTGTATGCTTTGCCAAGGGTCTGTGTTGCCCAGATTTTGTAAATGTTTGTGTCAGAAGAAGCTTTACTTCATGTCTGAATCTAATTGACAAGTGGTCATTGTAACATGTAATTTTCTTTTGAAACCTTCATCAACTCGTCTAAAGAATGTCCCAAGACGTAACTACTACAGTTTTGCTTAAATCCGGGACATGTTTCTAGATGGTGACTAAGATTGTAAAAAAAGGAACAAAACTGAGTGGACCGAAGTCATTTTTTTAAGAAGATGAAGAGCGAGATGCGAACCGAAGAGCAAGTGGTCGAGGCTTCCATTGGGCACGTACTCGTAGACCAGTATCGTTTCTTCTCTTTCCATGGCAAATCCTAATAGCCTCTCTAGGTTTCTGTGCTGAAGCTTGGCTACCAATTCAACTTCGTTTTTGAGTTCCTGCACGCCTTGTTTTGAGCTTTGAGACAACCTTTTTGCTGCAATTTTTCTTCCACAAGGAAGTGTTCCCTACAGAATACAGAACATGAATGAAAATGTCAAGACGGAACATGAATAGAGATTCTCTCCAGGTAGTGCTATATGTCACATCTCTATGTTAAAACTTTTACCATATGAACTGGACCAAACCCCGCCTTCCCCTCATTTGTTGTGATTCGAGAAGTAAGCTGTGACGGCTTCAATTGTGCACACTTCAAATTGCAGGGAATGTGGTTCCGAAATTTCGCTCCCTAGTGTGTAGCAGTAAGCCATCAACTTTTTGATGCGAATAAACTGTAAGTGAAAAGATTGATGCAAGCGGTGTAGATCTTTGACATTTCTTACCAAGAGGATCTTCGTCATGGTTTCTCTAGTTCTTTTTTTCTTTTTGAGGGTAAAGCAGAGAGCAACGCAAAGTAGCACGACCGCCAAAATTGCAGAGGTTATCCCAACTACCAATATTGATGTAGAATGCCTTTTCTTTTCTACTGTGTTTCATTAGTTGAAGCCTTCATTAGTATATTGGCATTACCTTTAGCATCTACCAAATATATGGTATGGGCAATTAATGTTTTACGTGCCACCAAACATGGTCAAAACATGATTAAGTAAGGCTGATTGTACTTCTCTAATCAATGCTATTACCACTAGAGCACGCTCGTGGTCCCAGCGCTTCCTCTCATTTGCTGGTCGGTTACAGCTGATCAAGTTAGTCTTACATGCCATACATGTTTTCTGGGCTGCAGTATTCACACTCCCTCGATCAGTTTTGTCGAGGATTGAATTAATCCTCAGGCAATTTCTATGGAAAGGTCCAGATTTGGGTGTAGGAGGCGCCAAAGTCCCTTGGAGTTTTGTCTGTCTCCCCAAACAAGAAGGTGGCTTGGGCATTCGCAGGCTAATAGATTGCAATCGTGCGGCTATGCTCAAGCATATTTGGGTGCTCTTCACGGACAAGGAATCCTTATGGTGCAAGTGGATACATTCCACATTTCTCAAAACTAAAAATTTTTGGGTTGCCTCCAAGCCAACTGTGTGTTCTTGGGCTTGGAAAAAAATCTTAGATATCCGCCAGGAATTCCAGGAGCTTTTCAAATGGCAGATTGGTGATGGAAGGTCCATCTCATTCTGGTTTGATTCTTGGCACACCAAAGGCCCTCTCTACAAGCTCTTCTCGGATAGGGATATTTATTGTTCGAGCATCTCTGAGCGGCTTCAGTATGGGATTTTTCTCTTGAATGGCACCAATCTAATGTGCTCCAATCTTTCCATTCCTGGTCAGAACCTCTCCCCTCTTTTGACTCGGAAGCGGGTGATCGACTACTTTGGCAAGGTCATTCTTGGGAACCTTTTCGGTTTCTTGGCCTGGGACTTGATCCGGAATAGAGGACAAGTAGTTTCTTTGGAGTTCCTTCATTTGGGACCGCAACATTGCTCCAAGACATGGTTTTCGATGTGGGTGATGTCTCTTAATAGGCTGCCAACGCAAATTTTCTTGCTTAACTACCACAGAATCTTGGAAGGTGTTTGTGTTTTTGCTGCAATAGACTAGATTCTATAAATCACCTTTTTTTTCGAGTGTCCTCGTACACGCACCCTTGCGCAATTTTGGGCTGCTAATTGCAACCTTTCTTGGCAAAATGGTACATGGTAACAAAATCTCCGATGGGCTTCTCGATTTATTGGAGGTCCAAACTTTCACCATCGCATTGCTCGCTTTGCCTTTGGGGCTTTGTGCGAGCAGAATCATATCCTGTTTAGGAATCGGACTCTCTACTTGCCGGCCCTCCGCAATCACCTTGCCAAGGTGGTTAGGGACAAAGGCCTTTCTCTCAAGCCTGTTCAAGACTCTCCCATTAATCGAAGGACCTAGACCAATTGGGGTATCTCATCCTCCATTTTTGAGTGATTTCTTATTGTTCGCTTGTTATTAGTCTCTTTTTCTTAGTTGCCTAATTTTTGGGTCATAGCTATTTGCGCACTTGCTGTTCACCTTTTGACAAAGTTGCAACACCTTTGCACCCATCGAGACACCTCTTTGTGTCACTTTTGGTACGAGGTTTTTGTGTTCGACTCTCTTTATAAGTCGCATGTTGAAAAGTTTATATACTACTTACCTTATAAAAAAAAAAAAAACATGGTCAAAACAGTAAAGAGAAACACGTTATAACTAGTAAAACAAAAATTGAGTTCATTACCTTTAGATATGTTTTCGTAGAACGGGTACATCTCGAATTTGACGATGCAACTTGGGAGCAAGACTCTGCCCCTGATTTTCCCGGTTTGGATTGTCAGGAGTTTCGAAGTTGCATTGTGGAGGCAATCCTCGCAGTTAGCTGTCGAGATATCAGGCCTGCACTGGACAAATGTATATAGAGGAGTGCGGCTGGACTTGAGGTCGGCCTCTTTGTAAGCATACTTCTTGTGATGTCGTTCAGCGGCTGCAGTTATCAACTGGTCCATTGTTTTGCTCAATAGCATCATGAACTCGGCGGGTTCTTTCACATTCTCCGCATTATACTCATTCAAAAGAGGTGCTTTGTCTGTGGCTGAAAAGAAGTCATGGTCCGAATACCTCAACATGCACTTGTCGAACCAGAGGATAGACACTTTGGCCATAGGACAAATCTCTTTGATACTGACGCTAACATTTGTCACACATTCTATGCACACATCCATGGGGACATCTCCCCTGCACAGGAAGCTGTCGTACATGGCATCGGTGTCGCTTGGCTTCCCTTTGCTCATGTTGAAGAATCCATCGCTCGAGTTGGTGTGAGAGGGAAGGGACGCAAGGAGAAGGTTGAGGTTGGCTTCGTAGGAGCTTTCCGGGCTGAAAGTGCTCGAATTCGAACAGTGATGCTTGCTGATAGTAATGATCGATTTGGTTCTGATAGTGAGAAAGCTAAGCATAAAAATGAGAATTGCAAAATGCTTTGTCATATTGTTTTTTCTGGGACTTGGATGAAAGTGAAAGTTCTTTCCCTTTCAATTCAGCACCATGTGTTGAGGAAAACTCCTATTGATTTTGAAGTTGACAAAACCTTCCATAATGTTTGTAAATCTGGTACTTATTCTGAACCTTCTCATTTCAGGAATATATGTTCCGAAAGCTAAGAATGAAATTTTTCAGATTCTACAAGTTAAGAAGAATTATTTAAGTTCTGAGATATTTTCCAGACGCAGAAATAATTCAGACTTTATAAGTTCTTGAAGACCCACAAAAGCTAAAGTTCGAGATTCAGAGAAAAATTCAGAAAGCAGCCTTGAAGCTGAAATTTTTCAGAAGCAGATTCAAGCTGAAATTTTTCAGAAGCAGATGCAGAAGCTGAAATTTTAGAAGCAGACGAAGACGTAGTAATTCTTCAGAAGCAAAACTCAAAACGAAGAATAACAGCTAGTGATCTGGCATGGATTTCACAGAAGGAAAGTGTTAATTAGTTCAATCTTATTCAAATTGATTGACAATCAAATACTAAGGCAAGAATGCTTTACAACGGACAAAACCTCTACTTATGGAAACCAAGATTCTGATTGTATGGGCGATCAGAATCAGCGGGATCGAGAATCATCAACTTCTTGACTACTCAATCCTTAGTTTACAAATCTGTCCAAAGGTGAAGATTGGAAGATGATCCTCTGTGATTTGTCCAACGGCTAGTGTGGATAAAAAGGAGTATTGAAGGAGAACATGAGCAGCAGAAGGAAGATAGATTTCAAGAATCAACAAGTCCAAAGTTTGAGCATACTCCATCTATTCTCTTGTCATTCTGAACTTAAGATCAAGATCTTGAGGATTACTTTGTAAAGAGTGATTGTGTGAGATAGAGAGTCCTATCATACACAATAGTTACGAGACTCAAAGTCTGTAAATTCCTTTTGATTACATAGTGAAATCCAGCGGTGAGGTCTGTAAAGCGTGGGAGAGTGGACGTGGGCTTATCATAAGCCGAACCACTATAAAACCCGTGATTCAGATTCTCTTTTCCTTATCCCTTACTTTATATTCTGCACTTAAGAACTTCTTTCACTTGATCTAACTTGAATTTGAATTTTATTCAGACTCTTCTGTTACTTGTCTTATTTTCGCGCAAATTTATAAGTTTTGTTCAAGATCACCTATTCACCCCCTCTAGGTGACCCGTGCTAGCTATTTCAATTGGTATCAGAGCAGGTTGCTCATTTATTGAAGTGTTTTACTTCTGAGCTAACGATCTATATGGCTAGCTATGGTGCTCCAGGGCTCATCGAAGGACAAAGCAACAATAGACCACCATTTTTCGATGGCAAAGAATATAGCATCTGGAAAAACAAGATAAAGGCATTCATCAAATCAATCGATCACATGCAATGGGATGTTGTTATCAAAGGAGTCAACCCAAAATCCTCAGATTCAAAAGAAAAGGCAGATGCAAGCAAGCCAGGAGATCCTCCTCTATCTCAAACTGAGATAGCTAAAAGAGAGACTTTAGATTCAAAAGCAATTTATTCTCTCTATTGTGGATTATCTCCTGTTGAGTATAAGAAAATTGCTGCTTGTGAATCTACAAAAGAAATCCGGGATACTCTCTATGTCACGTATGAAGGAACGGATCGAGCCAAGGAAACTCAAATCAATATTTTGCTCGGTCAATATGAATCTTTCAAAATGAAGCCTAGAGAATTAATTGCTGATTTTTATGACAGGTTTACTGACATAGTAAGCGGTCTTGCTTATCAAGAACAACTAGTTCCATATGCATTGAAAGTCAACAAACTTCGAGAGGGAGGGACGGATCGGTGGGATAACATCAAAATATCTCTTGAGAGACACAAAGGATCAAGCCTCTATCAGTGAATGAGTTGATTGGAACTCTCCAATCATATGAAACTGAGAAACGGAATGAGCAAAACGAATCCAGAGGTAATAAGTCAATTGCATTGAAAACTAACGTTGATTCTGATGCAGATTCCGAAGATGTAGATGTTGATGATGAAGAACTAGCTCTCTTCATAAAGAAGTATAAGAAAATGAAAATCAGAGGAAGAAATCTCAAAGGGAAGAAGCCTTTTGAAAATAAGAGGTCTATCGATGAAACAGAGAAACCAAAGGATATAATATGCTTTCACTGTAGGAAACGTGGACACATCAAGCCAAACTGTCCACTTCTTAAAAAGAAGACCAAATTTGAGAAAGCAAAGAAGGCCTTAAAGGCAGAAACCTGGAGTGACACAGAATGTGAAGATAGTGATGAAGATGCCTGTTTGATGGCAAAGTCAGATTCAAACTCAGATTCTGATTCTGATCCTAGAGTGGAAATCAAGGTAAAACCTTCTGAAAGGCCTATCGAAGTGTCAAATTATATTGATGAATGGTGCTTTGAATTTAAGACTGCTCTTAAAAGAATCTCCTCTTTGAAAAACGAAAATTCTTCACTACAGCAACAGGATGTTTCTAAAAAAGAAAGGATCGATTTTCTTCAAAAAGAGTTTCATTAAATCAAGAAAAGTCGAGATTTTCTTTCCAAAGAAAATGATGTTTTAAAAAGGGAAGTTTCAAAAATTACTTCCAATTTTCAAAAGGTTCAGAAATCTTGAAGCATATCCTTTCCATTCAAATTCCTTACTATAACAAATCTGGTCTTGGATTTGTAAAGGAAAGTGATAGCTTAATTGATTTTCCAAAAGTCAATGAGAGTTTAAGACAAAGACCTTCTCGACAGGCTTATAAAAACCATTTCAAAAGGAATTTTGTAAAAACCTATTGGTCGGAGTGCACTCAGGTGCTCAAAATGTGAAGATCCACAACATTTTGAGAATGAATGTCCTAAGGTCTGGAGACCTGTTTGAAGAGATTTTGTTAAGACAGCCTATACTAATACTCAAGGACCCAAGCAAATTTGGGTACCAAAGAAAACTTGAGTTGTTGTGATTCTTGCAGATTACCACCAAGAGAAAAAGAAAGTGGTATCTAGATAGTGGATGCTCCAGACATATGACAAGAGATCCAAGCATATTTGCTGATCTTCAAAGTCTGAAGGGTGGAAAAGTTTCCTTTGGAGGAAATACCAAAGGACAAATCGTTGGCAAAAGAACAGTTGATATTGGAGGACTCAGAATCAACGACGTCTCGTTGGTAAAATGACTTAACTACAATTTGATTAGCATAAGCCAGCTTTGTGATCTGAGATTCGAGAATCAATTTTCAAGAAGATACATGCTCGGGGAACAAGCAAAGACTCTTCTCAAACATTCACGGGGGAAGAAGACATGGCAATATTTATCTTCTAGATGTAAATCCAAACTCAATCATTGCTTAATCTCAATAAAAAAAGATGAAGATCTTTGTACGGAAGGTTGGGACATATCATTATGAAACAAATCTCAAAATCTCAAACAAGAAGCTAGTTCGAGGTTTGCAGATTTGAAATGCAGAAAGACAGACTTATGCAATGCCTGTATATTAGGAAAACAAGTAAGAAGTTCTTTCAAATCTATACATCATGTTTCTACTAATCGTGCCTTGCAGCTTCTTCATATGGACCTGTTTGGACCAACCAGAATACAAAGCATTAGTGGTAAGAAATACTGTTTAGTTATTGTTGATAACTTCACAAGATTTACATAGGTGTTCTTTCTTGCACATAAAAATGAAGCATTTTCATATTTTACAAAATTTGCAAAAAGAGTTCAAAATGAAAAGGGTTATACCATTTTCTGCATTAAAACTGATCATGGGGGAGAATTTGAAAATCAAAGTTTTTCAGACTTTTGTGAGGAAAATGGCTTTCAACATAATTTTTCTACTCCATACACACCACAACAAAATGGTGTTGTGGAAAGGAAAAATCGTTCCTTGTAAGAAATGGCAAGAACGTTATTGATTGAAAGCAGGATTCCCTTTCATTTTTGGGCAGATGCAGTTTTTACAGCATGTTATATTATTAACTGAGTTTTTCTCAGACCCATTCTTGAGAAAACCCCCTATGAGCTTTTCAAAGGTAGAAAGCCCAGTATTTCATATTTTCGAGTGTTTGGCTGTAAATGTTTTATTCTCAAAAACTCAAATGATCGCATACAGGAAGTTTGATGATAGAAGCGGATGAAGGTTTCCTACTTGGATATTCCACTACAAGCAAAGTATCTGAGTATTCAACAAAAATTCTCGGGATTGTGGAAAAAATAATGAATGTAAGGTTTGAAGAAAACATTCAGACTCACAAAGATGAATCTGAATCACCTCCACACATTCAAGTGTTTTCAGAAGGTCATCTAGAATCTCAAAAGATCGAAGATTCTGTGGAAGAAGGAAAAGAAGACAATATACAGACTCAACCAGAAAATTTAGAGTCTGCAGATATTAGAAGGAAAGATTTGACAAGAACTGGAAACATAAGTCCGGTCATCCGAAAAACCTCATCATTGGAGAAATAGAAGATGGTATTAAGACCAGATCCAAACAAAAGGAGAACATCAGCAACTTGGCATTGATATCTGAAATAGAACCAAAAGATGTTGAAGAAGCTTTATCAGATGAAAGCTGGATAGAAGCTATGTAAGAAGAACTTCAGCAGTTCAGAATCAATGAAGTATGGGAGATTGTGCCAAGACCCAAAAACCATCCAGTAATTGGAACAAAATGGGTGTTCAGAAACAAACTGGATGACAAAGGGAAGGTTACAAGGAACAAGGCAAGACCGGTTGCAAAAGGGTTTTTTTAAAAAAGAAGGCATTGATTATGATGAAACATATGCACCAGTTGCGAGGTTAGAAGCCATTCGGCTATTATTAGCATATGCTTGTTTCCATAACTTTAAACTTTTTCAGATGGACGTAAAAAGTGCCTTCCTGAATGGATGCATTAAGGAAGAAGTATATGTGGAACAATCACCTGGTTTTGAAGAACCAAGAAAGACTGGTCATGTTTAGAGACTCAAAAAGGCCCTTTACGGTCTGAAACAGGCACCCAGAGCTTGGTACGAAAGGTTAAGTAATTTCCTTCTGCAAAATGATTTCACAAAAAGTAAGGTAGATACAACTTTATTTGTTAAGAAAAAGGGTAAGGATTTTCTGCTTGTCCAAATTTATGTTGATGATATAATCTTTGGATCCTCTAACGAACTGCTTTGCAAGGAATTCTCTAAAAATATGCGAGCGAGTTCGAGATGAGCATGATGGGAGAACTAACATTCTTTCTTGGCTTACAAGTGAAACAAATGGAGCATGGTACTTTCATTTGCTAGGAAAAGTATGCCAAGGAGATAGTCAAGAAATTTGGTGCAAAAGCGCAAGAAGGCGAAACTCCAATGTCTCAATCATCCAAGCTAGACAAAGATGTAAATGGTAAAAGGTTGATCGGAAGGTATATAGAAGCATGATAGGTTCTCTATTATATCTTCTTGCATCTAGACGACATACTTTTAAGCGTTTGCATGTGTGCTAGATTTCGGTCGAGATCAAAGGAATCGCATCTTTCTGCGATAAAGAGGATAATCAAATACATTGGAACTTATCCTATGCTAGGTCTTTGGTATTCCAAAGATTCAGATTTTACTCTCCTTTGGTTATTCGGGATCTTGACTTAGCTGGATATAAAGTGGACAGGAAAAGTACTACAAGTACATGTCAAGCTGCTTGGAAATATGTTAGTATCCTAGTATTCAAAAAGCAGAATATGGTTGCGCTTTCAACAGCAGAGCGAGAATCGTAGCCGTGGAAAGTTCTTTGTGCACGGATTACGTGGATGAAGCGGCGATTGAGAGATTTTGCTGTTGAAGACTCAAGTGTTGCAATCAAATGTGACAATACCAGTGCCATTAATCTCACTAAGAATCCTATTCTTCATTTTCGAGCCAAGCATATTGAGATCAAACATCATTTCATGAGAGATCATGTGCAAAATGGTGATGTGAATATTCAATTTGTTGATTCTAAGAATCAATTAGCTGATATATTCACAAAACCCCTTGATAAATCTTCTTTTGAATTTATTAGAAACAAACTATGTATTACATATCCCTCTTGAAGTGTTTTGAGATAGGGACATTCTTGATTCAAGTGATTTCGATCTGAATATTTTTCAGACTCTCAAGAGCAGTGCGTAAATAGTTTAAATTTTTGGTGGGAATATTTTTTGGCGGGATATGTTCATATTTGTTATATTTGGAAGTAAATCAGGTACGTATCCTAACTTATCTGATTAATTGAGCTTAAAATATTATCTGATAGTATTCTGATCTTTTATGCTTCAGAAAATTTATTTCCTTCCTTTTTACTTTGGCTTATATTTTTACTTTCTAAAAAATAACCTTTTACTCCTCAAACCCGTCCTTCACCTTTATAAACCTTTTCGTCTCCTTCCAAAACCCTCGTCTATACGATTTTCTGCTCAAACCTTTTTCGACACATAGAGACCCTCCTCGTCTTCCTCCTCCAAAAAGATCAAAACTTTTTGTCCTAGAAGCAATCATAATGTCTTTCAAGAGAAGATCTTCGCGTATTTTGAATCAAGAGTCCAAATCTTCTACACCACCAGAGTTTATGGAGATCTCAGACACAGAATCAGAGCATTTTGGAGAACCTACTCAAGCTCCACCTCCTCCTCGTTCGTCATCTCCCAAATCGACGGGTAAATCAGATTTCCGCTTCAAGAATATCAAACTTATCAGGCAAAATTATCAAAGGTTGAAGAGAGGAAATGCCTCTTTCGAGACCCTTCTAAAGTGTCTTAAAGACAATGACCTTCGGTCGGAAACTCACCTTGTTCAATTATACTCTGAGTTTTCTGCTGGGATTGATCCTGCTCTTGTCAGCACTACTCCAAAAGTGACTTCTTCCAGGAAAGGAAAAGAGAAGGTCGGAGACACATCCACTTTGTCTGCAAAATCTGTAAGCCCTAAAACTTCATCAAAGTTTGTTGTTCCTGAAGATGACGCTCGGTTTTTCGAGCTTTTTGAAATGAGAGTGGGCATAGCATCTGGAATGCAAGGGACAGGTGGATTGTTTAGAAGTTCTGAATACCATACATGTTATAAGCTTTTACTCGCTCGTGGTGTTATGAATTCTGAGGCGTGGATTTCGCATGTTTAGAGAAGGCTGATATTCTTGTCCAACATCTGTTCGAGAAACAGGGCATTTATGAGTTTTGCCTTCAGTCTGCCTCTGTTTTTTCTGAGTTAACTGCTTACTTTTACTCCAATCTTTCAATTTTGCCACCCAACTAGCTCCAGTTCACCGTTGGTGACAAGAAATTTGATATTAAGGCTGACTTATTGGCAAGAATAATTGGCGCAAAATACTCCAAATTCATTCCATTGGAGGTAGACTATAAAGAGGCTTCCAAGGTAGCTTCTGAAAACCCCAACTTTGCTTTGGAATCCAAGAGACATATCACTTATTCTGACTTGTCAAGAAGATCCATCATTCTGCACAAGATCATCATAAATTATGCGAAGCCAAGGCGACCTAAAAAAATGACCTATCAAGTGCGAACTCAAACTCATCCTGGCTCTCTTTGAAAGGTCAACCTTTTTCCTTACCTCATGTCATCATATTTCACATGTATAGGACACTCCAAAAGGACAAGGGACAGCTTCCATACGGTGCATTAATCTCACGTATTTTCATGTTCCTGAAAATTTCAATTCCTGATGAACTGCAACAAAACAGTGTCCCCTGTATGTTTGTTGGAGAGAAAATGCTCTCCAAGATGAAATAATTTGATGATATCAGGGAAAAATTCAAGGGAAAAGAGTTTGAGGCTACTTCTGATGGTAAGTCAAATTTTAGACAGACAGAGCAGAGAAAAAGGCCAGGAAGTAAGAAAGAATCTCCAGTTCCACTAAAGGTGTACAAGAAAAAGAAAATCCTTATGCATGACGAAAGTGATGAAGCAGAAGCAGAACACCTTCATACAGGACATGCTAATGTTCCAGAACATGCTTCTGAACCAGTTCCAAATGTTTCAGAACCAGCTTTCACAGATCATGTCTCGAAGAAGCAAAGACTGTTCGAGGGGAGATTCCACGGAAGCAATCCAGGGGTTCGAACAGTCGATCGAGACAATGTCCAAGAACAGTCTTCTACTAGTCAGAACATCCTTACACTTCTGCTTGAAATCAAAGACAAACAAACTTCACTGGAACAAGAAGTCAAGTATCTGCAGAAAATGGTTGAGGAAAACTCCCACACTCAACGGCTTCAAGCAGCTACAAATAAAGCAAAACTGGAGGAGACCATTGCCTAATGCTCATCCAACATGGAGAAGGCAGTGGGACAATGCAGTTCAAAGATTGAGGAGGCTGTCTCTATCTTGGAAAATTTTCAACTGATCCGAACTCCTTCCAAAAAATAGCCTGTTTCAAATTCTTTTCCAAAGTCTTAATTTTTGGTCCGTAAACTCATTAACATTATTTGTTTAGACTGATTATTCTCTTAATATTAATGCTTTATATTCTCTATATTTATCTTTTTGCTGATGACAAAAAGCGGGAGAATTTATATGCAGATCTAATGCAGGCTATAGACAAAGGAAGAAAAGAAGCATAGATCTCAACAACAGAGTTTGATCTTTCAATCTGTGATTTAATGCGCTGAATATGATTGCTTACTTCAAATTTATTTTAAATTGATTCAATTTGCAGGAAAGTTTTGTCACCATCAAAAAGGGGGAGATTGTTGAGGAAAACTCCTATTGATTTTGAAGTTGACAAAACCTTCCATAATGTTTGTAAATCTGATACTTAATCTGAACCTTCTCATTTTAGGAATATATGTTCTGGAAGCTAAGAATGAAGTTTTTCAGATTCTACAAGTTAAGAAGAATTATTTAAGTTCTGAGATATTTTCCAGACGCAGAAATAATTCAGACTTTATAATTTCTTAAAGACCCACAAAAGCTAAAGTTCTGAGATTCAGAAAAATTTAGAAGGCATTTGAGAAGCTGAAATTTTTCAGAAGCAGATTCAGAAGCTGAAATTTTTCAGAAGCAGATGCAGAAGCTGAAATTTTCAGAAGCAGACGAAGACGTAGTAATTCTTCAGAAGCAAAACTCAGAACGAAGAATAACAACTAGTGATCTGGCATAGATTTCACAGAAGGAAAGTGTTGATTAGTTCAATCTTATTCAAATTGATTGACAATCAAATACTAAGACAAGAATGCTTTACAACGGACAAAAACTCTACTTATGGAAACCAAGATTCTGATTGTATGGGCGATCAGAATCAGCGAGATTCAGAATCTATCAACTAATGGTTACTCAATCCTTAGTTTACAAATCTGTCCAAAGGTGAAGATTGGAAGATGATCCTCTGTGATTTGTCCAACGGCTAGTGTGGATAAAGAGGAGTATTTAAGGAGAACATGAGCAGCAGAAGGAAGATAGATTTCAAGAATCAACAAGTCCAAAGTTTGAGCATACTTCATCTATTCTCTTGTCATTCTGAACTTAAGATCAAGATCTTGAGGATTACTTTGTAAAGAGTGATTGTGTGAGATAGAGAGTCCTATCATACACAATAGTTCTGAGACTCAAAGTCTGTAAATTCCTCTTGATTACATAGTGAAATCCAGCCGGTAGGCTATAAACGTGGGAGAGTGGACGTAGGCTTATCATAAGCCGAACCACTATAAACCTGTGTGCAGATTCTCTTTTCCTTATCCCTTACTTTATATTCTGTACTTAAGAACTTCTTCCACTTGATCTAACTTGAATCTGAATTTTATTAGGACTCTTACATTACTTGTCTTATTTCCGCGCAAATTTATAAGTTTTGTTCAGGATCACCTATTCACCCCCCTCTAGGTGACCCGTGCTAGCAATTTCACCATGGAGTACAATGTATCTTGATATACATTCACGAATGAGAAAGATTGGAATATGATTAGTCAACCCAGTATATAATGGGGGGTCAAGATTAATGGTCTCCGATATATTAATTCTTTGGCTATTTTATACTTCAGGTTTGCAGTCGAGTAAGATAACTTCGACGTTCTCTAATTCTATTGGGTATAGCCATGTAGGAAGTTTCCTTGAAATACTGACATAAAAATTGGACGGTGGGATTATTTCTATTGTTATGCGAAGTGCATTGACTAAAATCACCAAAAAATTAAAAGTATAAGAAGTCGCCTGCCGTGAACGCCAAAAGTATAGGATAAATTATGTCTTATACCAATAGGCGTCTTTTTAAGGTTAAGCTCGGTTTCACATATATTTATAAACTAGGGGAATCTCCTTCGATTCGATTGGGGTGATCCGGTTATTCTCGACCCTTTTCTCCGTCCTAGAAGTCTGCTGTCCAGTAGGCACATTACGCCGGAGCCCTTTCTGTGTTTTGTGATCACTCCCTATCCTCGTTGGAAGTCATCGTAATTTTCCTGAATATATCTAGTTGATAATAACAGATTTAACACTACCTATAAGCGATTAACATGTGTTATTGAGGTGCCCGGCGAGAGACCCACCATCAGGTAGGATGCGGTTTGAAGGCGGTTTACACCCATTGGGTGCGCTCAGGAGAACCCACCTTGGGAGCCCCTGGTTGAAACCCATGTTCTAGGCAAGCTGACCACACCGGAGTCGATGACGGTGTCCACCACCCCAAGGCCAAGCTCCTAATGCACTGCATTCTAAATACTCTCTCTCTCTCTCTCTAACATCGGGCAGCGACTCCGGATCACAAACCCAGATATTTAGTTTTTTATGCACGGGTGACAATCGGACCCTTCATCGAAGATCTGAATGACTCAGTGGGGCCAGATTCCGTATCGACTCTAGCAAACTATGTAGGAGGACTCTACTGGCCAAGAAAGAAGAAATTGAGACTATATGAATGAGAACAGGAATCTTGTTCGCGGCTTCCAAAAGAGTAGTTAGTCCCGTGGCGCGCGGATTTCTTTATAGTCTACATGCATGGACGACCGGTGGGTCATTCATTATTCAAGTAAAGTTGAACTGGATCTATTCTTTAAACGAAGCGTTTGTTATAATGCATTAGTTTATATTCTTTGTAATATTCAATAGCCTTCAGCATGTTCTTCCCAGCACACTTTCTTTGACGTCACTCTTCTCCAGCTCACTTGCGTATATTTAACTTAATGGATAAGATGGGAACGAAATTGCACGCATATCAACAGGATTGAATCAACGGTTTGACATGAATGAGCCTGTCAAATCTTTGTGAAATGACCCCTCGATCAAAATACTTGAGATGGACGGTATTAAGGAGATAACGTCATGCTAGCCCAATCTAAAAATTCTGACATCATAATAAATAAATCCATATTAAAAGTACATGAACATTGCATGCGAAAGGTGCAAATTTGGTGGATTGAGGAAAAACGGCTCTCATTTGGAACAGGGCCAGATGAGATTAAGTCCAAATTATCCCGCTAATTGAATCCGGATAGCGGAAATGGACTAAATTTCTTCGATTGGGAATTAATAAAGATTCGGCTCACAAAACATGCATTGACAAATTTAGCAGCCTTTTTGGCCTCCATTTAGTTGACTTTTGGGTCGGAGAAAGGGCTAATATCAATAGCACTATGAAGTAGATAGTGTCAGTTTATAAAGTGACGGTCATTTTCGATGTGTTTGTCCGCTTATGAAATACATTGTTTCGAGCAATTGAGAGTGGCGTTATCAAAATCTAAATCCTCACCTTCCATGCTAAAACTTGTATTAACAAATTTGTTTCACACTGCACCACGAGATGAGAGAATTTCAAGAAAGAAACAAGAACTAATTTGAGATGTCACTTTGATAATGTTAACTCGAAACATGCATGAGGTGCACGTAAAAGAAACTCTCAATTTTTCATTTCCAAATATATAACTAAATGGGAGCTGCTTTATAAAATAGAACAACACGAATTAAATAGTATAAAATTCTAAAGAAACTCGGATACGAGATAATTAGAAAACTAGTCAAGAAAATAAAGAAAATCTCTAAGAATATTAACTCAAATCTAGTAGGATAACTAATGAAAAGAAAATAATAAGACATAACTAAATAAAATTTTAAAATTAAGTTGATTTTAGAAAGAAACTGTCAAATAATATAATCATTATAAAAATGTCGGATAATGCAATAAAATATGTTCCATTCCTCACCACATCTCTGAAATTACTGAGATCCTCTTTCTTCGAGAAAACTTTCCAACCAAACCATGCAATTGATGAATCTTCAAATTTTTCAGTAATCACAAAATCAACTTTCATCTTCAAATCAACTTCCTCTTGAAATCCTGGCTTTCCTTCATCAACTTCAACTATTCCATGAGAAACCTCATCCGATTTTGACTCTAGATTAACTTGAGAAAGCTTACGCCCGAAATCTTCTTCTTGTTTTCATGAAAAACATCATCAACCGGAAACCAAGTCTCCGAATTCGAAATCACTATCTTTTCAAATGGAAAATAGGAACTCGTAAACAATATACTAATCTTGAAATTCAAAGCCATCAGCTTTTGATTGCTGCCTTCAATAACATGTGGCACATGCATGGATTCACTTGACCCACTAGCTTCCTTCTGTGGGTCATAGAAATGCATTCTCTCCATTATTGTATCAGTAAGAACTTAAAAGTATTTTATGCTAGAATAAAAGCAGAGAAACTCCTCGTGCCTTCAACATTCAATGAAAGATGGTCCGACCGTGTGGACCAATTAACTCTAGAGTCTTTTTATATGGTTGTTCCGGGAATGGAAGCTTATAGACACAATTTCATGTCTTACTCATCAAATCTGACCATTTACTTTAGAAAGTTTGATATGGATAATTTGGATGTGATATTTTTTTTGTCAAATCCGAAGCTTCCCTGAAAACATAAGATTGCCAAGGTAGCAGCACCAAACATCCTAGCCATATTAAGAGTCTTAAGATTTTCGTGTTTCATCTCATTATCGAGCATAATGCTGCTGGATTAAGCCAAGAATCTTTGTGGAGGTAAAGAAGACCGCATGCCACCCCGACCATGGTCTTGTGACTTGCCGACCAGTCCATTGTCAACCTTGTTGAGGGTCTGCTTTGCCAGAATTCATGAATAGCTCCAAGTCAGTAGAGGTTGATGCTTCAAGTTTGTAACTAGCAAGAAAATGGTCATTGCGACGAGTATTTTTCTTTTAAGACTACATACTACTCTCAAGAGGTTCTACTTTTATTTTTATAGAAATCATAAGTTACAATATATTTAAACGGAACTATCGTAACATTTATAAAGACCAAAAAGTGAAAAAGTAACAAATATATCGTATATTTCTTGATGATTTAGATAATGGATTGAAATGTAAATATAATTTAAAATCTAGACAATGTGTAATTATGGAAACTTATTAATAGTACTGAAGGATGACATTGAACATTTAGGAATAGTTGAGGGATTAAATCGAGCAAATTAAAAGTTTATGGATCAAATTGAACATTCACAAATAATTCAAATATCACATTGAACAAATTGAGATTCTAAGGATGACATTGAACATTTAGCCAAAATTTAGAGACTATTAGTGTCATTCTCCCACCTTTTGCTTAAATGTCATACACAATTCTGCTTGGTTATAAAGGATTGGAAAGAAAGAGCGAAGCAGAGAAGAATGGAATCATATTAAAGAAGATAAGAGCGACCCATTTCGAATAGCAAGTGGTCGGGGCTTCCATTAGGCACGTAGTTGGAGACTAATAATGTTAGTTCTCTTTCCAGGCAAAACCCTAATATCCTGACTAGGTTCTATGTGAAGCTTGGCTATCAGTTCAACTTCATATTTGGATTCTCGAGCGCCTTGTCTGGATCTTCGAGATGGCCTCTTTGGCGCAAGAATTTGTCCACAGATTGTTCTTTTCCAGAGTATCTAATTCATTTGCAGAAATTCTGAATCGATATTAATGGTGATCTTGCCCCATACTCTAATTTACATCTGGTTTTTTCCTATAAGAGTTCGTAAATTCTAAATGTCAGTAAGTTAAGCAAATAAAAATTAGTATTTTAGTATAAGTTGTTATTTTCAAACTGTCAAAGAAAATTTATAGTTTCATAAAAATGTCGGCAAATTTCTAACAAGTTACCTGGAAAAAAACTTATCAATCCATTTTTTTTTTATCAACAATTCTTGACCCTTACTATCACTTAATAAAATTTACTAGTATGTAAAAGAATCCTTATTTAATATGCAGAACAATAGCATTCTGCTGTTGCAAAGAGCTATCCATTCCATTGTCTTGAAGAAAAATAGAAGATAAACCGTAATAAACTAAAGAGTTGAGAGAAATACGCTTCTCTAACATTCATAATTAAAGACAGAACAATAAGTTATCTACTTTATTCTTCTATTTGTTGCTATCTAAATAGTTCTGGTTGCTCTCATAGAAAATGGAATTCAACACACTCTAATTTGGAGCTTAAAAATCTTGTTCCTTCCAAAAGAGAGCTTGCGTTCTTTGAATGATACTTGGTGTTGACCTCTTGGCTCATGAATTGTGCATTGATCAGTGGATTTCGAGTGTGCTCCATGATCTTTTCCTACTTTCTATCGAGGACCCACATCAGTAAGACAGTCGTTAGTCACTGAACATTGCGGCGTTATCTTGTTGCTATTGAGCTTCTCGCTGGATTGATTCGAGTTTCGATCTTGAGATTGTTGTTTGTGCTTCACACTTGTGATGGAGAATGTAGGTTCCTCAGGCACGGGAAGGCTAATGGAATCAGCACTACTAAGCATAAGAACAACTGTATCCATGGCGGGTCGGGCTTCTTTGTCGTTCTGAACGCAAAGCAAGCAATTGTGAATGCATTGGATCACTTCGATTGCCGAGCAAGATTCACTGACTGTTCGATCCACAATTTCCAATGGTGCTCCGATTCTCCAGTGTTCCCAAACCTAGAAAATATGCTGGTACTGTCATTAATTTACCAAAAATGAATGAAATTGTAGGATCAAACTGTACTCACGTAGTCGAGAAGGCCTGCATCGTGATCTGATATGTAAGAATCCTGATTCTTCCTGCCCGTTATGATCTCAAGCATTAGCACACCAAAGCTCAAAACATCAAATTTTACTGAAAATTGTTCGTACATGGCATATTCAAGAGACATGTTGAATGGGCTAGCAAGGATCACCTAGAGGGGGGGTGAATAGGTGATCTTAATCAATTATTGAAACTCTATGCGGAATTAAAACAAATCACAAAAGAATAGAATTCAGATTCAAGACAGATTATATATACGGTGCTCTTGATGTGCAGAATGTAAATAAAGAGATAAGGGATAGAGAATCTGCACACAAGTCTATAGTTGTTCGGCTTATAGCAAGCCTACGTCCACTCTCCCACGCTTACAGCCTATCGGCTGGATTTCACTATGTAATCAAAAGGAATTTACAGATTCTGAGTGTCAGGACTATTGTGTACGATAGGACTCTCTATCTCACACAATCACTCTTTACAAAGTAATCCTCAAGATCTTAATCTTAGGTTTAGAACAACAAGAGAACTGATTGGAGTATGCTCAGACTTTGAACTTGTTGATTCTTGAATCTGTACATCTTCTGCTGCTCGTGATCTCCTTAAATACTCCTCTACATCCACACTAGCCGTTGGACAGCTTGCAGAGGATCATCTTCCAATCTTCACCTTGGACAGATTTGTATAATAAGAATTGAGTAGCCGTTGGATGACAAATTCTGAATCCTGCTGATTCTGGTCTCCCATACAATCAGAATCTTGGTTTCCATAAGTAGAGTTTTGTCCATTGTAATGCATTCTTGTCGTAATATTTGATTGTCAATCAATTTGATTAAGATTGAACTAATCAAAACTTTCCTTCTGTGAAATCCATGCCATATCACTAGCTGTTATGTTTCGTTCTGAATTCTGCGTTTGAAGAAATTCTGCGTCTGGATAATTTCTGCGCCTGCATCTGTATCTGAATAATTTTTGCATGCGTCTGAATAACTTCTTCATCTGCATCTAACTGATTTTGCGTCTGAATCTCAGAACTTATGTTATGTAAGTCTTCAATAAAATACTTGACATCTTGTAAAGTCTGAATAATTTCTTCGTCTGAAAATATCTCAGAACTTATAAAATTATTCTAGCTTGTAAAATCTGAAAAATTTCCTTCTGAGTTTCCAGAATATATATACATATATTCCTGAAATAAAATAATTCAAAATAAGTATCAGATTTACAATTATCATGGAAGGTTTTGTCAACTTCAAAATCAGTAGGAATTTTCCTCAACACATGTAGCCACTATGAAACAGTTCAAAGAGGAAGACATAATCGTGATTATCATGAATGAGCATAGTTCGCTTAAACATCAAGATGTTAAGGCTCCATATATTCTATGCATTAAAAATTCCAATTAAAAGGCTGTCACGCCCCGCACTCCTCGGTGCGCCACATCCCTCGCAGAGGTCGATTCATGGCGACGTCCCGGGCCAGCGTCGCCGACCCAACACCCAACACAGAGATATACAGCACATGCGGAAGCAATTAAAACTACCCGTACATATATAAACGTATAACCAAGGGTAACCACCAAAATCAACACTTGTACTAATCATGGAATTCATATACAATATTCAATTACAGCCCGGCTACAAAAAAAAAAAAAAACGGTTCAAGGCCACTACTTGACAAAAAGGGGTAAGTGGCTCGGGGGTTGAGCACTACAATTAACGGGGTCTTCTCCCAAAAATGTCGGGACACCTGTCCTCCTCAAGGCAGGGGATCCGAAAATATCGGTTTTACAACAACCGTGAGAATAAATCTCGTGAGTAATTCCCTAAACCTAAACTAGGCTAACATGCACCTCGACAAGTCTTGAACAACACAAAGTACACACATAATCGACTCGGGGCCCTCGGGCCTAAATCTAATTCCACTAGACCCCTGCGGGTTAAGCGTCAAATCAACAAAAAGCGACCCACGCGGCAGAATATAATCACAGCACATACACGTGCATTTCTATGTCACAGCGCATGTTATGCATATGCTAGTGCTCGCACTCATGCTCATGCCTCATCAATGCATTATCGCACACTTGCACACTAGCACTCAGCCAATTCTCAATTACTCCTCCGACCCGCGTTAAGCGCGCCAGGTCCGACCCGGCGTAAAATGCATCGGGTCCATCGCCGAGATCGATCTCTCAGCCCGCAGCTCATGCCACACAGCCCGCGTAAAGCGCGATCAGGCGGGCATCTTCCGATAAACCGGGCATCGTCCCGCGTAACACGCCTCGGGGACGGGTTCACTACCCCGCGTAACGCATCGGGGTTTATTGTGATCACACATTCACAAACCTCAATTTTATCCCCGAACCCCGCGTAACGCGTATCGAGGGCATTTTAGGTGATCACAATGCACATGTCATTCGAGCATACTTGCGAATGCATATGCCGTGCCAATGTTCGTGATGCACATCCATGGCCATGAAATTCACACTTGGGCAATTCACAATATTCACAATGGCATTCAGTTCAATGAATCACGAACCCAAGTAAATCAAATCACCCCTTTTGGTCATGGCACAATTTCGACACATAAATTATGCATATAAAACACCCAATTAGATCCACATGAAATTTATGCACCCGAAGCCCGCCAAGCTAATCTATTCTTGGTCTCACTGGATATGCAATTAGGCACCCTCAAATTAATCAGAATTGAGGCTCAATTGGCCCATCAGTTACACAAATCAATCAATCCCGGTATTCACATGCCTAGTCCTCAAATTAATCGCGTCGCGCCCAAATTTAATCTCGCTCCGTGGGCGACCATCAAACCGTAATTTCTGGGCCAATAATTATCACCAAAATATTCTATTATACTCCCCAAAAATCAGTCTAATTGACCACCACCAAAAATTAATATATGGCGCGCAAATAATCCACAAATAAAATCCGAACTCGAGCCAAATTAATCCGAACTGACTAACCCATTTATATCGCCTCTCGGGTCACTAATCCTCCATTAAATCCACAAACTAATCCACCAAATTGGCCACAAACATAATCCTTAATCACTCTCACAAATTAACCTCCAAATTAACCCCTAAATAACCCTAATTAATCCCTAAACCGGTCTAGAAATGTAAATTATCCTAATTAGGGTTTAGGGTTGTACTCACCGAAAGTGTCCCACGCGTAAAGCGGGCGAGCAGGTCGAACTGGGCTCGGGTGAGCAGTACCGCCGAAGCAGTGTCGCCGCCCCGAGCAGGTGTTTGGCGGAAATGAACAGTGTTTTCGGTGAGCAGTAACTCCGGCGATGAACAAGTAACTCCGGGCTGTTCGGGAGGCGGGGGCGGCGGCGGAGGCCAGCCCGGCTCGGGCCAGCTTCGGTGAGCCGTCCATGAGACGGCCTGGTCTGGTCGGGCGGCGGCGCAACAGCGGCGCGGGGCGTTTCCGGCGAGGGAGCCCTCTCGGCCAAACCGGGAAGAGGGAGAGACAAGCCGGGAGAGGGAGAGCAGGGTGATGTGGCCTTGTGGGGCGGTGGCTGGTGGTGGGCTGAGGCGGGCGATGGCGCGCCGGGAAATGAGCCGCATCGGGGGCAACTTCGCCGGTTGAGGCTTTCAGCGAGCGAGCGGGGAGGTCGGGAAGAAGGCCGAGGTAGATGCAGTGCGGTGGCGTAGCGGAGCGAGACGGCCCGAAGCGGACGGGTCAAGGGCGGCGCGGTGGCGCCGGGCGCACAAGGGAAGCCGGGCGCGGGCGACAGCATGACAAGGGTTCGGTGCTGCGCCGGGAGGACTACGAGGGAGAGAGAGGCTGACAGGGCGGCTGGAGACCCGGCAACGGCACTGTCGGGCGGCGGCGGTGGATCGCGGAGCGGGCGGTGCCAGCGGACGGGTCCGGGCGAGTGTACTACGAGCTTAGAGCAGCGAGGAAGAAGGCAACAGAGAAGAAGAAAGGAAGGGGGAGAAGAAGAAAACGAGGAAGAAGGGAGGAGAGAGAGAGAGAGAAGAGAGAAGAGAGAGAGAGGGCGGATCAAGAAAGGGTGTGGGGGATAGGACGAGATGGTTCCCAAGGGAGAGAGAGAGAGAGAGAGAGAGATTTTTTTTTGAAAATTTATACGAAATAAATTATTAAACACAAACCGGGGTCCAATTCCAAAACGGAAAATGGTCTACCGGTCCAAAGTAGACCTCGCACTTAAAAAGGGACAAAGGCCAAATTAATTTGACCAAAATTTTTACGAGGGGTCTACTAGTCCAAATTTGCACCCGGTCCGAAAACCCAAACTTTTTCATTATTCCTGACAATCTCGATACGGCAACACGAATCGACACCGTCCAATTTATTTAAATCTGAAACACCAAGATCGATTGCAAAGTTCGGGGTCCAAATAACGACCGAAATTCGATCGAGTGCGATTCTAGCGAAATCTCTAGTTTAAAATAATAACCGGGAGTGATCAGTTCCCGGGCGAGATTTTACCATAAGCGCACTGACAAATTATGCGTTTTACAAACCCCAAAATGGACTAAAAATCCGGAATGTTACAATTCTTCCCCCCTTACAAAAATTTCGTCCTCGAAATTTACAATCCCAACCCGACTACTCAAACAAATGGGGGTATTGGTGTCGCATCACTTCCTCGCTTTCCCATGTGGCACCTTCCGTCCCGTGATGTTCCCAGATAACTTTAACCAACGGAATCGTCTTGCTTCTCAACACTTGCTCCTTTACATCCTCGATTCCGCACGGTTTTTCCACGTCACGATACTCTGTCGTCCCATTTATTACCTCATAATTCAGCACGTGGGTCGGATCCGGTTCGTACTTCCTCAACATCGACACGTGGAAGGCGTTATGAACTTGTGACAGGTTTGGCGGCAAAGCTAGGCGATAGCCAACGTTCAATCCTTTCCAAAATCTCAAAGCGGGCCTATGTACCTTGGACTCAGCTTTCCTTTCTTGCCAAACCGAGGCAGTCCTCTCATTGGCGAGATCTTGAGAAAGACATGATCGCCAACTTGAAACTCAACGGTCTCGCCTTGATCCGGCGTAACTTTTACGGCGACTTTGGGCTGTTCTCAACCTTTCCGGATAATTTTCTTTGTTTCCACCGACTATTGAACCAACTCTGGACCCGTTATACTTCTTTCTCCTACCTCATCCCAACACAATGGCGTTCCTGCAAGCCACCGCCATATAATGCTTCAAATGGTGCCATTTCGATGCTCACGAAATCTATGTTATTGTAGGCAAATTCCACCAAATGCTGTGTTTCTTCCCATTTGCCCTGAAAATCCAGTACACACGCTCAAAGATATCCTCCAGTACGAATAGTCCTCTCGGATTGGCCATCTGTTTGTGGATGATAGTCTGTCGAATTGTAACTTAGTCCCCCCATGGCCGATTGCAGACCTTTCCAAAAATTTGCGATAATCGGGATCACGGTCCGAAGTAATTGATCTTGGCACTCCATGAAGACGAACTATCTATCGTACGTATAAGTCTGCCAACCTTTCCAGTTCGAAGTCCTTTCGCACTGCCAGGAAGTGCGCTGACTTGGTCAGTCTGTCCACTATCACCCAAATAGAGTCATGTCCCCTCTGGCTCCTTGGCAGTCCCGTTACAAAATCCATTGTGATGTGCTCCCACTTCCATTCTGGGATTTCCAACGGCTGTAACATCCCACCAGGCTTCTGGTCTTTGTGCCTTCACTGTTGTACGTCAAACACCAGCCACATGTAGCCACGTTCACTTTCATTCCGTTCCACCAATAGTCTTTGGCGAAGATTCGGTACATCTTAGTCTTTGCCGGGTGAATCTTGTAGTGGCTCTATGAGCTTGACAAAATCTCTTCTTTGAGTTCCAAATCGTCGGGGCCCACGCACACCCGTCCTCGAAACCTAAAGATTCCATCTTGACACACGAAAGTCTGGTTTCCTCTTAGGGTTGTCCATACTCAAAATTTTTGAATCTCAAGGTCCGTCCGTGAACTGCGCCTTAATCTTGGCTTTGCACTTCCGGCTCGATCCTTAATGTCGCCATCGGGCCGGGAGGTGTCCTACCTCAAACTTAAATTACGAGTCTCGGCTCCTTCTAGTAAAGGTCCACTCTTTAACCAGACAAATCGCGATGCTCGATTTCACTCTCAAAGGCATCCGCTACCCAGTTAGCCTTTCGGGGTGATCTGGTATGTCATGATCATTGTCCTTGACAATTCCATCAACGCCTACATCTCATATTCGGTTCATACTGCGAAAAAATAGGTACTTGAGGCTCGATGGTCCGTGTAGATCTGGAACCTTTCTCCACATAAGTAATGCCTCCAAATTTTAAGTGCGAAAATAATTCTTTGCCAATTCAAATCGTGGGTCGGGTAGTTCATTTCGTGAGGCCTTAAGCTTGTGATGCATAAGCAACCACTCTTCCATGTTGCATTAATCGCATCCCAATCCTCTAAGCGAAGCATCACTATAGATCTCATACCGCCCGGTCTGAAGGAATCGTTAATCTTGGCGCCGTTGTCAATCTTTGCTTGACTCACGAAAACTCTCCTCGCACACCGGTCCATTCAAACTTGGTTTCCTTCTTAAGCAACCTCGTCATCGGGTGGCTATCGGCGAGAATCTTTCCACAAATCTCGATAATAACACCCGTCCCGGTCCCGGAAAGCTTGAACCTCGGTGGTATCGTCGGTCTCGGCGATCCATCAACTGCTTCAATCTTTGCGGGTCCACGGAGATTCCTTCTCGGATATTATATGTCAAGAAATGCTACTCGGTTCAGCCAAAACCGCACTTGCTAAACTTAGCATAAATGCGTGCTTCATAACGTCTGTAGAACCTTTTCCAAGTGTACCCGTGTTCCTCGGAACTCTTGAATACACTAAAATATCATCAATAAACACGATCACGGTGATCTAAGAACTCCTTGAATACCGGTTCATTAAATCCATGAAAGCGGCGGGGGCATTAGTCGGTCAAATGGCATCACCGTAAACTCATAGTGTCCATATCTAGTCACGAATCTTTGTCTTTGGAATATCCTCCCTTTGGATCCTTAGCGGTGATACTTTGTCCCTTAGGTCAATTTTAGAAAATACGGGGGCTCCTTGCAGGTGATCGAGCAGTCGTCAATCCTTGGAAGGGATACTTATTCTTGACCGTCACTTGATTCAGGTGACGGTGAGTCGATACACAACCTTAGCGACCCATCCTTCTTTCGGCCGAATAATACGGCGCTCCCCATGGAGGCGCTCGTCGGATAAAACCTTTGTCCGATGGTTCTGCGTCGGACCTTTAATTCCTCGGCTCGACAATGACATTACATGGGGGCGGCTTGAGATTGGCTCGGTTCCGGGGGCCAACTCGATGAACTCTACTTCCCTTTCGGCGGCAATCCCGGCAATTCACGAGGAAAGACATCGGAAAGTTGCACACACCTTTGGTATATTCTCGGCGTAACCTTTCTTGGCCGGATAAACCATGGCTTCCAAATTTAAATAGCCTTGGCCGACCCTCGTCGACAACAGATTTGCTTCCCGCAAGCGAAACCCAAGGGATCGAGGACCTCCTCGACTCCTACAAACTCAAATCTAAGGCGCCCGGCCGGCCATTGGATCGCCACATTTTCTGATCCATCGCGCGTGCAACGCTGGCGATCCATGCCCGCGATCAAATCAAAATCATACATCGGCGACCTGAGCTAGGTCTATCATGCTTTCTACACCCCGATCACTATCTCACAATTCGGGCATCCTAGAATATGCATATCTTATCCTTCAATGGTGTAGTCACACAATTGCACTTCTAACACGAGCTTTAATCCAGTCAATTCAACAAAGCGGCCGAGATATAAACGAATGCGATGCTCACGGATCAAATAATGCATATGCTATATGGTGTACGGAGAAAAACCATACACAGCGACCACCAGGCGCATTTCACTTCCGCCATTGCGTTACATACACGATCCTTTCTGCCGTGATACATTCATAATAGTGGCGGGGCATTCCGGGCTAGTTCCCATTTTGTTGTTGCCGATGTCGGGCTCGAGTGGGGCGTCTTTGGGGCAATTCTAATTTGATGGTCAAACCCCATTTTGAAGCAAGTCCCAAATCTGTTTCTTTGAAGTTCGGCTTCGATGTTCCTCTAATCGGTGGGACAAATCGCTGTTCCATATCGGTTTCTTCCAGGCAGCAGTTGTCCCTAGCCGGGCGAATCATGATCCGGGAGGTGCCCGCTTCTATCTGATCGATCCGCCTATAGCACTGGCCTGTTCATACATCTCGGCCATAGTCCTTGATGTTGGCCGACATCATTTGACTCCTCAGTCCGGTTCACCATCCCGAATCTCCCGCGCTTTGTCCTCGTGGTGCTCTACCATCCTTAGCACCGAACCTTCCTTGGACAGCCTTGTAAATTCTGCTTCACGTCTTGATCAACCGGGTTGTCCATCGATCTCAAGTGAGCCTCATGAACTCCGGCCAACTTCCTCTCCTAGCACTTTTCTCGAGAAGAACTTTCCCAAAAACTCCCTAGAAAATATGGCCCACGCCCTGAGGCGGTTCCTCGGGAAACACCCTTCCTTTAGTGGCCTTCCATTAATCATTGGCATTGTCCTGCCGGTTGGTACGGCCAATGTTACCTTTTCAACCTCAAATCACCCTAGCACTTCAAAGGCCTTCTCCAGTTCTCAACCCAACGGGTGCGGTCTCGAGGATCACCCTTGCCATTGAACCTCGGGCTTCCGGTTTCAAAAACTGCTCTACCAATTTAGACATTGGCGGCCACGTTCAAGGCGGGGGATGGGATTCTCCACATTTCCTGATTTCCACCATTTCCATTGTTTCCATTATTCTGTTATTCCGTTATTCCGTTGGCCCCGTTGGCCCCATTCGTGACAATGGCGGCCTCAGCCACCGGCGGCGATAGTGGCATCTCTCTGGAGCCAATCTACCTCCGAATTCCGGCTTCCTCGGGGCTCTTGGGATCCCGTCAACCCTCGGATCCTCGACCAATCCTTACTTCAACGGTTCTCACGATCAGGCTCGGGACCTCGACCTCGACCTCTACCTCTTCCTGACCCCTCGACCCTACACCTCGTCCTTGGTTCTGATCTCTCTCTCTCAACTTGCGTGTCCATCGTCCTGCTATAATTCCCATTCGGGATCGAGACCTAACTGAAGCTAAAAGGGTCTAAGGTCTAGCGGGGAATTTAACACTACAAAGAATCAATCACTCAAAGATGCGATTGAGCATAAATAGCGCGGGACTTGATCCACCGAGAATGCGTGTACTAACCTCGAGTCCCGACCTTTTGCACTTCACGGGTCAATAACGCAAACCAATCAATCAAGACACGGTGATCGGAGGTACACTTAGCACATAAGGTCCACCTTATTGGCTACCCAAGGTCATCGCTCCTTATCACTCCGGGCCCGACCTAATTGGATCGGTGACCTTGCTCGATACCAAATCAAGCAGGGATGTCACGCCCCGCACTCCTCGATGCGCCCACATCCCTCGCGGAGAATGATCGTGTGCGGCGTCCGTCCCGTCGCCCGACCCAACACCAACATAGAGATACTCAGCACATGCGGAAGCAATTAAAACTACCCGTACATATATAAGCATTATAACCAAGGGTAACCACCAAAATCAACACTTGTACTAATTTGGAATTCATATACAATATTCAATTACAGCCCGGCTACCAAATAAAAAAAAAAAAAAAAGCGGTTCAAGGCCACTCTTTGACAAAAGGGGTAAGTGGCTCGGGGTTCGAGCACTACAATTAACGGGGTCTTCTCCCAAAAATGTATCGGGACACTGTCCTCCTCAAGGCCGGGGATCTGAAAATATCGGTTTACAACAACCGTGAGAATAAATCTCGTGAGTAATTCCCTAAACCTAAACTAGGCTAACATGCACCTCGACCGTCTTGAACAACACAAAGTACACACATAATCGACTCGGGCCCTCGGGCCTAAATCTAATTCCACTAGACCCTGCGGGTTAGCGTCAAATCAACAAAAGCAGCCACGCGGCGAGAATATAATCACAGCACATACACGTGCATTTCTATGTCTAGCGCATGTTATGCATATGCTAGTGCTCGCACTCATGCTCATGCCTCATCAATGCATTATCACACTTGCACACTAGCACTCAGCCAATTCTCAATTACTCCTCCGACCCGCGTTAAGCGCCCGAGGTCCGACCAGCGTAAAAGCGCATCAGGTCCATCACCGAGATCGATCTCTAGCCCGCAGCTCATGCCACACAGCCAGCGTAAACGCATCAGGGCGGGCATCTTCCGGTAAACGGGCATCGCCCCGCGTAACACGCCTCGGGACGGGTTCACTACCCCGCGTAACACGCATCAGGGTTTATTGTGATCACACATTCACAAACCTCAATTTTATCTGAACCCCGCGTAACACGCATCAGGGCATTTTAGGTGATCACAATGCACATGTCATTCGAGCATACTTGCGAATGCATATGCCGTGCCAATGTTCGTGATGCACATCCATGGCCATGAAATTCACACTTGGGCAATTCACAATATTCACAATGGCATTCAGTTCAATGAATCACGAACCCAAGTAAATCAAATCACCCCACACAGTCATGGCACAATTTCGACACATAAATTATGCATATAAAACACCCAATTAGATCCACATGAAATTTATGCACTTTAAGCCCGCTAAGCTAATCTATTCTTGGTCTCACTTGGATATGCAATTAGGCACCCTCAAATTAATCAGAATTGAGGCTCAATTGGCCCATCAGTTACACAAATCAATCAATCCCGGTATTCACATGCCTAGTCCTCAAATTAATCGCGTCGCGCCCAAATTTAATCTCGCCGTGGGCGACCATCAAACCGTAATTTCTGGGCCAATAATTATCACCAAAATATTCTATTATACTCCCCAAAAATCAGTCTAATTGACCACCACCAAAAATTAATATACGGCGCGCAAATAATCCACAAATAAAATCCGAACTCGAGCCAAATTAATCCGAACTGACTAACCCATTTATCGCCTCTCGGGTCACTAATCCTCCATTAAATCCACAAACTAATCCACCAAATTGGCCATAAACATAATCCTTAATCACTCTCACAAATTAACCTCCAAATTAACCCCTAAATAACCCTAATTAATCCCTAAACCGGTCTAGAAATGTAAATTATCCTAATTAGGGTTTAGGGTTGTACTCACCGAAAGTGTCCCACGCGTAAAACGGGCCGAACGGCTCTAACCGGCTCGGTGAACAAGCACTGCCGGAATAAAGTCGCCGGAATAAAGGTTTGGCCGAATGAACAAGTAGTTTTCCCATGCAAGTGAACAAGAATATCCCATGATGAACAAGAACTCCGGGCTGTTCGTGAGCTTGGGACATGACGAGGCCACGGGGCTGGGCTTGAGACCGAGCGGCCGGTCGGGTCAGGCGCGAACCGGCCGAGGCTTGGTGTGGTTCTACGAGGGCCCTCCTACCAAACCGGAAGCAGAGGGGGAGACAGACCGGGAGAGGGAGAGAGCAGCCAAGACGGGCGGTGGCCGGTGGTCGGGCCGAGGAGAGGGTTTACTACACACAACGAGCTTAATTGGCGGCGACGAGCTCGCCGTCTGGGCTCATGCAGATGCTGAAAAAAGTGTGGGGGATTGGGAAGAGAGGCCAAGGGGGAGGTGAAAACTGGGCAGAGGGTGGCGGCGGTGACAGGGACGGCCGGCGCAGTCATGGCGCGCCGAAGGCGATAAAGAAGAACGGGTTCGGCTGCTCCATGGAGGACCACGAGGGAGAGAGAGACTACCGACCAGGGCGGCCGGAGACCGGGGGCGGGCGACGGGAATCGCTGGGCGGCGGGCGGTGATCGGGCGGAGCGGCGCGCCAAAGCGGACGATCCGTGAGTAATGCCGAGCGGAGCAGCTGGAGGAAGAAGTGGCAGCCTGGCGGGCGCCCCTGGGAGAAGAAGAAAACGAGGGAAGAAGGGAGGAGAGAGGGGAGAGAGAAGAGAGAAGAGAGAGAGAGGGCCGGCCGACCAAAGGGCAGTGGTGGGGGATAGGACGCCGGTTCCCCAAGGAGAGAGAGAGAGAGAGAGAGAGAGAGATTTTTTTGAAAATTTATACGAAATAAATTATTAAACGCAAACGGGGTCCATTCCAAAACGGAAAATGGTCTGATCGGGTCCAAAGTAGACCTCGCACTTAAAAGGGACAAAGGCCAAATTAATTTGACCAAAATTTTACGAGGGTCTACTAGTCCAAATTTGCACCGGTCCGAAAACCCAAACTTTTTCATTATTCCCGACAATCTCGATACGGCAACCTGAATCGACACCGTCCAATTTATTGCGTCCTGAAACACCCAAGATCATTTGCAAAGTTAGGGGTCCAAATAACGACGAAATTCGATCGAGTGTGATTCTAGCGAAATCTCTAGTTTAAAATAATAACCGGAGTGATCGGTTCCGGGCGAGATTTTACCATAAGCGCAAGACTGACAAATTATCGTTTACAAACCCCAAAATGGACTAAAAATCCGGAATGTTACAAAGGCTGAATCTGTTAGCATAATTTTTTGCAAATTATTCGGTGGGTTGTTCCTACCATGAACCCAAGTAATATGAAATTAAACTTACTAAGTTCTGACTATTTTGTTTGTACTTCCTTGAGTTTTGCTCAGCACCAAAAATCCTAGCCATACCCGCCAGCTTCGGGCAGTGGCTTCGGCGGGGCCCTCCTACTAAACCGGGAAGAGAGGTGAGACAAACCGAGGGAGAGAGCAGGCGAGACGACGGGCGGTGGCAACGAGGCGGAGGGGTCAAGGGCATTTGAGCCGGGCTGCGATGACGAGCGGCAGAGACAGGCGTGGGGGATCGGGGAAGAGAGGGCCAAGGGGAGGTGGTGCACAGCAGAGGGTGGGCGGACGGATTTGCCGGGCGCAGCTGGGCGGCGTACGGGCGCGCGACAAGAAGAACGGGGTTCGCCGCCGCCCGCCGGAGGACCACGAGGGAGAGAGAGACTACCGACGGGGGGCATTGAGACCATACTTGTGACAGACCGGGCGGCGGGCAAGGATCGGGCGGAGCGGGCGCTGGCAAAGTGGACGATCCCAAGGAGGCACGCCGAGCGGAGCAATGGAGGAAGAAGCGAAGAAGCCCAGCCAAGGCCCCGGGGAGAAGAAGAAAACGAGGAAGAAGGGAGGAGAGAGGAGAGAGAAGAGAGAAGAGAGAGAGAGGGCCACGATCAAGGGAAAAGGGTGTGGGGGATAGGACGCTGTGGGTTCCCAAGGAGAGAGAGAGAGAGAGAGAGAGATTTTTTTTGAAAATTTATACGAAATAAATTATTAAACGCAAATCGGGGTCCAATTCCAAACGGAAAATGGTTCACCCGTCCAAAGTAGACCTCGTGACTTAAAGGGACAAAGGCCAAATTAATTTGACCAAAATTTTTTACGAGGGTCTACTAGTCCAAATTTGCACCCGTCCGAAAACCCAAACTTTTTTCATTATTCCCCGATAACTGGATACTGCAACTGAATACGATACATCGTCCAATTTATTACATGGCCCTGAAACACCAAGATCGTTGCAAAGTTCAGGGTCCAAATAACGATTTAAATTCGATCGAGTGTGATTCTAGCGAAATCTCTAGTTTAAAATAATAACCGGAGGATCAGTTCCCGGCGTAGATTTTACCATAAGCCCGACAAATTATCGTTTTACAAACCCCAAAATGGACTAAAAATCCGGAATGTTACAAAGGCTGAATCTGTTAGCATAATTTTTGCAAATTATTCGTGGGTTGTTCCTACCATGAACCAAGTAATATGAAATTAAACTTACTAAGTTCTGACTATTTTGTTTGTACTTCCTTGAGTTTGCTCAGCACCAAAAATCCTAGCCATACCAAAGTTCGAGATTTTTGGGTTCAAATTGTCATCAAGCAAAATGTTGCTGGCTTTGAGGTCACGACGGATAATTTGGAGTCGAGAATCTTCATAAAGGTAGAGAAGACCACGCGCCACCCCATCAGGATCCTGTTGCGGGCTGACCAATCCAACTGTATGCTTTGCAGAGGGTCTGTGTAGGCCAGAATTTGCAAATGTTGTGTCAGAAGGAGCTCTACACATGTCTGAACGTTATTGGCAGGTGGTCATTATAACATGTAATTTTGCTTTGAAATCATCATCAATGTGTGTAAAAAATGTTCCAAGACATACTACTCTAATCTTGGCTATATTTCTAGATCGTGACCAGGATTGGAACGAGACAACTAAACTGAGTGGAATGGAGTCACTTTTTAAAGACGAAGAGAGAGAAGCGCACTGAAAAGCCACCGGTCGAGGCTTCCATTGGGAACATATTCATAGACTAGTATCGTTTCTTCTCTTTCCATGGCAAATCCTAATAGCCTCACTAAATTTCTGTGCTGAAGCTTGGCTACCAATTCGACTTCGTTTTTGAATTCCTGTAAGCCTTGTTTCGAGCTTTGAGACAACCTTTTTGCTGCAATATTTCTACCACAAGGAAGTGTACCCTACAAAATACAGAATATGAATGAAATTCACATGTTAAGACAGAATATGAATAGAGATTGAGTCTCTAGTTAGTGCTTTATGTCATATCTCTATGTTAAAACTTCTTACCTGGTAAACTGGACCGAACCCACCTTCGCCTAATTTATTGTGATTAGAGAAGTAAGCTGTGGCGTCTTCAATTGTGCCCACATCAAATTGCAGGAATGTAGTTCCGTCATTTCGCTCTCAACTGTGTAGCAGTAAGCCATCAACTTTTTCGATCCGAATAAACTATAAATGAAAAGACTAACGCAAGCAGTGTACAACTACACATTTCTCACCAACAGGATCTTCTTCGACGTGGTTTCTCTTGTTCCTTTTTCTTTTGAGGGTAAAGCAGAGCACGATGCAAAGTAGCACAACTGCCGAAGTTGCAGAAGTGATCCCGGCAACTAATCTTGATGAAGAATGCCTTTTCTTTTCGACTGTAACTTAATTAGTTGAAGGCTTCATTAGTATAATGGCATTACGTTTAGCAACTAGCAAGTATATGGTAAAGGCAATTGAGAACGGTAAAAACAGTAAAGAGAAACGCACTATAACTAGTTAAAAAAAACAGTCGAGTTTCTTACCTTTCGGGACGTTCAAGAAGTTTGTGGCGTTTTCATAGAACGGATACATCTTGAACCTGACGAAGCAACTCGGAAGCAACATTCTGCCCCCGATTTTCCCGGTTTGATTTGTCAGGAGAATCGAAGTCACATTCTGCAGGCAATCCTTGCAGGGAGCCACCAAGAGATCAGGCCTGCACTGGGCAAATGTATATAGAATAGTGCCCGTTGAGTTTCTAAGGCCTCTCTGTGAGCATACCTCTTATCGGATCATTCATTGGCGGTAGTTATCAACTGGTCCATTGTTTTGTTCAATAGCTCCATGAACTCGGCAGGCTCTTTCACATTCTCCGGATTATACCCGCCCAGAAGAGGCGCTTTATCTGTGGCTGAAAAGAAGTTACGGTCTGAATACCGCAACACGCACTGGTCAAACCAGAGGATGGACTTGATGGACTCTTTGGCCATAGGACACTTCTCTTTGATCCTGACACTAGCATCTGTTGCACATTCCATGCACACATCCTTAGTGACATCTCCCTGCATAGGAAGCTACCGTACACGGCGTTGGCATTGCTTGGCTTCCCTTCGCTCGTGTTGAAGAGTCCATTGCTCGAGTTGGCAGAGAGGGAAGGGACTGGAGGAGGAGAAGGTTGAGGTTTGCCTCGCAGGTGCTATTCCGAGTGAAAGTGCTTGAATTCGAGAAGTAATGCTCGCTGATAGTAATGATTGATTCGGTTTCTAGGGTGAGAAAGCTAAGCATAAAAATGAGGATTGCAAAAAGCTTTGTCATATTGTTTTTCTGGGGCTTGGCTGAAAGTGAAAGTTCTTTTTCTTTCATTTCAGCACCATGCTGTACAATGTACCTTGATATATTATTGGGGTCAAGATTAATGGTCTCCGATATATTAATTCTATGGTTATTTTATACTTCTGGTTGTTAGATAGCATCGAAATTCTCTATTAGGTATAGCCATGTCGGAAGTTTCCTTGAAAACACTAATACAAAAATTGGGCGTTGGGATTATTTTTTGTTGTTATGCAAAGGGCATTGAATGTTTAAAATATAGGATAAATTTTGTCTTACATGCATGGACAACTAGCGGGTCATTTGCTATTCAAGTAAAGTTGAATTGGATGTATTCTTTAAACGATACGTTCGTTAACAAGCATTAGTTTATATCATTTGTAATAAATCAATAGCCCTGAGTATATTTTCCCAGCACACCTTCTTTGACATCACTCTCCTCCTGCACACTCGCATATATTTAACTTGATGGACAAAATGGGAACGGAATTGCACACATAACAACAGGATTGAATCAACGGTTTGACATGAATGAGCCCGTCAAGTCTCTGTGAAATGACCCATTGATCAAGATACTTAAAATGAAAGTACATGAACATTGCATGCGAAAAGTGCAAATTTGGTGTATTGAGGTAAAAACGGCTCTCATTTGGAAAAGGGCCAGATAAGCAAGTAAGGTTACCTCCTTAAGAAGGGCATCATCAAGTGCAAAACCAAAACTTACCTGAACCCTGGAAAACTAACTGTACATGGAAGAATCAATTTATTGGATCCGAATGTCCTCAATCTCAACAAGAGGAATCTCTTGGATGAGGTACCAATAGTCGTCATTGAGTTTTGAGTATCCATCTTTCAAAAAACTGATTGTAGTATAGATGCACACATCAATTCATTGGATCTGAACCCGATCAATTTTGATGCTAGGGATCTCTTGGATGAGCAGCCAATAGTTGCCGGGGAGTTTTGAGCATTGATCTTTCAGAATCTGGCATCCATGTATCTCCGGATTGTCGGAAATGGATTAGATTACTTCAATTGGGAATTAATAAAAGATTTGGCTCGTAAAACATGCATTGACAAATTTAGTAGCCTTTTTGGCATCTGTTTAATTGACTTTTGCTCTAGGCTCTTGGCAACAGCAACTATTATTTCATACTTTTACCCGGCAAAAAGGCTTGGTCGGAGAAACGGAAAATATCGATAGCCTTTTGAAGAAGAGGGTGATAGTTTATTAAGTGATAGTCTTTTTCGATGTGTTTTTCAGCTCATAAGAGACATCGTACGAGCAATCGAGAGTGGCACTATCGACGATCTGTTATCCTAGCCGATGTTTGAGAAAAATGCAAGTGAAGCCACAAATGTTCGGAAGCTAGCATCCTCTAAAGCTCAATGCTCCCCTTCCGTGCTAAAACGCGAATCAACAATTTGCTTCTTACCGCACCATAAGATAAGAAAATTTTCAAGAAAGAAACAAATTTTTTTTGGGATTATCAACCAAATATATATCTACCAAATATAGTACTATCAATTTTAGAAGATTTGGAATCTTATCTTTACAAGTTAGAAATTTTTTTATTTTATTTATTTCTTTTCTTGCTAGAAAATCT
Source organism: Syzygium grande (assembly GCA_024733475.1). NCBI lineage: Eukaryota > Viridiplantae > Streptophyta > Magnoliopsida > Myrtales > Myrtaceae > Syzygium > Syzygium grande. The sequence continues at coordinate 23,989,369 of JAMXDD010000002.1, forward strand.
TCTAGAATGTACTCTTGGGTATTTATATACCCCAACTAAGGTTAATGGAAATACACAACGATTTCTGTCTCGACATGGTATCAAGAGCCATTTAGGGCTAACGCCCCATTCAACCCTAGCTTTCATCTTCTTCATCTTCTTCTTTTTTCAGGTGGTCAATATGGCCCTAGAGAATCCCCCCACCACCACGACCACCACGACCACCATAACCGCCATTACAAACCCATCTTCTACACTTCCTCCATTCGGCTCTGCTCATCACTTTCTTTTCTCTACATCTCCGACATCCAATTACTTGCTATGGAAAGCACAGATTATCCCATTTCTCAAGCGACAAAACCTCTACGGTCATGTCGATGGAACCAAACCATGTCCCCTTGATGCGACCGAAGCAGCTCTCTAGCAACAACAGGACACTTCCATCATGAGTCTTCTAATTGTGTCTCTCTCAGAATTAGTTTTACCTCTCATTATTGATAAATCAACCAATAAAGCCATTTGGGATGCTCTCAATGCCTCTTTTGGCTCAACTTCTGCTACATGTATGCTCTCACTTCATCTCAGTCTCCAATGTCTCGACAAAATAGAACAAATCAGTTATTGATTTCCTCCAACGTGCTAAATCCATTGCCGATGAGATGGGTGCTGCAGGCAAGCCTCTTGAGCCGGAGGCTTTCAATGTCCACATCTTCCGTGGTCTCCAATTTGATCTTTAAGACATCGTTCTTACATTACTTGGCTGTTCTGAACCAATCTCGTTTACGGATCTTCAAGGTCTTCTCCTTAGTCACGAGAGTATTAAGGCTTTCCAAAAGTTGCAAATCTCTGAACCTTCCTCTCAAGCTAACTCTGCTACTGCCAACTTTGCTCAATGAAATGCCATCACCCATCCTGGTTTCTCTTTCTCTAGCCGTGGTCAATCCAAAGGTCGTGGGGGGTCATGGTGGTCACTTTGGCCGTGGTTGTGGTATCCGTGGTGCCCATGGTGCTCAACAAGGTCAGTTATGGTGTTCCATCTCTCAGCGTATAAATCACACACTCGCTTACGTGCTACTATCGCCCTCTAGTTATGCCTTGTTACCGCCCCCGTTACACATACCTCTTCGAATACTTCATCTTATTGACCCTCTTACTCTTCCAATGCCAACCTGAGCCATGCCCTTCCCCCTCTTTTACCTACACCTACCAACACTGTACCTTGGTACCCTGATACTAGCACCTCCCATCATGCCACATCTGATATACAATCCCTCTCTTCCTACGAAGCCTATAATGGATTGAATCAACTGCACATAGGCAATGGTAAAGGTCTTCAAATCACTAATATTGGTACTTCTTCTATTCCCTCTTCTATTTCAAATCTTTTGCACCAAATTTATTCGGTTTTATCCTCTTAAAGTAAAGTCAGATGTTTACTCTATTCTTCATACATTCCAAGCTCTTGTTGAACGTCAATTTCACGAAAAATAAAAGCCGTTCAAATGGACTAGGGTGGGGAATTTCGTGCCCCCCCTCCTTTTTCTCAAAGATTGGTATTGCTCATCGCATCTTTGCTCCTCATACTCATGAATAGCAAGAGGCGGTTGAGCATCGTTATAGGCATATAGTTGAAATCGGTTTAATATTATTAGCTTATGCCTCCGTCCCTTACCAATACTGGCACCACGCATTTGAAATTGTGGTCTGCCTCATCAATCAGATGTCGTCCAAAATCACTAATCGCATCTTCCCCTTTCAATTGGTTTACAATTACCCTCCGAATTATTCCTTCTTAAAAATCTTTGGGTGTCGTTGTTTCTCATATATACATCTGTATAACCCCCATAAGATGGATTTCTGCTTCGTTCCTTGTATTTTCTTTGGATACAGTTCATCCCACACAGGGTATTGCTACCATAACTCTGTCACTAATCATTTATGCATTGCTGGACATGTTCGTTTCGATGAAACTTGTTTTCCCTTTGCAACTCCTTCCATTCTTGGTCAATCACCTACTTCATCATTTCCTACACCTATCCTGGTAATGTGTGCTTTAGCCCTTATTGGCGTTCCTCCGCCTACCAATATAATGAGATCATAGATTCCTACACTGTCTCCCACAGTGTCATCTAATACCGATTCATTCATCTCCCCTACCCTAAGAACCAGACCTCTCCATGAACTTTATCACTCCCCTTCCTCATCATCCTCTCCCTTGGCTGTAGCCATTGCCACCACCCTCACCTAGGCCATAATGCACCCACACCATGCAACTTTGCACTCGCCCTCCTCAAATTAATATTACCACCACCCCTCTCATCGAACCAACCTCATTCACCCAAGCCAACAAATTCCCTAAGTGGCGTGTAGCTATGACCAATGAATTTAATACCTTGTTAAAAAATGGTACGTGGTCTTTGGTGCCTTGTACTTCCTCCATGAACCCCGTTAGGTGTAAGTAGGTTTACAGAGTTAAGCGCAAAGCGGATGGCAATCTTGAGTGCTATAAAGCTCGCCTGGTCGCTAAGGGTTTTCATCAGCAACATGGCTTGGATTATACATAAACATTCAGTCCAGTTGTGAAAATTACCACTGTTCGCTCAATATTATCTCTAGCTGTCTCTCGAAAGTGGCAAGTGCAACAATTGGATGCGCACAATGCTTTCTTACATAGGGTTCTTTCTGAAGAGGTGTACATGGAACAACCCCCTGGGTTTCAAGACCTAACTCATCATGATTATGTTTGCAAGTTGCATCATTCTACTAAAGACCATTGGCAAATGGTGAAACGCACATTGCGCTATATCAAAAATACAAGGTCATTTGATTTGTGTCACGTCCCGAACCCTACGGACGTGCAACATCCTACTATAGTCATCACAATGCGAGGTCTCAGGACTCGTTGCCAACCCTTTATTTTATCTTTTAATTATGCATGCGGAAGCGATAACAACAATCACCCGAACAACTACAATAAATAGGGATAAATAGGAAAACGATTCACAATAGTTAAGCAACACCAATTTTTAGTGTTCACTTGATTAACCCTTGGGAACATTTTTACAAGCCCACTACAGGCAATACCACAAAGCCAACAAAAAAGATACCAGGCTAGGGCCAAACTACTTCACCAACAAGTCGATCTGAAAAAGCCAGCTTCCAGACACCCGGAACCAAACTAGGTGCATCAACATGCTAAGGGCCTGAAAAAATGATTAACAACAACAAATGAGATGAAAGTCTCAATAAGTTAACGGCCTAAGCCCCGTTTAGAAGGCCAACTCGCACAGGGTCCCTAATCATGCGACCATGCACTGGACACAAGTCATTAATCAACCACATGCATCATTACTCTACTTTGGCACACATATAATGCATGACATAGGTAGACATATGTCACAGCGATGCATCAAACATATCACATAACCAGAGCATATAATAAGAATTCGCATATATCAATACATCACAGTCGTGCATGTCTCAATTATAAGGCAAAACCAACTTGGGCACATCCCATACCATGCATAGTAGTTTCTAACTCATAATCAAGCACTATGCATTACACGTATTCCAGTTATTATGCTCCCTTGGGGCCACTACATATTAAGCAATCTGTAGCAAGATGGCAGTCTTCCGGCATAACTGGACTCCATCCCGCCCCGTCGAGCACGGCTACGTCAAACGATACACAGTATGACAGCATTCCAGTACGGCAACATCAAACTATACACAGTAAGATGGTATCTTATAAGGAGCATCCGATCCACCCTCGAGCCACGATCCAGCATCCAGAGTATCAGCAATCCAAATAATCTCTAAGCATCCGATAAACCGAGCGCGATACGCAGCAAACCTCGATAAACTAGGCATCGTCAAGCGATACACAGCAAGACGGCTCCAACTTGTGATCACACAAGCACATGAGCATTCAAGCCAATTCTTATCTTTTCAATTAGCCAATGCATAAATGGACCATGCTCATGATAATGCCACATACAATTTCATGTGATCACATATGCAAATAATCGCTCAACTTTGTAAAAATATCATTTCAAAATATGTTTTATTTCTCAAGGCATCAAATTCATTTCTTAGACATAACTATAAAATAATTTATTTCAAAGATTCAAAATCTTTTCTTGAAAATAATCATTCCAATCATTTAGCTAAATATGCTAATTTATACGGTGAAATCCAACCTCGAAATCACAATCCATGCATGAAACAATTGCAAATCGATAATAAAAATATCCGAAAATATTAATATTTAATTTTCAAAAATTAAATATTTATTATTATTACTATTGAATAAAAATATTATTATTTAATGCCGAAAATTAATTTATTTAATAAAATAAAAATAATAATAAAATAATTGATAACTTATCATTAAAATATCGATAACTTATCACAAACACAACGATAGCTTATCATGTAAATAATAATAACTTATCGAACCATTATATAATCTATCGCTAAAAACACTAATAACCTATCATCCAATCCCCAATAATCTATCGTTATATCCAAAGATAACTTATTACTCTAACGATAACCTATCACCAAAGGTTATCTAATAATCCAATAATAACTTATATACTAAACTTACTTAAATAACCATTAACCTAATCTAAACCTAAATTAAACTCGTTAAAGCAAGTTTAACATCCTAAATGAGGGATTAGGGGTTAACTTACCCGCTTAACAACGATGTTAACATGAGACCGATTAGGCGAAAATGCTGGCTCGCGTGACTCCGATTTTGCATTACGAGCAATGAGCGTGGCAATCCCGGGGCAGGAAGGATGGCCGCATCGATGGTTGGTGGGGTTGTTTCAGTGAAATGGTGGCTGGTGGTGTCGGCTAGGGGTGGCTGGACAGCGGCGAACAGTAGCTTCTGATGGCGGAGATGGATGGCGGTGGCCAGCAGCGATGGTTTAGGTAAATGCTTAAGAGAGGCGATGGCTGGTGGCAGTTAGGTGCAGTTTGGAGGTTGAGTCAGGCGGAAATGGTAGCTGGTGATGGTGGTCTCGGCAGCTCGGACATCGGCAGTGATGGATGAAAGTGCGAGATCGGTGATGGACGGTTGGCATCCAGCAAAACCAGTAGGTGATGAGAGACTTCGAGGCAGTTAGGGCGGTGCCAGCTGAAGGGAGAAACTGGGATGGCGCGGTGGTTCACGACGGGGAGGAGTGGCACTGTCTGGCAAGGGGCATTTCTCGCACTTGGCTAAAATGGCCAATGGCAAGTGGCCAATGAGTGAAGCTGCTCGTTTGGGGCCGACAGGCGGAGCTGCTCGTTTGGGGTCGAGCTAAGGAGGTGGCGGCGAGAAGGCGATGCACGCTAGGTGGCTGGTTCCGGCGAGGGAGGGCGGTGCATGGTGCTGGTTGGTCCAGCACCAACAGGTCCGGTCGGTGAGCAACAAAAGAAGGAGCCGAGAAGAAGCAAGTCCAGCGAAGAAGAAGAAGAGAAGTAAAGAAAAGAAGAAGAAAAAGAAAAAGAAAAAAGGAGGAAATGATGCGGGCTGGTGAGAGTTGGTCGGGGAGGTTAGACGCATGGGGGGAGTCAACGGGGAAAAAGGGAAGAGAGAGAGAGAGGAGAGAGAGAGAAAAGAGTGTAGGGGTGGGTTTCATAATTACCCCCAAAAATATCTCAATTTTCCTTTTGAAATTTTCTCAATTTTTGTCCCTTAAAATTACCACTTTGTTCTTGGACCGAGCACCGAATAACGGGCTGACTCATTCTTATTGGGCCTTGATGGTCGGTCCCCTCGGATACGAGGCCTAACGGGCATTCCTCAGTTCACTTCCGTTTCTCGTGGCAAATTTCCGATTCTTCGATCCTTTTTTTGAAATTGGAATTTTTTATGGCTAATTCATAAAAATTACGAGGCGACATCCTATGGTTCAGTTTGTAAATCCTTAAGACTTCAACACTAAAATCGAATCGTAATTCGTAGTTGAAATCGATCAATCGCAACTATAATAAATCTCGAACTAACGGGCGGCTTTTAGGAACAAATCCTCAATAGCCTTTCTCCTTTAGTTAGTATTCCTTGGGTTATCAGGCCAAATGTTCTTCAAAAAGATAGGTCTTGGCGCCTCATTATCTCTTCATTTTCCTCGTGGCTCCTTCCGTTTCATGATGTTGCCACACAACTTTGACTAGAGGAATTGTCTTATTTTCGCAATACCTACTCTTTTCGATCCTTAATTCTCACGGGTCTTTCTATATACGACACTCTATCATTCACGTCGATCTCTTCGTAGTTCAAAACGTGGGTCGGATCCGGTTCATACTTCCTTAGCATGAACACGTGGAATACATTATGTACTTGAGACAACCTTGGCGGCAATGCTAGGCGATACGCCAACGATCTAATTCGCTCTAATATTTGAACAGTCCTACATATCTTGGGCTCAGCTTGCCTTTCTTGCCAAAGCGCAAGCGTTCCTCGCATTGGTGATACCTTGAGGAACACATGATCTCCGACCTAAAACTCCAATGGTCTACGCCACCGATTTGCATTACTTTTTGGTGACTTTGGGTAATCCTTAGCCTATCCACGATGACTTTAACAAATATCCTTTATTATTTGCACCTATTCAGGTCCCGAAATCTTTTGTTCTCCAACCGTTCTAACAAATTGGAGTCCTCTGTGGTTTGCCATAAAGTGCTTGAAAGGTGCCATTCTAATACTTTGTTGATAATCGTTGTTGTATGCGAACTCAACCAGATGCAATTGTTCCTCCCAACTTCCCTTGAAATCTAGGGACGAAGCTTGCAGCATATCCTCGAGAGTTTGAATCGTCCTCCCGGATTGGCCATCTGTCTATAGATGAAACGCTGTGTCTTTGTACCGCAGCTTCGTTCCCATGGTACTTTGAAGACTTTTCCAAAACATAGTAATGAACTTGGGGTCTCAATCTGGCGTAATCATCATCGGCACACCATGAAGGCGAACTATATGCCTCACGTACAACTCAGCATACTTGACTATGTCAAAATCCTTTCTCACCGGAATGAAATGAGCAGATTTTGTGAGCCTATCCACTACAACCCAAATAGAATCATTACCTCTTTGGCTTCTTGGTAATCCATCATGAAATCCATTGTGATATGCTTCCATTTCTATTCGGGATTTCAAGAGGTTGCGATAATCCATCGAGCTTACAATGCTGTGCTTTTACCTCTTGACACGTTAAGCATCTAGCCACGTACTTGGCAATGTCCCCCTTCAAGCCATTCCACCAATAATATTAACGCATAAATTCTGATATATCTTCGTGCTACCTGAATGGATACTATAGCTGCTACGATGAGCTTCTGCCAAAATTTCCTCCTTAAGCCTTTCATCATTAGGCACACACAACCGTCCATGAAACTTCAAGATCCCATCTTTAGATACTTGAAAGTCAGGCTTTCTTTTAGTTGCGTCCATTTGCAAAATCTTTTGCAGTTCAGGATCCAAAGGTTATGCTGCCTTAATCCTAGTTTGCATTTCGGGCTCAATCTTGAGAGTAGCCCCTCGAACTTGAAATCGGAGTCTCGAATCCCTTCGAGCAAAATCCATTCTTGAACCATCATATATGCAATCGAGGACTTTCGACTCAACGAATCAGCTACCTTATTAGCCTTACCCGAAAGATACAAAATGTCACAATCATAGTCCTTAAATAGCTCCATCCATCTACGTTGCCTCATATTTAATTTTTTATGTGAAAACAGATACTTTAGACTATGATGATCCATATAGATATGAAACCTTTTTCCATACAGATAATGTCTCCAAATCTTAAGCACAAATATGATAGGAGCTAATTCTAAGTAAAAGGCCGGGTAATTCAATTCGTGTAGTCTTAATTGTCGAGACGCATATGCAACAACTCTTCCATGTTGCATTAAAACACATCCCAATCCTTTGTATGACGTGTCGTTGTAAATCTTATATCCTCCTGAACCGAACGATAATGTTAGAAATAGGAGTAGTAGTTAGCTTCTGCTTAAGCTCTTGAAAACTACGCTCACACCTATTCGTCCATTCAAATTTCATGTTCTTTTTTAGTAATCGCATTAAGGGCATGACTATAGCAGAAAAATTTTTCACGAACCTCCTATAATAGCCAGCCAATCCCAAGAAACTCCGAACTTCAGTTACCATCATTGGTCTAGACCAATTCATAACCACCTCAATTTTAGCTGGGTCTACTGAAATTCCTTCCCCAAAAATCACGTGTCCAAGAAAAGCTACTTGAGTTAACCAAAACTTGCACTTACTGAACTTGGCATACAACTTATGATCTCGAAGGGTCTGCAGCACTGTCCTCAAATGCTGTTGGTGTTCCTCTAAACTCATCGAATACACCAGAATGTCATCAATGAACACGATCACGAACTTGTCCAAATACTCCTTGAACACCCTGTTCATCAAGTCCATAAAAGCTGCAGGCGCATTTGTCGATCAAACGGCATCACGATAAACTCATCGTGTCTATAGCGCGTTGTAAATGACGTCTTCAGTATATCTTCCTTTTTAATCCTCAACTGGTGATAACCTGTCCTCAAGTCTATCTTCGAGAATACCGAAACTCCTTGAAGTTGGTCGAACAAATCATCTATCCTAGATAACGGATACTTATTCTTAATTGTTACTCGATTGAGTTGCCAATAGTCGATGCAAAGGCGCAACGACCTGTTCTTCTTCCTTACAAATAGAATTGTCATTCCCCAAGGTGATGCACTAGGAGGAATAAATCCTTTATCCAACAATTCCTGCATCTGAACATTTAACTTCTTCAATTCCGACAATGCCATTATGTAAGGTGCTTTAGAAATCGGTTCCGTTCCAGGGGCTAACTCAATCACAAATTCTATTTCCCTTTCTCGGGGCAACCTAGGCAATTCTTCAAGGAAAACGTCTAAAAATTCTTGCACCACAGGAATGTCTTGCATCCTTGGTTCCTCTACCAAAGTGTCAACTATAGTCGTCAAATAACCTTGGCAATCCTCATCCAATAACCGAGTGACTTCCAGTGATGAAATCAAAGGGATCGATGGTCCTCCTCGATTCCCAACAAACTCGAATCCAACGCCTCCCTATAGGCTCAAACTAAATCGCGTCTTACGATAACAATTTACTGTGACTCATTGCTTGGTGAGCTAATCCATCCCAATAATCACATCAAAGTCAAACATCGTCAAGATAATTAAATCTATGATGTCCTCACGATCGCCAACAAATAATCTACAACCAGTACAACCTACTAAAGACACTACACTATCCTTTAAAAGGGTAGAAATACTATAAACTATTCCCAACGGTTGAGGATTTAACCCCACTAATTTCACAAATTACTTAGCCACAAATGAATGCGTAGCTCCAAGATCAAATAAAGCATAGGCAGCATGGTCGTGTAACGAGACCGTACCTATAATTACGGCGGGCAAGTCTTCCGCCTCCTTTCTTGTGACGACATAGACCCTTCCTTGCACTTGAGGCCGATTCAATTGGTTCGGCAGGGCATTCCTTGCAGGTTGACCTACTTGCTGTACTAGTCCTTGCGATCCCGCTGCTTGGCGTGGATAATCTCTCACGTGGTGGCTGGGTTGGCCACATCTAAAGCAAGCTCCCGTCTTCATAGGGCATGGGGCTGATCCATGGTTTCTACTACAAAAGCGGCACGTACTATTTGAATTGAATGCAGGCTTCCTCACGCCACCTTTCCTGTTAGGAAGGATGGAAAATCTACTTCTTGCCATCGGTTTCTTCCCAAATCGGTGATTATCCTTATTTGGTACAAACCTTGATCGAGATGCGGCTGCCCTCTCAGCCAAGTTTCTTTCTATCAACTGTGCCTTTCATATAGCTCATCATATTCCTTCAAATTCAAGGGCACCAATTGGTCCTTAATCTCAGGTTTCAGCCCATCCCTAAACCTCCTTGCCTTATCAACTAGATCCTCAATCAGCCTCGGGGCATACTTGGATAGCTCAATAAACTTTGCCTCGTACTAGTCTACCGACAACCCGGTTTTGCGGAGATGCTGAAACTCGTTCATTTTCTGCTCCTTAGCGCAGTTTAAGAAGAACTTGTTATAAAAAGCTTCCACGAAGACACCCCACACCCGGACCGTACCTTCGGAAAATACCCTCCTCTGTCATGTCCCAAGTCCCATGACACGCAGCATTCCTACCTTGGTCGATGAGAGTGCGACGTCCCAAGAAGCGTTGCCGACCCAACACCCAAACAGAGATCAGGCACATGCGAAAACAATAAACAAATACCCGTACAATATAAATATACACGAGACCAAAGATAGCATAGTAACTAAAACAGGAACATGATTACAAATATACCTTTTTGTATTACTATAGAAAAGCTTTTTACAACGTCCATTGTACAACCAAAAACATTCAACACCAGCAGTCAATAGCCACTAGGTCAAAAAGGGTAAGTGGCTTAGGGTGGTTAGGCTAACTAGGGTAAGATCTCCTAAAAAGAGGTCTCCACTACCAAGGGCTCCGGTTTGCCCTAGGGCTCCTAGTCAAGGTCTGAAGACTCTGAAGAACTCTCCAACGGCTCCTCAAAAGAACTCTCAGGGGGCTCAAAATCCTCTGATTCTATGTCCTCCGCTGCTACTCTCTCGTCCTCAGAGTCCAACTCCAACTTAGGGTCGAGATAGAGTCCCAATTCTTCGTCCGAACCTAACTCTTCGACTTCCCCAATTTCTTCCTCATCGCCTAAGTCCATCTCTTCAGGTTAATCTTCTTCGTCGTCGAATCGATCGGGGTCTTCTACAATCACTTGTGGCTCCCCATTCATCATCTCATTCTGGACATCCCACTCATGATCATCCTGAGGATTAACTATCTCACCATCTGCGACTATCGGTATCATCAGACCGTTTCTAACAAGTGGGGCATCAAAAATCTTGAGGGGTCAGCTTATATTCCCCGTCTCACGTCCGCAAACACCAAGCAACATATTTCTGGGTTTGATAGAAATATTTGCCCACATCCACAAAAATCATCGATCGATATCTTACATACGCTTCCCCATTACTAGAGGGAATACACTAGTTGATTTTGCTAGATCTGCGTTGGGATCCCAAAAGCGTAGGTGGATTCGACATGATCAAGGAAGAGGATCTAAAAGTTTGGGTTATAACAACAATGAAAACGCATCTTAGTGAGTACAACCCTCTAAATCTAGGCTAGGCTAACATACATCTCCCGATGGACAAAACAACATAATACACAAGCAATGACCTAGGCCCTTGGACCCCATTGATCGTCACACTGACCTTGCAGGTTAGGCATTTTAATATAATAATTAGATCGCGTCGAACGCACTATCCATCGTCGTCATCGCATGCTCATACTCAATAGTGATCATTTCACATGCTATTCACCGAGTCTTGCACACTCGCACACTAGCCCATGCATTCTTATGCATGCAAATGTCATCGTCATGCCATGTTTCATTCTAGCTCACACTTTTAATCGGCTCAATGCTCAATATTATTATCCAAAGTGTCTATAGTCTACTACAAAGTGCATGAGGCACAACACCGATCTATCTTAATACAACACTCCGTGGTCAACGTAAAACGCCCGCCCCGGTATCTCTAGCTTGCTACAAAGTGCATGAAGCGCAACATCGATCTCCTTACAAATCGAGCTTGCTACAAAGTGCATGAGGATGGTCGTCTTCCGAGCGTCTTGAGCATCGCCCCCTCTTGCAAAGTGCATGAGGACGGCACACCCCCATAACACTCATCGGGACGAATTGTGATCACACATACACATAGCCGTTATTATACGAAGACCTGAATGTCGCATCAAGTCGATTAGGTGATCACATGCTCATGTCAAGCATGCATTCGGCACAATTCTCAGCTCATGCCCCATTCTCGGTATACACATTGTGTGGCCATGCAATGTCACATAATACACATGAGCACCACATAGTACAAGCACTCAGTCCAATCATAGTTACTACACAGTACCCAATTCACAAATGATGTACTCAGTTGGCCAATTAATACTGTGCGGCCTAATTCACAATATATAATTCAATAATCAATTCAAGCCGTCAATTGGCCAATCACACTTCGCACGATTCGGCCACACAAGCACACAACATGGCAATATTAAAATAACCAACATTGAGCACAAATAACCAATGATCAACCAGTCCAACAATTCGCCGATTCAGTCACATAAGCCTCGATTTGTCCATTTTAACTCAATAAATCACCTAATGGACAGCCACTATTTTCCTCAATATAGACCTCCAATTTCGCCAAACAGATCACTATAATAATCCATTAAAATAACTGTGATCTTAACCTCAAATAACCAATGTCGATTCTCCTCAAATTATATCAAGATAATCCAAACTGGGTCCGTCTAAAAATGTATACTATCCTAGACTGGATTTAGAAATTATACTCACTTAATCTAGACTAAGACAACGAGAACAAGCGACCAATCGCCGATGAACGGCGAAATTAGCGGCGACGTTCCAACGGCAGCAACGGCGGTAGCTTGCGGTACGGATAGCATCCTAGGCGTCCGTACGGAGGTTGGGGTGGCGAGAGGGGGAGTGGGTCAATGAGGGTGAGTGGCGTGGCGGCTGATGGACGGTGGACGGTGGCCTCAGCTTCTCAGCGGTGGCACAAGGCACACAACGGCACTCGACGGTGGTCCTCACGTCGAACGTGGATGGGAGAGAGAGAAATGTGGGATGGAACGGTGGGGAGGCTAGGCGGCGCCGGCAACCAGCAGCTTTGGCGAACGGTAGCCTACTCCGACGAACGGCGTCCTTCACGCTGCCGAGAAGAGGAACGACGGAGGAGAGGGAAGAGAGGGAAAGAGAACCGGCCAAATGAGGGAATGAGGAAAGAGAAAATGGTCAAAGCTGGTCAAATATGATGGTTAGTGGGTGCCATGTGTCATCTATCCGAGCAATTTGACTAAACCCTTGATCCAACGGTTTAGATTTATCCTAATCCAATAATTGAGGGGTATTTTGGTCTTAGGCCCCAATAATTGAGATAATTCCAAATTTAATTAATTCTCTTAATTATCTCCAAAATTCGGAACCAAAATTGACCTAGGGGCAAAATGGTCATTTTTCTGGTCCTGGGTCGAAATTCCATTTTTCGCCCGTACCAACCCCAAATGTGTGTGGCCAACATAATATGATGTCGGAATCGTGAAATTAGTCGCACAGGCTCTCGAAAATCGACATTGAAGTTCGGGTCCAATTTCGTGACCATAACTCCCAAAATTTTCAATTTCAAGATCTCTCACTAACGGACGGCTATGTAGGGATTACACGTATCGACATAGAGTTATCTGAGTCATGACGGTATCGATCATTGAGAGAATGAGAAATTATCACTAGTTCCAAAGGTCGCAATCGTTCGGTTCAAGTTCGGGGGACTGATTGGCCACGTGCACTTTTGGTCGTGCAGTATCACCTGCAATCCGTTTATACATCGTTGGCCTTGGCCAAACCAAATCCATCACTTTTCCTTAGATCGGCCCACGTTTGCCCAAAATATTCCCTTATCATTTCTCGTGATCGATATTCAATTTGCGATCGGATCCTTAGTCCACGTACTGTTTCCTAGTTAGCCATACCCCATTGATTAGTATCCCGAGAGTGATCAGCTCAAGCGAGACTTACTAAAAGAAATGCGAAATAATGTTAGTTTTATTGACTCCGGAATTACATCGAAATTCGGGCTGTTACAACTCTTCTCCCCTTATAAAAATTTCATCCTCGAAATTTGCAAACTCACTTAATTACTCAAATAAATGGGGGTGCTGACATCTTATGGCCTCTTCACTTTCTCACGTAGCACTTTCAGTCCCATGATGCTCCCAAATAACCTTGACCATCGGAATCATCTTATTCCTTAGCACTCGATCTTTCCGATCTTCGATCCTAACTGGTCTCTTCACGTACGATACTCTGTCGTCCACGTCTATCTCCTCATACTTCAGAACATGGGTCGGGTCTGGTTCGTACTTTCTCAATATCGACACGTGGAAAACATTATGTACATGGGACAAGTTAGGCGGGTAAGGCAAATCGGTAAGCCATATCACTAATTTTTTCCAAAATCTCAAATGGTCCAACATATCTTGACTGAGCTTTCGTTCTTGCCGAATCGGGATAATCCTTTCATAGGTCATACCTTGAGAAATACATGGTCTCCAACTTGAAACTCTAAAAGTCGTCATCTCCGATCGATGTAACTCTTTTGGCGACTCTGAGCTGTTCTCAGTCTATCTTGGGTAATCTTAACGGCTTCCAATGTTTGCTGCACCAACTCGGGGCTGTAATACTTTGCTCACCTACTTCGTCCCAAAGACAAAGGCGTCCTACATGTCCTACCATATAAGGCTTGAATGGTGCCGTCTAGATACTTTTCTTTGATAGCTATTATTGTAGGCAAATTCTATCAAATGCAGTTCTTCTTCCCATTTGCCTTGGAAATCCAATACGTAAGCTCTCAAAGATGTCCTCTAGAGTCTGAATTGTCCTTTTAGATCGGCCATCTGTTTTGCTTATGATGATAGGCCAGATTGAATTGCAACTTGGTTCCCATGGCCACTTACAGGACTTTTCCAAAAATTGTCGTAAACCTTGGATCACAATCCGATGTGATCGCCACTGGCACTCCATACAAACGGACTATCTGTCACACATATAACTCTGCATACCTTTTCAGCTCAAAATCTTTTCGAATTGCCAAGAAGTATGCTGACTTAGTCAGTCGGTCTACTATCACCCATATCGAGTCATGACCTCTTTGGCTTCGTGGCAATCCCGTCACAAAATCCATCGTGATATGCTCCCATTTCTACTCAAGAATCTCCAACGGTCTCAACAGTCCTCCAGGCTTACAGTGCCGTGCCCTCACTTATTGACACGTCAAGCACTTGGCAACATGGTTGGCCACATCTTTCTTTAGTCCATTCCACCAATAATGTTGCCGCAAATTTTTGTACATCTTTATGCTACCTGGGTGGATACTATAATTACTGCGATATGCCTCGCTCAAGATTTCCTCCTTAAGCTCAAACTCATCAGGCACACATAATCGTCCTTGGAACCTTAAAATTCCATCCTCATTCACTTGAAATTTTTATTTTCTTAAAGCGGCATCCCTACCAATAATCTTTTGTATCTTTTGGGTCAGCCAGATTTGGAGTGCCTTAATCCTTGCCTGAATTTCGATTCAATCCTCAAAGCAGCCATTAGGCTAGATATTTGACTTACTTCAAATTTGAATTCTGAATCCCTAAACTTCTCTAGTAAAGTACACTCTAACCATCATATCGCCATACTTGACTTATGACTTAGCGCATCCGCTACTCGATTTGCTTTCCCCGAGTGGTACATAATATCGCAATCGTAATCCTTTAGAAATTCCATCGATTGACGCTGCCTCATATTCAATTCCTTACGTGAAAATAAGTACTTGAGGCTTTGATGATCCGTATAAATCTGGAAACTTTCTCCGCACAAGTAGTGTCTCTAGATCTTAAGGGTAAAAAACGATTCTTTGCTAGTTTCAAATCATGCATCGAGATAGTTCAATTCATGTGGCCTCAATTGACGTGATGCATACACAACTACTCTCTGTGTTGCATCAAAACACAACCAAGTTCTCTTAGTGACGCATCACTATAAACCTCAAATCCTCTTGGTCCGGAAGGAATAGTCAACATTGGGGTAGTCGTTAACTTATGCTTCTACTCTTGAAAACTCTTGTCACATTTATCGTCCCATATGAACTTAGATTCCTTCTTAAGCAATCGCGTCAATAGTATGGATATCAACGAGAATCCTTCTACAAAACGTCGATAATCTCTAGCCAAACCAAGAAAACTTTTGGATCTCCGTTACCGATGTCGGTCTTGGCCACTTCATTGCCTCAATCTTGGTCGGATCTATCAAAATTCCATCTCCAAAAACTATGTGACCAAGGAACACTACTCTACTTAGCCAAAACTCGCACTTGCTGAACTTGGCATACAGCGCGTATCCTCTTAACGTTCGCAATACCTCAATCAAATATATCTCATGCTCCTCCGAACTCTTCAAAAACACCAAAATATCGTCGATGAACAACGTGACGAACCTATCTAGAAATTTCTCTTGAACACATTTATTAAATCCATAAAGGCAGCGGGGAGCATTGGTCAATCCAAAGGGCATCATCAGTAAACTTATAGTGCCCATACTGGCGTCCTAAAAGCGGTCTTAGAAATATCTTCCTTTCGAATTCTCAACTGATGGTACCCGATTCGCAAATCAATCTTAGAAAAATTCTGATGCTCCTTACGACTGATCGAACATATCATCGATCCTCGGCAGTAGGTTCTTGTTCTTAATCGTCACCTGATTCAATTGCCAGTAATTAATACACAACCTCAATGTTCTATCCTTTTTCCTCACAAACAGGACTGGTGCTCCCCATGGAGATACTCTGGGACGGATGAAACCTTTGTCTAACAACTCCTGTATCTAAACCTTTAATTCTTTCAATTCTGACAACGACATTCAATACGGCGCCTTTGAAATCGGCTCAGTTCCTAATGCCAACTCTATCACAAATTCCACTTCTCACTCGGGCGGTAAACCAAGCAATTCCTTAGGAAAGACTTTAGGAAATTGCATACTACAAGTAACTCTTCCAATTTGATTTCACCATTATTGGATCCACCACATTCACTTTGTGTATCCATCACATCCCTCATCCAACAATTTCGTCACTTCAAGTGAAGAAATCCAAGGATCGAGGTTCCTCCTCGGTTTCCTTGAAATTTGAAATTTGGACGCCCAATCGGATTAAATAGGATCGTCCCTATTGCCGCAATCTATAACGGCTTTTTGGCTCACTAGCTAGTCCATTCCAATTATCACATCAAATTCGAACATGGCCAACACCACCAAGTCGATACTTCCTTCACTACCCCCAATCACAATCTTACAATTGGGGCACTCGAAAGAGATTAACATTCTATCATTCACAGGCGTCGACACACTAAGCATAGTCTCAAGCAACACTGGTTCCAAACCAACTAGCTTAACAAATTGCTCCGAAATAAAAGAATGGGTCGCCCCCGGATCAAATAACGCATAAGCAGCATGATTGCAGAGAGAAATGATACCTGTGACCACGCTCGGCGCGTCCTCAGTTTCTCTACGCGCCATGACATAAACTCTTCCCTGTACCGGTGGTCATTCTTGACTAGCCGGTGGAGGAGGTCCGGCTAGATTTTCAACTCGTGGACGGTGGCAACCTAGGCGATCCCTGGGTTGCATCTATGGGCAATTCCTGATCTAGTGTTCCAGACTCTCATATTTGAAACATGCCCCAAATCTACTCGGCTGGGGGTTCGGCTTCCCTGTAATCCGTCTGGCGGGTGGAACAAATCGTCGATTTCCTGTCATAGATCTCTTCCCCATACGGCTATTGTCTTTGTTCGGGCAAAACCGCAATCCTGAAGTGGCTGCTCTTTCTTGCTGATCTTGCTCAATAATCTGAACCCGTCTATGCATTTCTCCATAATCCTTGATATCATGTGATAATATCTGACTCTGAAGATCCGGCTTCAATCCATCCCAAAATCTTTGAGCTCAATCTCGCGGATTTTCTACCATTGTATGGGCAAACTTCGCCAATCTCGTGAATTCTGCTTCGTATTGGTCAACAGTCATCTGACCTTGGCGCAATCGCATAAACTCCATCAATTTCTTTTCCTGGGCAGTTTCCGAGAAATACTTTTCATAAAAATTCTCAACAAACACTGCCCAAGTTGAAGGGCCGTCCCTTCCGGAAATACTCTACCTTACGTGACATTTGCCTAGCCCCCCTTTGGTTGAGCTCGCCCATGATGGGCCCGATTACCTTCATTACCAGCTATTGGCGTGGTCTCGCAACCTTTGTGCATAAGTTGCGGCCCTTTCCTTTGCTTGCATACCCATAATATGCCCTATTTCCCGCAAGGTATCCATTACATCATCAAATCTCAAATCTCTAGCTTCATGGACTCCCTCGCTGGACTGACCTTGGGGCTCCTTTCCTCTTCTCCTACTCATCCGTATGAACTTGGCTACTCAACTACCTGCTATAATTCCACTAAGGAATTAAAGACTTAAACCAATCTATCTTAGACTGGGTCTTAAGCAGGTATCTAGCACAACAAGCTAGCACTCAGCATGAGTTCCAACGCTATTAACACAAAACTCCACCCAAGAAGATCAATATACTTATGTTGGGTCCTGCCGCACTTGCATTATTACGGGTCACACAATTAATTACTCAAAACACGAACATCAGGAGATGTACTTAGCACACAAGGTCACCCTATGGACTACCCATGGTCTAATCATTTATTATCACTCTAGGTTTCGACCAAAATGGACCGAGTTGACGTTGCTCTAATACCAAATCAAACAAGGATGTCACGTCCCAAGTCCCACGGCACACAGCATCCCTACCTTAGTTGATTAGAGTGCGACGTTTCATGAAGCGTCGCCGACCCAACATCCAAACAGAGATCAAGCACATGCGAAACAATAAATCAACACTCGTACAATATAAATAGACACGAGACCAAAGATAGCATAGCAACTCAAACAGGAACATGATTACAAATATACCTTTTTGTATTACTATAGAAAAGCTTTTTACAATGTCCATTGTACAACCAAAAACATTCAACACCAGCAATCAATAGCCACTAGGTCAAAAAGAGTAAGTGGCTTAGGGTGGTTAGGCCAACTAGGGTAAGATCTCCATAAAAAAGGGGCAGTCTCCACTACCAAGGGCTCCGGCCTGCTCTAGGGCTCCCAGTCAAGGTTTAAAGACTCTGAAGAACTCTCCGACGGCTCCTCGGAAGAACTCTTAGGGGGCTTAGAATCCTGTGACTCCATGTCCTCCGCTGCTACTCTCTCGTCCTCAGAGTCCAGCTCCAACTCGGGGTCGAGATAGAGTCTTAATTCTTCGTTCGAGCCTAACTCTTCGACTTCCCCAATCTCTTCCTCATCGTCTAAGTCTATGTCTTCGGGTTCATCTCCTTCGTCGTCGAACTGGTCAGGGTCTTCTACAATCACCTGTGGCTCCCCGTTCATCATCTCATTCTGGACATCCCACTCATGATCATCCTAAGGATTAACTATCTCACCATCTGCGACTCTCGGTATCATCAGACCGTTTCCATCAAGTGGGGCATCAAAAGTCTTGAGGGGTCAGCTTATATTCTCGTCTACGTCCTGCAAACACCAAGCGACATATTTCTGGGTCTGATAGAAATATTCGCCCACATCCACAAAAATCATCGATCGATATCTTACATACGCTTCCCTATTACCAGAAGGGAATACACTAGTTGAATGCTGGATCTGCGTCGGGATCCCAAAAAGCGTAGGTGGATTCGGCATGATCAGGGACGAGGGTCTGAAAAGTTTGGGTTATAACAACTGAAAACGCATCTTAGTGAGTACAACCCTCTAAACCTAGGCTAGACTAACATACATATCCTGATGGACAAAACAACATAATACACAAGCAATGACCTAGGCCCTTGGACCCAGATTGATCGTCGCACTGACCTTGCAGGTTAGGCATTTTAATATAATAATCAGATCACATACGTGAACGCACTATCCATATGTACGCCATACACATGCTCATACTCAACAATGATCATTTCACATGCCATTCACCGAGTCTTGTACACTCGCACACTAGCCCATTCATTCTTATGCATGCAAATGTCATCGTCATGCTATGTTTCATTCTGGCTCACACCGTACACTAGCTCAATACTCAATATTATTATCCAGTGTCTATAGCCTATAAGGTGCATGAGGCGCAACACACTTTGTGGCCAGCGTAAAAATACCCCCGTCCCGGTGTCTCTAGTCTACTACAAAGTACATGCGGTACAACACCAATCTCCTTACAAACCAAAGCCTGCTACAAAGTGCATGAGGATGGTCGTCTTTCAGACGTACCGGGCATCGTCTTGCTACAAAGTGCATGAGGACGACACACCCCATGTAGCACGCATCAGGGCGAGTTGTGATCACACATACACACAGCCAGTTATTATCTGAATCCCACGTAATACGCATCAAGAGAGATTAGGTGATCACATGCTCATGTCAAGCACGCGATCTCGCACAATTCTCGGCTTATGTCCCATTCTTGGCATACACAATGCGTGCCCATGCAATATCATATAATACACATGAGCACCACATAGTACAGGCACTCAGTCCAATCATAGTCACCATGCAGTGCCCAATTCACAAATGATATGCTCACTTAGCCAATTAATACCGTGCGGTCCAATTCACAATGTATAATTCAATAATCAATTCAAGCCGTCAGTTGGCCAATCACACTTCGCGCGATCAGCCACACGAGCACACAACATGGCAATATTAAAATAACCAACATTGGGCACAAATAACCAATGATCAACCAGTCCAGCAATTTCGACAGTACAGTCACATGAGCCTCGATTTGTCCATTTTAACTCAATAAATCACCTAATGGACAGCCACTATTTTCCTCAATATAGACCTCCAATTTCGCCACCAGATCACTACAATAATCCATTAAAATAACTGCGATCTCAACCTCAAATAACCAGTATCAAATTCTCCTCAAATTGTACCAGTATAATCCAAATCGGGTCCATCTAAAAATGTATCTTTCTCTAGACCTGGTTTAGAAAAATTATACTCACTTAATCTAGACTAAGACGACAAGAACAAAGCGCCAATCGCCGATTAACGGCGAAATTGGCGGGCGACGCCCAATGGCGGCGACAAGGCCGGGCGGTATGCGGACGGCGTCATAGGCATCCGCACGAGGCTGGGGGTGGCGAATGGGGAGTGGGCGGTGAGGTGAGTGGCGTGGCGCGGATGGATGGTGGGCGGTGGCCTCGGCTTCAAGGTGGCGACAAAGCACACAGCGGTGCCGGGCGATGGTCCTCACGGCCGGGATAATTGACGGTAGTCCCACGCCGAACGTGGATGGGAGAGAGAGAAAGGTGGGGACGGGACGCGGGAGGCTAGGTGGCATCGATGACCAGCAGCTCCGCATGATCAAGCAAGGCCTCGGCTCGCAAACGGCATCCTTCACTACCGCCAAGAAGAGAAATGGCGGAGGAGAGGGGAGAGAGGATCGCCAAATGAGGGAATGAGGGAGAGAGAAGATGGTCCAAGCTGGTCAATTATGATGGCTAGTGGGCACCATGTGTCATCCATCCGAGCAATTTGATCAAAATGTCCCTGATCCAACGGTTTAGATTTATCCTAATCCAATAATTGAGGGGTATTTTGGTCTTAGGCCCCAAAATTGAGATAATTCTAAATTTAATTAATTCTTTTAATTATCCCCAAAATTGAAACCAAAATTGACCTAGGGCAAAATGGTCATTTTTCCGGTCTCGGATCAAAATTCCATTTTTCGCCCGTACCAACCCCAAATGTGTGTGGTCAACATAATATGACGTCGGAATCGTGAAATTAGTCGCACAAGCCCTCGAAAATCAACATCAAAGTCCGGGTCTAATTTCGTTACCACAACTCGCTAAATTTTCAATTTCGAGTCTTTCACTAACGGACGGCTATTTAGGGATTATACATATCGACTTAGAGTTATCTCGAGTCATGACGGTCTTGATCATTGAGAGAATGGGAAATTATCTCTAGTTTCGAGGCGCGATCGTTCGGTTCAAGTTCAGGACTGGTTGGCCACGTGCATTTTCGATCATGCAAAATCACCTGCGATCCGATTGTACATCGTTGGCCTTGGCCAAACCAAATCCATCACCTTTCCTAAGATCGGCCCACGTCGACCCAAAATATTTCCTCATCATTTCTTGTGATCGGTATCCGATTCGCGATCGGGTCCCTGGTCCACGTACCGTTTCCTAGTTAGCCATTTCCCATTGGTTAGTATCTTGAGAGTGATCAGCTCGGGCAAGACTTACTAAAATGAAATGCTAAATAATACCAGTTTTATTAACCCCGAATTACATCGAAATTGGCTGTTACATCCTCCGGGTAGCTTCTCACCAAATACTAGTATTACCTTGTAATCGTAAACCGCCAATGTCACCTTGTTTTCGTTCGAGCATCTCGTAAAGGTAAAACCTTTTCCAACTCCCCCGATCTAAAGGGTTGCAACCTCAAGATTATCCGCACGGTGAACTTGGACGCCTTGAGTTTCGTAAATTGCTCTACCAACTTGTACATGGATGGATTCCCATTTCCATTCCCATTTCCATTTCCAAAACCAACGGAATATCAACAGAGGCAGATTAGCGGGTGGCGGCAACAATAGCGGTAGCGGCAACGACTTGGTTCTCGAGCCTCTTTGCGACCGACTAAGGTCTCCAAAGCTTGTAAGATCCGATCCAACCTAGGATCTTTGGGTGCTCTCTCTCTAGCACCAATCTGCCTCAATGCTACCTTTCTCCAAGGAGCTCTTTGCTCAAGATCGCTCATCTTGTAGGATCTTTTACTGTGAACCCGCTTTCCAAATCTAACAAGGAATTAGAATTTCTGAGCAACTCGCTTTTCGAATGTGAAAGCTAATAATCAAACACAGGCATAAAGTGTTTTCCTAACTCACTATCCCAAAATCCATCGCACCTTATCACCCGGTCTTGATCAAACTTGAATCGAGTTGACCTTACTCCGATACCAATTCAGACAAGGATGTCACGTCCCCGAACCCTACGGACATGCAACATCCCACTATGGTCATCACAAAGCAGACGCCCCAAGACTCGTCGCCGACCTTTTATTTTATCTTTCAATTACGCATGCGGAAGCGATAACAACAATCACCCGGACAACTACAATAAATAAGGATAGATAGGAAAACAATTCACAATAATTAAACAACAACACCAATTTTTAGTGTTCACTTGATTAACCCAGAAACATTTTTACAGCCCACTACAGCAACATCACAAAAGCCAACAAAAAGATACCAAGTTAGGGCCAAACTACTTCACCAATATGCTGATCTCAAAAGCTAGCTTCGGGCATCATGAACCAAACTGGGTGCATCAACATACTAAGGGTCTGAAAATGATTAACAACAACAAATGAGACGAAAGTCTCAATAAGTTAACGGCCTAAGCCCCGTTTAGAAGGCCAACTCGCATGGGGTCCCTAATCATGTGACCATGCTTTGGACACAAGTCGTTAATCAGCCACAGGCATCCTTACCTTGATTTGATACACATATAATGCATGACATAGATAATCATATGCCACAGCAATGCATCAAACATATCACATGTCAAGAGCATATAATAAGAATTCGTGATACATCAATGCATCACAATTGCGGCGTGTCTCGATTATAAAGCAAAACCCATTTGAGCACATCCCATACCATGTCTAGTAGTTTATACCCCATAATCAAGCACTATGTATCACACGTATTCCAGCTTATTATGCTCCATCGGGGCCACTACACATCAAGAGATATGTAGCAAGATGGAGTCTTCCAGCAGACCGGATTCCGTCCCGCCCCGTCCAGTACGGCTATGTCAAACAATACATAGGATGATGGCATTCCAGTACGGCAACATCAAACGATACACAGTAAGATGGTATCCCATAAGGAGCATCAAATTTGCCCTCGGGCCGCAATCTGGCATCCGAAATATCGGCAATCTAGATAATCTCCAGGCATCCGATAAACCGAGCGCGTCACGCAAAGAAACCTTGATAAACCGGGCATCATCAAGCGATACACAATGAGGCGACTCCAACATGTGATCACACGAGCACACGAGCATTCAAGACAATTCTTATCTTTTCAATTAGCCAATGCATACATGGACAATGCTCATGATAATGCCACATACAATTTTACTTGATCACATATGTAAATAATCGCTCAACTTTGTAAAAATATTATTTCAAAACATGTTTTATTTCTCAAGGCAACAAATTCATTTCTCAGACATAACTATAAAATAATTTATTTCAAAGATTCAAGATCTTTTCTTGAAAATAATCATACTAATCATTTAGCTAAACACGCTAATTTATACGGTGAAATCTAACCTAAAATCACAATCCATGCATGAAACAATTGCAAATCAATAATAAGAATCATCCGAAAATATTAATATTTAATTTTCGAAAATTAGATATTTTATTATTATTATTATTATTATTATTATTATTATTATTACTACTATTGAATAAAATATTATTATTTAATTTCGAAAATTAATTTATTTAATAAAATAAATAATACTAATAAAATAATTGATAACTTATCATTAAAATAGTGATAACTTATCACAAACACAATGATAGCTTATCACGTAAATAATAACTTATCGAACCATTACCGATAACCCATAACTAAAAACACCGATAACTTATCATCCAATCCCCAATAACCTATCAGCACATCCAAAGATAACTTGTTATACGAACAATAACCTATCGCCAAAGGTTATCTAACAATCCAATATTAACTTATACACTAAACTTACTTAAATAACCATTAACCTAATCTAAATCTAAATTAAACTACCTTAAGCAAGTTTAACACCTTAAACAAGAGATTATGGGTTAACTTACCCACTTAACGATAGCGTTAACACGAGAATGACGGCGATAACGCCAGCCGCTTGCAGCGGCTCCGGTTTTGCGTTACGGCGATGTGCGCCATTTATCCGAAAGCGCGGGTTGAGCGGCCACGTGGTGGTTGGCTCCAATGGCTGGGGACTATTCTAGGCTTGAAATGGTGGCAGTGGTGGTTTCGCCTAGGTAGTTGGACAAAATGGGTGGAATAGCAGCTGCAACGGTGGAGACTCGACAATGATCGATTTAACTAAGGGGTTCGATACCAAGAGGCGGTGGGCGGTGGTGGTCCGGGCCGCATTGAGGTCGAGTCGCGGAAAATGGCACCGGGGATGGTCATCTAGGCAGCTCTGCAATGGTGGTGACTTCCACTTAAAAGGTGAGACCGCGATGGACGACTAGCATCCAGCAAAGGAAAACCGTGATGTGACGAGATCAAGGCAGCTAGACGGTGTTTCTAACCAAGGGAGAGCCGATACGGGTGGGTTCATGGTGGGGAGGAGTTAAATGTTGTTCAGCGAGGGTATTTTCTTGCACCCTCACCGAAACGGCAAAGGATGGGTGGCCGACGGGTGGAGTTGCTCGTTTGGGATCGAGCTGAGGTGGTGGCAGCGATAAGGCGGCGCATGGCGGGTGGCTGGTTCCGGCGAGGAGGGCAGTGCATGGTGGTGGCTGGTCCCAAGACGCAGTCCGGTCGCTGAGCAAGGAGCAGGTGTAAGAAGGAGCCGAGAAGAAGCAAGTCCAACGAAGAAGAAGAAGAAGAGAAGAAAAGAAAAGAAAAAGAAGAAAGGAGGAAATGATGGGGGTTGGTGAGAGTT
Organism: Syzygium grande; assembly: GCA_024733475.1. Taxonomy (NCBI): domain Eukaryota; kingdom Viridiplantae; phylum Streptophyta; class Magnoliopsida; order Myrtales; family Myrtaceae; genus Syzygium; species Syzygium grande. Next base: position 24,014,833 of record JAMXDD010000002.1, read on the forward strand.
GGTCAAGGAGGTCAAACGCATGGGGGGGAGTCAACAGGGAAAAGGGGAAGAGAGAAAGAGAGAGAGAGGAGAGAGAAAGAAAAGAGTGTGGGGGTGGGTTTCGTAATTACCCCTAAAAATATCCCAATTTTCCTTTTGAAATTTTCTCAATTTTTGTTCCTTAAAATTACCACTTTGTCCTCAACCCGAGCAACCAAATTACGGGCCGACTCATTCTTATTGAGCCTCGATGGTCGGCCCCTCGGACGCGAGGCCCATCGAGCGTTGCTCGGTTCACTTCTATTTCTCGCGGCGAATTTCCAAATCTTCGATCATTTTTCGAAATTGGAATTTTCGATGGCTAATTCGTAAAAATTACGAGACGACATCCTATGGTTCAGTTTGTAAATCCTTAAGAATTCAACCCTAAAATCGGATCGTAATTCGTGGTTGAAATCGATCAATCGCAACTATAAAATCTCGAACTAACGGGCGGCTTTTAGGAACAAATTCTCAGTAGCCTTTCCCCTTTAGTTAGTATTCCCTGGGTGATCAGGCCAGAGTAAGAATTACTAATAGATCAATCGATGAACTCACCATTTCATATATAACCAAAATGTGTCAAATTTTCAGGATATTACAGTTTGCTTCTTTCCCGATCCAAGGATAATCGCTTGGAAGCTTTTTCCAATGCAGATTGGGCTGGTAACTCTAATGACAGAAAATCAATTGGAGGGTATGCTATTTTTCTTGGTCTTAATTTGATATCTTGGAGCTCTAGAAAACAATGAACCGTAGCGTGCTCTTCCACATAGTCCGAGTATAAAGCTCTTGCCGATGCTGCAGCTAAACTCATTTGGCTTGAGTCACTATTTCAAAAGCTTGGGTTTCCTCTTCAAGGTCCTCCCATTCTTTGGTGCAATAATATTGGGGCCACTTATCTGTCTGCAAATCTAGTTTTCCATGCTTGCACCAAACATGTTAAAATTGACTTCCACTTTGTTCGTGATCGTGTCGCCAACCTACAACTCAATGTGCAGTTTATCTCCACAAATGACCAACTAGCTGATGCTCTCACCAAAGTCCTTCCTAAAGCACGTTTTGCATTTTTACGAGACAAGTTGAAGATTCGTGGTCTTGACTCTCCCACTTGAGGGGGTGTATCAACCAAATATATATCTACCAAATATAGGGCTATCAGTTTTGGAAGATTTGGAATCTTATCTTTAGAAGTTAGGAAGTTTTCTATTTTATTTATTTCTTTTCTTGCTAGTAAATCTTCTAGAATGTACTCTTGGGTATTTATATACCCCAACTAAGGTTAATGGAAATACACAACGATTTTTGTCTCAACAAGGATGCAGCTCTGTTAATGTTAACTCGAAAAATGCACAAAGCGTAACACACACAAAGCGCACATAAAAGAGTGATGATTACCTAATCAATTCTAAACCTATTGTATGGATGTCAATTCGGTCCTAAAATTTGCCAACATAATTCTAAATTTTTGTGAAATTCCAACGTATGTCTTTCCAGCCAATTGCCTCTAGAAATCGCTGACATGGCCCATGTCAACCCACGTCAACCCACATCAACTCATCACATAGGATGGCTGGCGATAACTAGACGCTATATCAGCCATTTCCTGCAATAATTGGGCGAAATTTCTATCTTGAAATTTCGCTCGAAAATTTAGGACTGGCGTTGGCAATATTAGATTTCTGAATTGAGCTATTGGTGATATTGGTTCATACTCCAATTTAGATTCGGTATTTTCCTATAAGAGTTCATAAATTTTAAATGTCGGTAAGTTAAGCAAATAAAAATTAGTATTTTAGTACAAGTATTTTCAAACTGTCGAAGAAAGTTGATAGATTCCTAAAACGTCGACAAATTTCCAACAATTTACCTGGAAAAAAACTTATCAATCCATTTTTCTATCAACAATTCTTGATCTTAATAAAATTTACTAGTATGGAAATCCTTAGATTATATGCGGAACAATAGAATGCTGCTGTTACAAGAGCTATCCTTTCTATTTGCTTGAAGAAGAAAAAAAAAGATAAAACTGCAATAAACTAAAGAGTAGAGAGAAATATGCTTCTCTAACACCTATAGTTAAAGATGGAAGAATGAGTTTTCTACTTTATTCTTCGATTTGTTGCTATCTAAATAGTTCCGGTTGCTCTCATAGAGAATGGACTTCAACACACTCTGTAATTTGGAGCTTAAAATCCTGTTCCTTGCAAACGAGAGCTTATATTCTTTGTCTGATACTTGGTGTTGACCTCTTGGCGCATGAATTGTACATTGATCTGTGGACTTCGAGTGTGCTCCATGATCTTTTCCTGCTCTCTATCGAGGTACCACATCAGTAAGACAGCCGCTGGTCACTGAACATTGCGGCATTATCTTGCTGCTATTGAGCTGCTTGCTGGATCGATTCGAGTTTCCATCTTGAGAATGTTGTCTGTGTTTCACACTTGGGAAAGAGAATGTAGGTTGCTCAGGCACGGGGAGGCTAATGGAATCAGCACTACTAAGCATAAGAACAACCGTATCCATGGCAGGTCGGGCTTCTTTGTCGTTCTGAACGCAGAGCAAGCCAATGTGAAAACATCTGATCACTTCGTTTGCCAGGTAAGATTCACCGACCGTCGGATCCATAATTTCCAATGGTGCTCCAGTTCTCCAGTGTTCCCAAACCTAGAACATATGTTGGTAATGTCATTAATTTACCCAAAACAAATGAAAATGCAGGATCAAACTATACTCACATAGTCGAGAAGGCCGGAGTCATCATCTGATATGTGAGAATTCTGATTCATCTTGCCAGTAATGATCTCTAGCATTAACACACCAAAGCTGAACACGCCGGATTTTACTGAAAATTGTCCGTACATGGCGTATTCAGGAGACATGTAGCCACTGGGAATCAGTTCAACGAGGAAGATAGTCATGATTCTCGTGAATGAGGATAGTTCACTTAAAGATCAAGATGTTAAGGCACAATATACTATATGCATTAGAAAATCCAATTAAAGGCCGAATCTGTTAGCATAATTATTGCAAATTATCAGGTGGGTTGTTCCTACCATGAACCGAAGTAATATGAAATTGGACTTACTAAGTTCCGACAATTCTGTTTGTTCTTCCTTGAGTTCTGCTCAACACCAAAAATCCTAGCCATACCAAAGTCGGAGATTTTTGGGTTCATATTGTCATCGAGCAAAATGTTGCTCGCTTTGAGGTCACGATGGATAATTCGGAGCCGAGAATCTTCATGAAGGTAAAGAAGACCGCGTGCCACCCCAACCATGATCTTGTGGCGTGCTGGCCAATCCAACTGTATGCTTTGCTGAGGGTCTGTGTTGGCCAGAATTTGTAAATTTTAGAGTCAAAAGACGCCCTACTGCATGTCTGAATCTAATTGACAAGTCATTGTCTGACTTAAATTTCTTTGAAACCGACATCTAATCGTATGAATAATGTCCCAAGATATAATTTTAGATGGTGACTAGAATTGGGAAGAAAGAACTAAACTGAAAGGAAAGGAATCATTTTCAAAGAAGTTGAAGAGAGGGGCGCGAACCGAAGAGCAACTGGTCGAGGCTGCCGTTGGGCACGAATTCATAGACTAGTATCGTTTCTTCTCTTTCCATGGCAAATCCTAATAGCCTCACTAGATTTCTGTGCTGCAGCTTGGCTACCAATTCGACTTCGTTCTTGAATTCCTGCTCGCCTTGTTTCGAACTTTGCGACAACCTTTTTGCTGCAATTTTCCTACCACAAGAGTGTACCCTACAAAATCCAGAATATGAACGAAAATGTCATGTTAAGGCAGAACATGCACCCATATTGAATATCTAGGTTGTGCTTCATGTCTTATCTCTATGTTAAAAACTTCTTACCTTATAAACTGGACCGAATCCGCCTTCTCCTAATTTGTTGTGACCTGAGAAGTAAGCTGTGGCGGCTTCAATTGTGCCCACATCAAATTGTAGGGAATGCAGTTCCGAAATTTCGCTTCCAACTGTGTAGTGAAAAGCCATCAACTTTGCAATGCGAATAAACTGTAAATGGAAAGACTAATGCAAGCAAAGTAGATCTGTGATGTTTCTCACGGGAAAATTGCATAGGAAGTCTTAAACCTTCTGTACATAATGCAGTTAAATCTTAGACCATTCAATTTACTCAATCAATTTCTAAACCATCTTCCAAAGTGCAATTAAGTCATTTCTATGAATAGTACCTAAAATGAGCTCTGTGTTACTCAAAAAAGTGCTTGCGTGGCACTTTAAATTGCACTTTTCCACATAACTTTAAACCTTAATTATATTTTCTAGTAAAGGTTAAGGACCTAATTGGAGCAAATAAAGGTTTAAGACTTGATTAAGTGAATTGAAAGGCTTCAAAATTCATTGCATCCGGTACATAAAGTTTAGGACTTGTGGTGCAATTTTCCCCATTTTCACCATTCGGATCTTCTTCGACATGGTTTCTCTTGTTCCTTTCACTTTTGAGGGCAAACCAGAGCGCGACGCCAAGTAGCATGACTGCCGAAGTTGCAGAAGTGATCCCGATAACTAATCTTGATGAAGAATGCCTATTCTTTTCGACTGTAATTCAATTAGTTGAATGCTTCATTAGTATAATCGCATTACATTCAGCATCTGGCAAATATGGCACCGACAATTAAATATTTTACGTGCCACCAAACGTGATCAGATCAGCAAACTGAAACGCGTTATAACTAGTGAAACAAAAACGTTGAGTTCACTACCTGTGTAGAACGGGTATATTTGAACCTGGCGAAGCAAGTTGGAAGCAAGATTCTGCCCCCGATTTTGCCGGTTTCATTCGTCAGGAGAATTGAAATCACATTCTGCAGGCAATCCTCGCAGAGAGCCGCCGAGAGATCAGGCCTGCACTGGGCAAATGTATGAAGAGTAGTGCCGCTTGCTTCTTTAAAGGAGGCGTCTCTGGAAGCATACTTCTTATTGGATCTTTTAGCGGCCGGAGTAATCAAGCGGTCCATCGTTTTGTTCAATAGCTTCATGAACTCGGTGGGTTCTTCCATATTCTCCTCATTATACCCACCCAGAAGAGGCGCTTCGTCCGTGGCTGAAAAGAAGTTACGGTCTGAATACTGCAACATGCACTGGTCGAACCAGAGGATGGATTCCTTGACCATAGGACATTTCGTTTTAATACTGACACTAGCATTTCTCACGCATTCCATGCACACTTCCTTGGTGACATCACCCCTGCATAGGAAGCTGCCATACACAGCTTCGGCGTCGCTTGGCTTCCCTGTGCTCATGTTGAAGAATCCGTTGCTCGAGTTGGCGTGAGAGGGAAGGGACTCGAGGAGAAGGTTGAGGTTCGTCTCGTAGGTGCTGTTCAGAGTGAAAGTGGTTGAATTCGAGCAGTAATGCTCGCTGATAGTAACGATTGATTCGGTTTTGAGGGTGAGAAAGCTAAGCAGGAAAATGAGGATTGCAAAAAGCTTTGTCATAGTTTTCTTTGGGGGACTTGGCTACAAGTGGCAGTTCTGTCCCTTTCATTTCAGCACCATGTGGTGCGCAATGTACCCTGATATATAGCGAAGAATGAGAAAGGTCAAGATTTTGGAAAAGAAAAGGAAAATGGTTAGTCAACTCTGTATATTACAGGGTGTCCAGATTAGATAACTTCGACACTCTATATTGGGTACGGCTACTCGGATGATTCCTTGAAACAGTAATATTAAAATTGGACGGTGGGATTATCTTTATTTTTATGCAAACTGCATTGACAAAAATCACCAAAATAAAAGTATAAGAAGTCACTTACTGTGAATACTCAGCGTCCGGGATAAATTCCGCCTTACATCGATAAGGAAAGGTGACTCGCTTGACGGGCAAGTCCAATGAATGTTTAAGTTACCGACTTTAGCATCGGCCGGCCATTCCGGACTACAAACTTGGTTGCGTAGCTATTTACTCGTGGGTGCAAATTGGACCATTCATCGGAGATCTGGCCGACTCTGCGGGACCAGATTCCGCATCAACACTAGTAAGCTGATGTGGGAGGACTCTACTGGCCAAGTAATAAGAAGTTGAGACTGTGTGAATGAGAACTTGAATCATGATTGCGGCTTCGGAGAGTAGTTAGCGCCGTGGTGCATGGATTTCTTTATGCTCATGCACGACTCGCGTGTCATTTGTTGTTTAGGGAAACTCGAAGTGGATGTGTCCTTTGCAGAAAACAATGGATAGAATGCATTATTGTATTATTTGTAATATCCTTATGCATATCCTTTACAGCACACCTCTTTTGACAAGTCTCTCCTCGGCACACTTACATATATTTAACTAAATGATGGGAAAGCAATTCCACACGACAAGAGGACTAAATCAATGGTTCGACTTGAACGAGCCTGTCAAGTCTTTGTGAAATAACCCTTGATCGAAATACTTAAGTAAGGTCGCCTCCTTATTAAATCCAAATTGTCGGAAGATCATGTAGTTTGCTTCAATCGTGAAATAATAAAGATTTTGGCTCATGAAACATGTATTGACGAAATTGATAGCCTTTGGCCCTCCATTAAGTTGACTCTTGGTATGGGGTCTTCGCGGCAACAACTATTATTTCACACCGTTCACCGGTTGAAAAGGCTTGTAGGTCGGAGAAACGGGAAATATCAGTAGCAGCTCTCAACGAGATAGTATTAGTTTACAATATGACAGCCATTTTCCATGTCTTTGTCGGCTCATGAAATATGTCGTTCCAGCAACTGAGAGTGGCGTTATTATGAAAGTCCGGTATCCTAGCCGACGTTTGAGAAAATACAAGCGAAGCTACAAAAATTTTGGGAGCATTAACAATTTGTTCTTACTGCACCATGAGATAAGAGAACTTTCAAGAAGGAAACAAAATTTTTCGATGAGATGTCGCTCTGATAATGTTAACTCGCCACATATGTGAAGCGCGATGTGCGCGAAGCACATAAAAGCAACTCTAAAATTTTCATTATCAATCTATGATTAAATGTAAGGTGCTTTTTATAAAAGAGAATAACACGAATATAAATAGTCTAAAGTCCTAAAGAAACTCTGATAAAAGATGATTAGATAAATATTCAAAAAAAAAAAAAAATAAAGAAATCTCTGAGAGTATTATCTAAATTCTGATCGGATAACTAGTGAAAAGAAAATACAATTACACAAGTTTCTAAGATAAGTATCCAAGTTCCGCAAATTACGCTAACCAAAGAAATAAAATCAAACTATAAAACCCTAAATCAATCCAATGACATAAAAAAAAACTCTTGAGATGCCCTCCATCATTCTCCTTTTATTTGAAAAAAACTCAACCTCGAGTTCTAAAATGGCGGATAATGCAATAGTGTGTTCCAAATTACAAAAAAAAAAAATAATAATAAACTTATTGTATTTGTGCCAATTCAGTCTTGAACCTTTCAAATACAAAAGTCCTGTCCTAAATCTTTTCACAATTTGCCAATTGAGTCCTAAAATTAACGTGTAAGTTAAACAGAGAAAAGTTGATAGCTCCATCAAATAAAACAAAGGTAATTTCGACTAAGAAAATGAGAGTTCATTGCATAGTACATACTGCTTGGAGACTTAATTAAGGAAAAGTGCTAATTTGAAAAAACAAGTTAGTAAATTGAAACGTTGATGAGGATAATATTTGGTAAATCAATAGAATAGTTGATAAATTAATTAGAAAAAAATCCAAAAAGAAGGTAGTTTCAACTAAGAAAATGAGAGTTCATTGCATTCTTTGTATGATATTGACCTCTTGGCTCATGAATCATACATTGATCAGTGGATTCCGAGTGCTCCATGATCTTTTCCCGTTCTCTATCTAGGACTTACATCAGTAAGATAGCTGCTATTCACTCGACATTGCAGCATCATCCCTGCTATTAAGCTTCTTGGTGAATCGGTTCAAGTTTAGATCTTGAGATTGTTGTTTGTGATTCACACTTGGGATGAAGGATATAGGTTGCTCAGGAACGGGGAGGCTAACGGAATCAGCACTACTAAGCATAAGAACAACTGTATGCATAGCAGGTCGGGCTTCTTTGTCATTTTGAACCAAAGCAAGCCAATGTGAATACATCTGATCACTTCGTTTGAAGAGTAATATTTACTCATCGTTGGATCCACGATTTCCAATGGTGCTCCGATTCTCCAGTGTTCCCAAACCTTGAACATATGTTGGTCATGTCATTAATTTGCCAAAACTGAATGAAATTGCAGGATCAAACTGTACTCACATGGTCAAGAAGGCCTGCATGGTGATCTGATATATGAGAAAATTGATTCTACTTGCCATTTATGATCTCCAGCAGTAGCACACCAAAGCTGACCATGTCAGATTTTACCGAAAATTGTCCATACATTGCGTATTCAGGACACATGTAGCCACTGCGAAGCAGTTCAAAGAGGAAAACATAGTCATGATTATTGTGAATGAGCGTAGATCACATAAAGATCAAGATGTTAAGGCACAATACACTCTATGCATTAGAAAATCCAATCAAAAGCCAAATCTGTTTCCATAATATTGCAAATTATCCAGTGGGTTGTTCCTATCATGAACAGATGTAATGTGAATTTGAACTAAGTTCCAACAATTCTGTTTGTACTTTCTTGAGTATGCTCAGCACCAAAAATCCAAGCCATCCCAAAGTCAGAGATTTTTGGGCTCATATCATCATCAAGCAGAATGTTGCTAGCTTTGAGGTCGCGATGGATAATTCGGAGCCTAGAATCTTCAGAAGGCGCACGCCACCCCAACCATGATCTTGTGGCGTGCTGACCAATCCAACTGTCTGCTTTGCTGAGGGTTTCTTTTGGCCAGAATTTGTAAATGTTTGAGTCAGAGAAGCCTATTTCATGACTGAATCTATTGACTAGTCACATGTAATTTTCTTTTTTCGAAACCATCAACTTGTATGAAGAATGTCCAAGAGATAACTACTAAACATTTGCTCAAACCTAGGACATATTTCTAGATGGTGACTAGGGTTGGAATGAGTTAACTAAACTGAGTGGAATGGAATCATGTTTAAAGAAGAAGAGCAGCGAACCGAAGAGCAACTGGTCGAGGCTTCCATTGGGCACGTATTCATAGACTACTATCGATTCTTCTCTTTCCATGAATATCCTAATAGCCTCACTAGGTTTCTGTGCTGAAGCTTGGCTACCAATTCGACTTCGTTTTTGAATTCCTGCACGCCTTGTTTTGAACTTTGAGACAACCTTTTTGCTGCAATTATTCTCCCACAAGGAAGTGTACCCTACAAAAGACGATATGTAAGATTTGAGTCTCTAGGTAGTGCTTTAGGCCACACCTCTATGTTAAAACTCTTTACCCTGTAAACTGGACCAAAGCCGCCTTCCCCTAATTTGTTGTGAATCGAGAAGTAAGCTGTTGCTGCTTCAATTGTGGACACATCAAATTGCAGGGAGTGTGGTTCTGAAAATTCGCCATCAATTGTGTAGCAGTGAGTCATCAACTTTTCTGAGAAGAATAGACTGTATATGAAAGTTTAATACGAGCGGTGTAGATCTATGATATTTCTCACCAATAGGATCTTCTTCGATGTGGTTTCTCTTGATCCTTTCTCTTTTGAGACTAAAGCAGAGCATAACGCAAAATAGCACGACTGCTGAAGTCACAGAAGTGACACCGATTACTAATCTTGATGAAGAATGCCTTTTCTTTTCGACTGTAATTTCATTAGCAAAGGCTTCATTAGTATAGTGGTATTACCTGTAGCATCTACCTAGTATATGATGCAGGCAATTAAATGTTCACTGGTTTAAACAGTAAAGAGAAGTGCATTATAACTTAAAATATAACGTTGAGGTTCCAAGTTCATTACCCTTTGAGATGTTTTCATATAACGGGTACATCTCGAACCTGACGAAGAAACTTGGAAGCAAGATTCTGGCCCCGATTTTCTCGGTTTGGATTGTAAGCAAATTCAAAGTTGCATTTTGCAGACAATTCTCGCAGCGAGCCACCAAGATATCAAGCCTGCACTGGACAAATGTGAAAGGCATAATGGAGGGGTAAGCACAACGCAAGTGCCATAACTTTTATACGGAGGACACTTAAGTGCCATAACTTTTTTTTTGCTCACTTGAGTGCCATAACTTTCAAAAAAATGATCACTCAAGTGCCACTTACGAGCTGATCGTGAGAGCCCGAAACCGCAGCTTTTCCGGTTGAACGGTGACCTTCTCGGTGAGGCGAGCACCACTAGCTTGAAGAGGGGGTGTTGATGAATCATTCCATGGCCTCCGTTCGTCTCGAAATTTCCGTTTTAGCCTCCGTTGACGAAGATAAAAATGCTTTGTAGTCACACAATTTATTGAGCCGATTTGTGTGACTACGAAGCTTTTTTACCTTCGTCAACGGAGACTAAAATGGGAATTTCGAGACGAACGGATGCCATAGAATGATTCACCGACACCCCCTCTTCAATCTGGTAGTGCTCGCCTCACTGGAAAGGTCACCGTTCGATCGAAAAAGCCGTGGTTTCGGGCCCTCACGACCAGCTTGTCAGAGGGGTTGGTCGTGAGGGCTCGAAACTGCGGCTTTTCCAGCCAAACGGTGACCTTTCCAATAAGGTGAGCACCACAAGATTGAAGAGGGGGTGTCGGTAAATCATTCTATGGCATCCGTTCATCTCGAAATTTCCGTTTTAGTCTCCGTTGACGAAGGTAAAAATGCTTCGTAGTCACACATTTATCGAGCTGATTTGTGTGACTACAAAGCATTTTTACCTTCGTCAACGGAGGTTAAAATGAAAATTTCGAGATGAACGAAAGCCATGGAATGATTCACCGACACCCCCTCTTCATGCCGGTGGTGCTCACCTCGCTGGGAAGGTCACCGTTCGACCGAAAAGCCGCGGTTTTGGGCCCTCACGATCAGTACATAAGTGGCACTTGAGTAATCATTTTTTTGAAAGTTATGGCACTCAAGTGAGCCAAAAAAAAGTTATGGCACTTAAGTGTCCTCCTCCGATAAAAAGTTATAACACTTGCGCCTGTACTTATCCCCATAATGGATGGGCCGCCAAAGATGGGCCAAATCTGGCCCATGAGCCATGAAGGCCCACAAGGTGGTTATTTGACTATTACTATAAATAGTAGACACCCTTAGGAAAAACTAACGCAATTTTTCACATACAAAATAAGAACACACCCCTTCGAAAGAAACGACTTCTCTGTTTTCCTTTGGAATGCAAATAGGTATGAAAGACGATTGAAGAACTCTTAAGTGTAAAGTGGCATTTAATCTGTAGCAATATCGGATATGTTTGTTTTGTAATATGCCTATACGATCGGTGATATAAGTTGATGGTCATTGGGCAAGTTTTCCGCATTGATCGAATTCGTTTCGAATATGTTTCGAATGTGTTGATCGGGAAATGAGTTTTCAAACAAAATGTATATAGAGTAGTGCCCCCTCATTTGAAGTAGGCCTCTTTGTAAGCATACCTCTTATCGGGTCGGTCGGCGGCTAGAGTTATCAATTGGTTCATTGTTTTGTTCAATAGCTTCATGAACTCGGCAGGCTCTTTCACATTCTCTCCATTATACTCGTACAGAAGAGGCACTTGGACCATGGCTGCAAAGAAGTTTCGGTCCGAATACCGCAACATGCACTCGTCGAGCCAGAGGATGGACACTTTGGCCATAGGACAGATCTCTTTGATCCTGACGCTAGCATTTGTCACACATTCAACACACACGTCCTTGGTGACGTCTCCCTGCATAGGAAGCTGCCATACACGGCATCAGCGTCGCTTGGCTTCCCTTCACTCCTGTTAAAATATCCATCGCTCGATTCGCTGTGAGAGGAGAGGGAGTGAAGGAGAAGGTTGAGGTTGTCCTCATAGGCACTTTTCGGAGTGAAAGTGCTCGAATTTGAGCAGTAATGGCTGCTGATAGTAATGGTTGATTCGGTTTCGAGGATGAGAAAGCGAAGCATGAAAATCAGGATTGCAAAGAGCTTTGTCATGTTTCTTTCTGGGGACTCCGCTGAAAGTGGCAGTTCTTTGCCTTTCATTTCAGCACCACGTAGTACAGTGAATGTTAAATCATTGGTCAGCCCTGTATATGATAGGCGTCAAGATGGATGACCTCCTACATGTTTGGTGATTTTAGATATCTTCACATTCTCTACTGGGTACAGTACAGCCATGTAGGTTGATTCCAATATATGTTAGCTTTCCATGTCCAGGCTTGCATTAGTTTGTCTTCGCAGTCTAAGTACCAACTCTCTCTCTCTCTCTCTCTCTCTCTCTCTCTCTCTCTGACTTTAACATCGGCGTAAATTGGACCCTTCATTGGAGACCTGGCTGACTCCGCGGGCTTAGATTCCGGCATCGGCAAGCGTATGCATGAGAACTTGAATCCTGATGGCGGCTTGGGAGAGTAGGTAGTGCCGCGGCGCGTGGATTTCTTTTAATATGCAGGGACGACAAGCGTGTCATTTGTTATTTAAGTAATGTTGAATGGGATCTCTTCTTTAATGGAAACGTTGGTAGAATGCATTATTCTATTATCTGTAAATATCGGTGCCTTTAAGCATGTTCTTCCCAGCACACTCTTTTTGACATCTCTCTCCTCCGGCACGCCTATATATATGAAAAGAAAATCCACACGTAACACGATGATTGAATCTATTGTTTGGCGCGAATGAACCCGTTAAATCTTTGCGAAATAACTCCCCATCAAAATACTTAAGTAAAGTCACACCACCTTAAGAGCGGCGTGATCAAGTGCAAAATATTCTGCTAATTGAATCTGAATCTTCGGAAATGGATTAGTTCACTTCGATTGGGAGTTAATAAAGATTTGGCTCGCAAAACATGCATTGACGAAATTTGTAGCCTTAAGCCCTCCATTTAGTTGGCTCTTGCTATAGGGACTTTGCAACAACTATTATTTCAAACTTATAGCTGGCAAGAAGGCTTGGTCGGATAAACGGAAAGATATTAATACCACCTTGAACAAGATAGTGCTAGTTTATAAAGTGATGTTTAATTTGAATGTTGAGAATATGTCTAGAGTTTGAACATGGAAACCCAATCCAAGTAAAAATTCTAAATCTAACTAGGACTTGTGGTTCGGTGCCCAAAAAAGCAATAAATTATTGACATACTTTCCACATTGAAGTTGGATTCCCAATTTGAGTGGGTTTCTTGGATTAAGTCATTTGAAAGGAGTTCCCTAGCTTGGATCCTCCTATCTTGGATCCAGATATTATATATATAAGGTGGGTTTTGGTTTAAGCACCGGAGCAAAACAAGAGGAACTTTTGGTTGTAACAATTAATTGTTGGACGTGCTTGTGAATTGCACCCGAAAGAAATTGTAGGCATTTTCAAACCAATAAATCCAATGGTAAGATTTATATAATTGCTTTATAATATTGAGAAATTGTTTCATGAATAATAATGAGCTAAATACTATGTAAGTTATTGAGCTTAATTTGAATTTCGGAGACACTAAAAGTGACTCAAGTAATAATATATTCTTTGGTGTATTTGCTTACCATATAGTAAAATCCCGTGCTACTCTCTCATCGGTCCACCAATCGACCTATGTAAATTTAATGTCCAATTTATTTTCTTGTTCTCTTTGCTTTATTGTTCAGTAGCTTGTTTTTCAAAATTTTCAATGTGTTTGTGAGCAATTAAGAGTGACATAATAAAGGAAAATTGTTATCCTAGCCGATGTTTAATGCAAGTGAAGCTACAAAAAATCGGTAGCATCCTCTAAAGCTTAATAGTCAACCTCTATACTAAAACACACGTTAACAATTTGCTTCTTACTGCACCATGTTATAAAAGAATTTCCAAGAAAGAAACAAAGTCTCCTTTTTCAAATGTCTTTATGTTAATGCTAACTCATAAAAAACGATAAAGATAGGAAAAATTACCAAAAAAAGGCCTACACATTTTGCAGTTGTGCAACTTTAGTCTTAAACATTTTGTATTTATATCAATTCAGTCCATCCAATCAATTTTGGCTGGCCAAGATCGATGCAGACATTGGCGGGCGCCAACTATTTGGCCAACACAAATATCAACAAACTTTTTACAACATTTTATTTTTATTTTTTTTTTTTTTTTTTTTTTTTTTTTTTCTTTTTTTTTCCTCACCGTGGCCAACGAGGCTAGCTTCACCCAGATCTAGGTGAGGCTACCTTGCCCATGGCCCCCAAGCCTTGCCTAGATCCAAGCAAGACCGAGCGAGGGCTATGACTTAAAGAAGAGAAGTATGGAATCATCTCAAAGAAGATAATAGCTAGTGGTCGAGACTTCCATTAGGCACGTAGTTGGAGACTAATATTGTTTCTTCTCTTTCCATGGAAAACCCTTATTGGCTTGCTAGGTTCTATGTTGAAGCTCGGCTATTAATTGAACTTCGTCTTTGAATTCTTGTACGCCTTGCCTGGAGCTCCAAGATAGTCTCTTACTGCAATACTCCATCGACAAGGAAGTGTGCCATTCAACAAAGTGCAAATATAAGAGTAAATAGAGAAAATTACCAAAAAAGTCATAAACCTATTACATTTGTGCCAATTCAATCCTAAACTTTTCAATTTGGCTGATTTAATCCTCAATTTTTAACAATTTGTTAATATAGTCAATCCGGTCAATTTTGGCCGGAAATTGACGACATTGACTCTAGCCATTTATGTGACACGGTTTACGTTGACATGAAGTTGTTATAATTTTTTTCAATTTTTTTTCCTTTCCTTTTTTAGTTTAGAGATAATACCACAAAAACCCCCAAACTGGTACACTTATGACAAATTTACTTCAAACTAAGTTTTGGCCCACCAAAAAGCCCAAACTATTATACTTGTGACAAATTTTACCCTCTGTTATTTTCCGTTAAATTTTATTGTCAAATTGTTGAGTTTGATTATACGTGGCAGTTGATAAGTATATTAGTTTAGGGTTTTACCCCACAATCTGTCATAGATTTATCAATTTATGATTTTTCGTGATTTTAATCTAATTTAACGGAGGGTATATTTGTTACAAGTGTACCAGTTTAAGGTTTTTAGTCAAAAAAAATTAGTTTGGGACAAATTTATCATAAATGTACCAGTTTGGGATTTTTCATGGTATTAACCCTTAGTTTTCATATTAAATGTAGGCAAGGGGCCGCCCGGCCACTAGGCGAGGCCTTGCATCCCTCGGGCTCAGAGTTAGCAGAGAGCTATGACCCTTGCCTATGGCTAGCGAGGGCTCATTGGCCCTTGTCTAGTGACCCTTTGGGGTCATTGGGTCTTGGCCGATGGCTAGCTAGCGGCCCCATGCCGGCCTTAAAAATATAAACAAAAGCGAAAAAAAAATTAATAAAAATTCAAAAATTTGCCACATCATTGTCGACTATGTAACATAGGACGGTCAATATCCACGTCATCAATTTCTGGCTAAAATTGGCCGGATGGACTATATTGGCGAACTATTAAAAGATTTAGAATTGAATTGACATAACATCAATAGGTTTAGGACTTTTTGGTTATTTTCCTAGAGCAAATATTTTCAAAACAATGAGAATAACCTTGATAAATCTTATCTTGAAAGACAACATTAACGGCACATTATTGTTCTGTTTTGGAGTATCCAATTCATTTGCAGAAATTCTGAATTGATGTTGAGGGTGATCGTGGAGCGTACTCTAATTTAGATTGGTAATTTCATATAAAAATTCGTAAATAGGAAGTGTTAATAAGTTATGCAAATAAAAATTGGTATGTTCAAGTCAAACTAATATTTTCACCAAAATATATAATTAGTTTCAAACAAGATACTGGGAAAAAAAAGGTTATCCATTTTTTTTTACACTTACTAGCACTTAATAAATTTTTTTAGTACAGAATGAAAATATCCTTATTTTGACTACGCGACAATAAAACTTTGCTCTCACAGGAGCTATCCATTCTATTGTCTTGAAATATAAAAGAAGACAAACCACAACAAACCAAAGAGTTCGGTGCTATCTACATAGTTCCTGTTGCTCTCAGAGGGAGACTGGACTTCCACACAGTTTGCAATTTGGAGCATAAAATCTCGTTCCTTGCAAAAGAGAGCTTCCATACTTTGTATGATACTTGGTTTTGACGTACACTGATCAGTGGATTCCGAGTGTGCTCCATGATCTTTTCCTTTCTTTATCAAAGAGACACATCGGTAAGACAGCCGCTGATCACTGGACATTGCGACATTGTCTTGTTGCTATTTAGCATCTCGCTGGATCGATCCGAGATTCAATCTTGGGATGGTTGTTTGTGCTTCACACTTGAGATGAAGAATGCAGGTTGCTCGGGCACAGGGAGGTTAACAGAATGGGCACTACTAAGCATAAGAAGAACTGTATCTATAGCAGGTCGGGCTTCATTGTCGTTTTGAATGCAGAGCAAGCCAATGTGAATACATCTGATCACTTTGTTTGCTGAGTAAGATTCACTCAGTGTCGGATCCACAATTTGCGCCATTGCTCCGATTCTCCAGTGTTCCCAAACCTAGAAATTATGTTTGTTCCGTCATTAATTTACCAAAAATTGAATGAAATTGCGGGATCAAATTGTACTCACATAGTCTAGAAGGCCTGCATAGTGATCTAACACATAAGAATACCGATTCTTCTTGCTAGTTATGATCTCTAGCATTAGCACCCCAAAGCTGAACACGTCGGGTTTTACTGAGAATTGTCCATACATTGCGTATCCAGGAGACATGTAGCCACTGGGAATCAGTTCAACGAGGAAGATAGTCATGATTCTCGTGAATGAGGATAGTTCACTTAAAGATCAAGATGTTAAGGCACAATATACTATATGCATTAGAAAATCCAATTAAAGGCCGAATCTGTTAGCATAATTATTGCAAATTATCTGGTGGGTTGTCCCAAAGTAATGTGATTTTGAACTTACAAAGTTCCAACAATTTTGTTTGTTCTTCCTTGAGTTTGCTGAGTACCAAAAATCCTAGCCATACCAAAGTCTGAGATTTTTGGGTTCATATAAATCATCAAGCAGAATGTTGCT
Organism: Syzygium grande; assembly: GCA_024733475.1. Lineage (NCBI taxonomy): Eukaryota > Viridiplantae > Streptophyta > Magnoliopsida > Myrtales > Myrtaceae > Syzygium > Syzygium grande. Next base: position 24,031,914 of record JAMXDD010000002.1, read on the forward strand.
AGCTTTGAGATCGCGATGGATAATTCGGAGCCGAGAATCCTCATGAAGGTAAAAAGAAGACGCGCCACCCCAACCATGATCTTGTGGTGTGCTGACCAATCCAACTGTCTGTTTTGCCGAGGGTCTGCGTTGGCCAGAATTTGTATATTTTAGAGTCAAAGAATCTCTACTTCATGTCTGAATCTAATTGACAAGTGGTCATTGTCACATGTAATTTTCTCTTGAAACCATCATCAACTTGTTTGAAGAATGTCCTAAGGCATAACTACTAAACTTTTGCTTAATGTTTGGACATATTTCTAGATCATGACTAGGATTAGAAAGAAAGATGTAAACAGAGTGGAACGGAATCATTTTCAAAGAAGATGAAGAGCAAGGCACCAACCGAAGAGCAATTGGTCGAGGCTTCCGTTGGGCATGTGTTCATAGACTAGTATCGTTTCTTCTCTTTCCATGGAATAACCTAACAGCCTCACTAGGTTTCTGTGCTGAAGCTTGGCTACCAATTCGACTTCGCTTTTTGAATTCCTCCACGCCTTGTTTCGAGCTTTGAGACAACCTTTTTGCTGCAATTGTCTTCCCACAAGGAAGTATACCCTACAAAAGATAGAATATGAATGAAAATGTCTTGTTGAGACGGAAGATGAATAGAGATTAAATCTCTAAGTAGTGCTTTATGTCACATCTCTGTGTTGAAGCTTTGTACCCTGTAAACTGGTCCGAACCCGCCTTCCCCTAATTTGTTGTGATTCGAGAAGTAAGCTGTGGCGGCTTCAATCACATCAAATCGCAAGGAACGTAGTTCTGAAATTTCGCTTCCATCTGTGTAGCAATAAGCCATCAACTTTGAGAAACGAATAAACTGTGGATGGAAAGACTAGTTGAAGCATTGTAGATCTATGACATTTCTCACAGGAAAATTGCAAACGAAGTCTTAAACATCATGTACGCAATTGAATCTTAAACATTTTAATTGGTTCCATCAATTTCTAAACCTTCTTTCAGAAGTGCAATCAAGTTATTTCTATGAATAGTACCTAGAATTAACTCTCAAAAAGTGCTTCTATGGCATCCATAATTGCACTTTTCCACACAATTTTAGGAAATAATTGTATTTTCTGACAAAAGTTAAGGACTTAATTGGAAAAATTAAAAGGTTTAAAACTCGATTGTACTTTTCATAAAGGTTTAAGACTTGATTAAATGAATCAAAAGGCTCTGAACCTCCTTGCATTCCGTACATAAAGTTTAGGACTTGTGGTGCAAATTTCCCCATTTCTCACCAATCGGATCTTCTTCGACATTGTTTCTCTTGTTCCTTTCTCTTTTGAGGGTAAACCGAGACCGATGTTGTAACAGTCCAGATTTTGGCCCATTTTTGAGAATTATAAAAACGTATAATTGGTCAATTGCACTTATAATGAAATTTCGCCGGGAACCCGATCATCTCGGGTTCTTATTTTTTTAAAATTAGAAATTTTGCTAGAATCTTTTCGATCGAATTTGGTCGTTATTTATACCCCGAACTTGGCAAAATCAATTTCCGGGAGTTTCGGGGACGAAATAAATTGGATGATATTGAAATTATTGTGTGCGAGATCGACATTATCAAGATTAGTGAGAAAGTGATTTTTGGACCGGTGCAAATTTGGACTAGTAGACCTCCCTCGGTAAAATTTGGTTTAGTTAATTTGGCCTTTGTCCCTTTTTGTGTGCGAGGTCTATTTTGGACCGGTAGACCATTTTCGATTTTTAATTTGGGCTACCGGGTCGCGTTAAATATTTGAAAGTTCAAATATTTTCCTTTTAATTTCTCTCTCTCTCTCTCTCTCTCTCTTTCCCGGGACCCCACGCGCACACGTATCCCTCCCCTGTCCGTCCGTCCCTCTCCCCCACCTACTCCCTCTCTCTTCTCTTCTCTCTTTCTTTTTCCTTTTCTTTTTTTCTCTCTCCTTTTCTCCTTCTTCATGGGCTTCCTTCTTCCTCGACCGCCTCCCATGCATCTTTTCCTCCCCGGCGGTCTTTGCTCAGCCATCCGCGCGTGGACCCTCCTGGCCATGCGGTCGCCGCTCTCGACCGGCTGGTCTCTCTCTCTCTTCTCCTTCTCGCCGTTCATTCCGCGTGGCCGTGACCCGGTCTGCTGTTCATCCGGGCCCTTTGTTCATCCGGCCCTTTTAAGCGTAGGACACCCGGTGAGTTTGACCCTAAACCCTAATTAGGATTATTTGTATTTTTAGACAAGTTTAGGGGTTAATTAGGGTAATTTAGGGGTTAAATTGTGAAAGTGATTAGGGGTTTGATTGTGGCTAATTTGGTGGATTAGTTTGATAAATTAATGGAAGATTAGTGGCCCGAGAGGCATGATTAATGGGCTGGACAGTTGGATTAAATCGGCCCGAATTCGGAATTGTTCGGGTTTAATATGAGGATTATAATGCGCTACCGTAATTGATTTTGTGGGGGGGCCAATTGGAATGATACTTGAGGATTATAATGGAGTATTCGAGAATAATTATCGGCCTAAAATTTGTGGTTTAGTGTGACCGCGAATGGACTGAATTGGATTTGATTTGGGCAAGGCGCGATAAATTTGAGGTTTAGCCGTGAAATTTCTGGGAAGGTTTGCACTGTGCAATTGACGGGCTAATTGAGCCTTATTTGTGATTAATTTGATGATGCCAAGTCGCATATCTAGCGGGACTAGGAATAGACTGGCTTGTCGGACCTTGAATTGCGTGTTAAGTTGATGCCATGGTTGAATTGAATTTGATTGTCTGAGTGGGCATGTTGATTTGTGGAATTGAATATGCGCGGTGCAAGTTGAACTTGTTACATTGTGATTCGCGCCTGTGAATGCCCAAGTGTGAATGAATAACCATGAATGTGCATCTCACGCATTGGCACGACATGAGCATATCTGGCGTGCCCGAGTGACATATGCATTGTGATCACCTAAATTGCCCTGATGCGTTTAACGCGGGTTCAGATAAAATCGAGACTTGTGAATGTGTGATCACAATAAACCCTGATGCGTGTTACGCGGGGTAGTGAACCCGTCCTGAGGCGTGTTACGCGGGACGATGCCCGGTTTACCGGAAGATGACCAACCTGATGCGTTTTACGCGGGTAATGTGTCATGAGCCTGATGCGTTTAACGCGGGCCAGAGATCGATCTCGAAGTGATAGACCTGATGCGTTTAACGCGGGTCGGAGAAGAAATTGAGAAATGGCTGAGTGCTAGTGTGCAAGTGTGCGATAATGCATTGATGAGGCATGAGCATGAGTGCGAGCACTAGCATATGCATAACATGCGTTGTGACATAGAAATGCGCGTGCATGCGCTGTGATTAAATTATGTCGTGTAGCTACTTTTGTTGATTTGACGCCTAACCTGCAGGGTCTAGTGAGATTAGATTTAGGCCCGAGGGCCTGAGTCAGTTATGTGTGTATTACGTGTTGTTTAGTACTTGTCGGGAGGTGCATGTTAGCCTAGTTTAGGTTTAGGGAATTACTCGCTGAGATTTATTCTCACGGTTGTTGAAAAATCGACTTTTCAGATCCCCAACCTTGAGGATGACGGCGCACCCGATGCATTTTTGGGAAGAGTCCCCGCTAGTCGTAGTGCTGAAACCCCGAGCCACTTACCCCTTTTTGTCGAGAGTGACCTTGTACCGCTTTTGATTTTTGTTGGTGTTCGGGTTGTACCTGGATATTGTAAATGATTTCTAATACCAGTACAAGTGTGAATTTTTATGGTTATCCTTGGTTATGCGTTTATATGTACGGGTGGTTTTAATTACTTCCGCATGCGCTTTGAATCTCTGTGTTGGGTTTGGGTCGGCGACTCGTCCTGGGACGTCGCATACAAATCGACCTCTGCGAGGGATGTGGCGCACCGGGAAGTGCGGGGCGTGACAGATGCAAAGTAGCACGACTGCCGAAGTTGCAGAAGTGATCCCGATAACTAATCTTGATGAAGAATGTCTTTTCTTTTCGACTGCAATTTAATTAGTTGAAGGCTTCATTAGTATAGTAGCATTTCCTTTAGCATCTACCGGACATATGGTACAGGCAATTAAATATTCGACGTGCCACCGAACATGGTGGGAACAGTACAGAGAAACGCATTATAACCAGTTTAAAAAAAAAAAAAAAAACCGTTGTGTTCATTACCTGTGTAGAACAGGTATCTCTCGAACCTGGCGGAAGCAAGTAGGAAGCAAGATTCTGCCCCCGATTTTCCCGGTTTCATTTGTCAGGAGAATGGAAATCACGTTCTGCAGGCAATCCTCGCAGTCAGCCGCCGATAGATCAGGCCTGCACTGGGCAAATGTATAGAGAGTAGTGTCTCTTAATTTTTTGAAGGTAGCCTCTTTGGACGCATACTTCTTATCGGATCTTTTAGCGGCCCTAGTAATCAACTGCTTCATTGTTTTGTTCAATAGCTTCATGAACTCGGTGGGTTCTTCCATATTCTCCCTATTATACCCGCCCAGAAGAGGCGTTTCGTCCGTGGCTGAAAGGGAGTTATGGTCCGAACACTGCAACATGCACTGGTCGAACCAGAGGATGGATTCTTTGACCATAGGACATTTCGCTTTGATACTGACACTAGCATTTCTCACGCATTCCATGCACACTTCCGTGGTGACATCTTTCCTGCATAGGAAGCTGCCATACACAGTGTCTGCGTCGCTTGGCTTCCCTGTGCTCATGTTGAAGAATCCTTTGCTCGAGTTGGCATGAGAGGGAAGGGACTCAAGGAGAAGGTCGAGGTTCACCTCGTGGGTGATATTCAGAGCAAAGTGCTTGAATTCGAGCAGTGATGTTCGCTGATCGTAATGGTTGATTCGGTTTGTAGGGTGGGAAACCCTAAGCATGAAAAATGAGGATTGCAAAAAGCTTTGTCATATTTTTTTTTGTTGGGGACTTGGCTGAAAGGGGCTGTTCTTTCCCTGAAAATGTATCTTGATATATAGACAAGAATCGGAAAGATCAAGATTTAAATGGAAAAAAAAAAAAGAATGGGAACTGATTAGTCAACCCTTTATATTATAAGGTGTCAAGATTAATGATCTCTGATATCTAAATTCTTTGGTTATTCTATACTCCCGGTTTTCCATTCGAGTTAGATAACTTCGACTGTCGTTGTCATGTACAGCTATGTAGGATGATTCCTGGAAACACTAACACAAAAATTGGACGGTGGGATTATCGTTATTGTTATGCAAAGTGCATTGACTAAAATCACCAAAACAAAAAGTGGGGACAAGCGAACAAACAATCATAAATTTGGTCAAGGAAGTGCAGTCGAGCTTTAAAATTACCATGAAAGTGCAATCAAGTCTTAAAATTTTTAGATAATGCAATCAAGTCATAAAACTTTTATTATTATTTAATATCTCCTACATGATTATTAATGTTAACTCAAGTGTGCACGAATGCCCAAAACGCCTCCGTTTTCCCCAAATGTTATTTTTTCCCTCAAACCTTTGTTAAACCTTAATGAATGAAGTGAGATTAAAATTAAAAAATTATAAAAATAAGAAATAAAAAGTGAAAAAGGCTCAACTAGTGCTCTAGGGGGCAGCGGCAATTAACTGGCGGGGGCGGCAACTAGCAAGGGCATATGAGCCCTCACCCGGATCAAGGCGAGAGCTTGCGGGCTCTCCCCATGTCATCCAATGGCGGTGATGGTGGTGCCACCACCATGTGACCTTATCACGCCCGCACTCCTCGGTGCGCCACATCCCTCGCAGAGGTCGATTCGTGTGCGACGTCCCGGGGGCGTCGCCGACCCAACACCCAACACGTAGATACACGGCACATGCGGAAGCAATTAAAACTACCGTACATATATAAACGTATAACCAAGGGTAACCACCAAAATCCACACTTGTACAATACTGGAATTCATATACAATATTCAATTACAACCCGGCTACCAAAAATCAAAAACGGTTCAAGGCCACTACTGACAAAAAGGGGTAAGTGGCTCGGGGTTCAGGTACTACAATTAACCGGGGTCTTCTCCCAAAAAATGTATCGGGACACCTGTCCTCCTCAAGGCGGGGATCTGAAAATATCGGTTTTACAACAACCGTGAGAATAAATCTCAGCGTGAGTAATTCCCTAAACCTAAATTAGGCTAACATGCACCCTCGACAAGTCTTGAACAACACAAGTACACACATAATCGACTCGGGCCCTCGGGCCTAAATCTAATTTCACTAGACCCTGCGAGGTTAGGCGTCAAATCAACAAAAGCAGCCACGCGGGCAAAATATAATCACAGCACATACCGTGCATTTCTATGTCTAACGCATGTTATGCATATGCTAGTGCTCGCACTCATGCTCATGCCTCATCAATGCATTATCGCACACTTGCACACTAGCACTCACCCGATTCTCAATTACTCCTCCGACCCGCGTTAAGCGATCAGGTCCGACCAGCGTAAAGCGCATCAGGTCCACACGCCCGAGATCGATCTCTAGCCCGCGTAAAACGCATCAGGCTCATGACACATTACCGCGTAAAAGCGCATCGGGTTGGTCATCTTCCGTGGCGGGCATCGTCCGCGTAACACGCCTCGGGACGGGTTCACTACCCAGCGTAAAGCGATCGGGGTTTATTGTGATCACACTTTCACAAGCACCAAATTTTATCTCGAACCCCGTGAAGGCGATCGTGGGCATTTTAGGTGATCACAATGCACATGTCACTCGAGCATACTTGGGAATGCATATGCCGTGCCAATGTTCGTGATGCACATCCATGACCGCAATAATCACATTTGGGCACTCATAATTTCACAATGAGCATTCAGTTCAATAAATCACGAACCCAATCAACCAAATCACCCAGCACAGACAAGGCACAAATTCGACACGTAATTTATGCATATAAATCACCCAATTGAATTAGAATAAAACTTATGTACTCGAAGCCCGCCAAGTCACGCTATCCTTAGTCACACTAGGCACGTGGCACTATGTCGCGGGATTAATCACAACCAAGTATAAATCGGCCAATTAATCTGCCAATATAATCACTCCATATAATTACACAATTAACCTCAAATTGATCGCGCCTTGCCCGATTAAATCTAATCCAGTCCATTCGCGGCCAGTCGCTAAACCACAAATCTTAGGCCGATAATTACTCTCAAATACTCCATTATAATCCTCAAGTATCATTCTAATTGGCCCCAAAAAAATCGATTACAGTAGCGTATTATAATCCTCAAATTAAACCGAAAAATCCGAATTCGGACCGATTTAATCCTAATTGTCCAATCCACTTATCGCGCCCTCGGGCCACTAATCCTCCATCAATTTATCAAACTAATCCACTAATTTGGCCATAATCCAAGCCCTAATTAAACCCACAAATTAACCCCTAAGTTAACCCTAAAATACCATAATTAACCCTTAAACTTGTCAAAAACAATGCAAATAATCCTAATTGGGGTTTAGGGTCAACTCACGGGTGTCCGGGTGTCCGGAAGCACTTAAAAGCGGGCGGACGAGCCAAATTGGGCTCGGATGAGCAGTGTCGCCCGGGCAGTGCCGCAGGCGTGACGGGGAGCAGTGGGCCGCTGGAGCGCCGACCCGGCGGAGCGAGTGTCGCCCGGCTGATTCTCCGTGACAGGCGGCGGCGGCGAGGACCGAAGCCGGGGCTGACTAGGCGGTGGCAGAGGCGGCTGGTGAATCGGTGAGGCGAAGAGAAAAAGAAGAAGAAAAGAAAAGAGAAAGAAAAGAAAGAGGAGAGAGAGAGAGTAGGTGGGGGGGAGGGACGGACGGACCGGGTCCGGGAGGGGGGTGCATGGCTGGAGAGAGAGAGAGAGAGAGAGAGAGAATTTTTTTTTTTGAAAAATTTATAGAAAATAAAATATTAAACGCAAACCGGGAGTCCGATTTAAAAATCGAAAATTGCCCACTAAACCCGAGTGAACCTCGCAACTAAAAAGGGACAAAGGCCAAATTAATTTGACCAAAATTTTTACGAGGGGTCTACTAGTCCAAATTTGCACCCGGTCCGAAAACCCAAACTTTTTCATTATTCCTGACAATCTCGATACCGCAACTCTGAATCATCGACACCGTCAATTTATTGGGCCCCTGAAACACCCGAAAATCGTTGCAAAGTTCAGGGTCCAAATAACGACGAAATTCGATCGAGTGCGATTCTAGCGAAATCTCTAGTTTAAAATAATAACCGAGAGTGATCAGCTCTCGGGCGAGATTTTACTATAAGCACACTGACAAATTATGCATTTTATAAACCCCAAAATTTGGATCAAAATCCGGACTGTTACAATTCTTCCCCCCTTACAAAAATTTCGTCCTCGAAATTTACAATCCCAACCCGACTACTCAAACAAATGAGGGTGTTGGTGTCGCATCACTTCCTCGCTTTCCCATGTGGCACCTTCCGTCCCGTGATATTCCCAGATAACTTTAACCAACGGAATCGTCTTGCTTCTCAACACTTGTTCCTTTTCATCCTCGATCCGCACCGGTTTTTTCCACATCGACTCTGTCGTCCACGTCTATTACTTCATAATTCAGCACGTGGGTCGGATCCGGTTCGTACTTCCTCAACATCGACACGTGGAAGGCGTTATGAACACTGTGACAAATTTGGCGGCAAAGCTAGACGATAGGCCAACGTTCCAATCCTTTCCAAAATCTCAAACGGGCCTATGTATCTTGGACTTAGCTTTCCTTTCTTGCCAAACCGAGACAGTCCTCTCATTGGCGAGATCTTGAGAAACACATGGTCGCCAACTTGAAACTCCAATGGTCTACGCCTTCGGTCCGCGTAGCTTTTCTGACGACTCTGAGCTGTCCTCAACCTTTCCCGAATAATCTTCACCGATTCCACCGACTGTTGAATCAACTCTGGACCCGTTATACTCCTTTCTCCTACTTCATCCCAACACAACGGTGTTCTGCAAGCCCTGCCATATAATGCTTCAAATGGTGCCATTCTGATGCTCTGCTTTGGCAATTATTGTAGGCAAATTCCACCAAATGCAATTGTTCTTCCCACTTGCCACGAAAATCTAGTACACACGCTCTCAAAGATATCTTCCAAAGTCTCGAATAGTCCTCTCGGATTGGCCATCCGTGCAGCCGGATGATAGGCGTCTTGAATTGTAACTTAGTTCCATGGCATTGCGGACTTTTCCAGAAATTTGCGGTAAATCGGGATCACGGTCCGAAGTGATTGATCACGGCACTCCATGAAGACGAACTATCTGCCGTGACGTATAATTACGCCAACTTTTCGGCTCGAAGTCCTTTACGCCTTTGCCGAAGTGGCCCGACTTGGTCGGTCATCCACTATCACCCAAATAGAGTCGTGTCCCCTCGGCTCCTTGGCGGTCCGTTACAAAATCCATTGTGATGTGCTCCACTTCCATTACGGGATTTCAACGGCTGTAACATCCCACCAGAACTACGGTCTTGTGCCTTTACATTGTACGTCAAACACTTGGCCACATGCTTGGCCGTCCACTTTCATTCCATTCCACCAATAGTCTTTGGCGAAGGTTAAGGGTACATCTTAGTGCTGCCGGGTGAATCACATGGTGGCTCCTAGTGAGCCCGACAAAATCTCTTCTTTGAGTTCCAAATCGTCCGGACACGCATGGCCGTCCTCGAAACCTAAGGATTCCATCTTCGACACCGAAAGTCGATTTCCTCTTAGAGTTGTCCATACTCGAATTTTACGAATCTCGGGGTCCGTGAGGCGCAGCGCCTTAATCTTGGCTTGCACTTCGGCTCAATCCTTAATGTCGCCATTAAATTTGGAGAGGTGTCCTACCTCAAACTTAAATTCTGAGTCTCGCGCTCCTTCTAGTAAGGTCCACTCTTTAACCAGCAAATGCGCGATGCTCGATTTCCTGCTCAAGGCATCCGCTACCCGGTTGGCCTTTCCGGGGTGATACAGTATGTCGCAGTCATAGTCTTTCAGCAATTCCATCCAACGCCTCTGTCTCATATTCAATTCCTTCTGCGAAAATAGGTACTTGAGGCTCTGATGGTCCGTGTAGATCTGGAACCTTTCTCCACATAAGTAATGCCTCCAAATTTTAAGTGCGAAAATAATCGCTGCTAGTTCCAAGTCGTGGGTCGGGTAGTTCATCTCATGAGGTCTTAACTGCCGCGATGCATAAGCAACTACTCTTCCATGTTGCATTAGCACGCATCCCAATCCTCTAAGCGAAGCATCGCTATAAATCTCATACCGCCCGGTCTGAAGGAATCGTCGATCTTGGTGCGGTTGTCAATCTTTGCTTGATTTCACGAAAACTCTCTTCGCACTTTCGGTCCATTCAAACTTGGTTTCCTTCTTAAGCAACCGTCAATGGGTGGCTATCGCGAGAATCGTTCCAAATCTCCTATAATAACTGCCCGGTCCTAAAGCTTGAACCTCGGTGGTATCGTCGGTCTCGGCTTGATCCATCCTTTCTTCAATCTTTGCGGGTCCACGGAGATTCCTTCTCCGGATATTATATGTCAAGAAATGCTACTCGGTTCAGCCAAAACTTCGCACTTGCTAAACTTAGCATCTGGTGCGTGCTTCATAACGTCTGTAGAACCTTTTCCAAGTGTACTTCGTGTTCCTCGGAACTCTTCGAATACACTAAAATATCGTCGATGAACACAATGACGAATTGGTCTAGGAATTCCTTGAATACCCGGTTCATTAAATCCATGAAAGCAGCAGGGGCATTAGTCAGTCCAAATGGCATCACCGTAAACTCATAGTGTCCATATCTAGTCACGAATCTGTGTCTTTGGAATATCCTCCCTTTGGATCCTTAAGCGGTGATATCACATCCTCGGGTCAATTTTAGAAAATACCGAGGGCTCCACATGGGCTGATCAAGCAGTCGTCAATCCTTGGAAGGGGATACTTATTCTTGACCGTCACTTGATTCAGCTGACGGTAGTCGATACACAACCTTAACGACCCATCCTTCTTTCTGACGAATAATACTGGCGCTCCCCATGGAGATGCACTCGGTCGGATAAAACCTTTGTCCAATAGTTCCTGCATCTGGACCTTCAATTCCTTCAATTCCGACAACGACATCCTGTAGGGCGGCTTCGAGATTGGCTCAGTCCCAGGGGCCAACTCGATAACAAATTCTACTTCCCTTTACGGCGGCAATCCGGCAATTTCGAGGAAAGACGCCGGAAAGTTGCACACCAGTGGTATATTCTCAAGCGGCACTTCACTGCTGGCGGATCGACCACCGCGGCTAAATAGCCTTGACGGCCCTCGTCCAACAACTTAGTTGCTTCCACCGCCGAAACCCAAGGGATCGAGGTTCCTCCTAAACTCCCTACAAACTCAAATCTAGGCGCCCGGCCGGGAAAAAACTGGATCGCCACGGTACTACGATCCATCACGGCGTGCAGCTTAACTAGCCGGTCCATGCCCACAATCAAATCAAAATCATACATCGGCAACACAGCTAGGTCTATCATGCTTTCTACACCCCGATCACTATCTCACAATTCGGGCATCCTAGAGATATGCATATCTTATCCTTCAATGGTGTAGTCACACACAATTGCACTTCTAACACAACAGGCTTTAACCCAATCAATTCAACAAGCGGCCCGGATATAAGCAGTGCGATGCTCCGGATCAAATAATGCATATGCTATATGGTGCACGGAGAAACCATACCATGACCACCTGGCGCATTTTCCACCTCCCTTAGCGCCATTGCATACACCCGTCCTTGTGTGCCGTGATGCATTCATAATAGCCGTGAGGCACTCCAGGCCTGGTTCCCGTTTAATTTTGTTGCGATGTCGGGGCTCCGTGGGGTTGCTGGGGCGATTCTAATTTGGTGGTCAAACCCCGCATTTGAAGCAAGCCCCGTCTGTTTTTCTTTGAAAGTTCGGCTTCTCGATGTTCCTCTAATCGGTGGGACCGTCGCTGTTTCCGCCATCGGTTTCTTCCCAAGGCGGCGGTTGTCCCTGGCAGGCGAACCCGCGATCAGGATGCCCTATCGGTCTGATCCCGCTCTATAGCTGTGCCCGTTCATACATCTCATTTGTAGTCCTTGATGTTCGATATCATTTAACTCCTCGGTCGGTTTCGGTCCATCCGGAATCTCCGCGCCTTGTCCTCGGTGCTCCACCATTCTTAAGCGCGAACCTTGGCGGTCTTGTGAATTACGCCTCGTCTTGATCCGCATCGCCGATCCTTGGCGGAGTCTCATAAATTCCGCCAATTTCCTCTCTCTAGCACTCTCAGAGAAGAACTTCCCCAAAAAGCTCTCAGAAAATATAGCCCATGTCTGAGCAGTTCCCTCGGGAAACACCCTTCCTTTAGTGGCCTTCCACCAATCATTGGCGTTGTCCTGCAGCTGGTATACCGCCAATGTTACCCTTTCAGCCTCGGTGCACCCTAGTACTTCGAATGCCTTCTCCAGCTCCTCAACCCAACGGGGTGCGGTCTCAGGGTCACCCTTGCCATTGAACCTCGGCGGTTTCAGCTTCAAGAATTGCTCTACCAATTTAGACATTGGCGAATCACATTCCTTTGGACACGGAATTGGATTCTCCACATTTCCACGATTTCCACCATTTCCATTATTTCCATTGTTCCCGTTATTCCCGTTTGCCCCATTGGCGGTGACCATGGCGGCCTCAGCGGCGGCGGCGGCGATAGTGGCATCTCTCTCTGAGCCAATCTACCTCCCGAATTCCAGCTTCCTCGAGGGCTCTTGGGATCCCATCAACCCTCGGATCCTCCATAATTCTTACTTGCGGTTCCACCACGGTCCGGCTCGGGACCTCGACCTCGACCTCTACCTCTTCTCTGGCCCTCGACCTCTACCTCGTCCTTGGTTACTCGTCTCTCAACTTGCGGGTCCATCGCCCGCTATAATTCCCCACATCGGGATTAGAGACTTAACCCAAGCTAAACCGGTCTAAGGTCCTAGGCAGGGAGCTTAATGCTACAGCAATCAATCACTCAGCATGCGATTGAACATAATAGCACAGGACTCGGTCACCAAGAACCGTGTACTAACCTCGAGTCCCGACGCACCTGCACTTCACGGGTCAATTACGCAACCAATCAATCAAGACACAGACAGTCAGGAGGTACACTTAGCACACGAGGTCCACCTATTGGCTACCCAAGGTCATCGCTCCTTATCACTCCAGGCTTCGACCTAATTGGATCGAGCTGACCTTGCTTTGATACCAAATCAAGCGGGGATGTCACGCCCGCACTCCTCGATGCGCCACATCCCTCGAGGTCGATTCGTGTCTGACGTCCCGGGGACGCGTCGCCGACCCAACACCCAACACGTAGATACGGCACATGCGGAAGCAATTAAAACTACCCGTACATATATAAAGCGTATAACCAAGGGTAACCACCAAAATCCACACTTGTACTATACTGGAATTCATATACAATATTCAATTACAACCCGGCTACCAAAAATCAAAAAGCGGTTCAAGGCCACTCTTGACAAAAGGGGTAAGTGGCTCGGGGTTCGAGTACTACAATTAACGGGGTCTTCTCCCAAAAATGTATCGGGACACTGTCCTCCTCAAGGCGGGGATCTGAAAATATCGGTTTTACAACAACCGTGAGAATAAATCTCGTGCGGTAATTCCCTAAACCTAAACTAGGCTAACATGCACCTCGACAAGTCTTGAACAACACAAAGTACACACATAAGCGGCTCGGGGCCCTCGGGCCTAAATCTAATTTCACTAGACCACTGCGGGTTGGGCGTCAAATCAACAAAAAAAAAGCAGCCGCGGCAAAATATAATCACAGCACATACACGTGCATTTCTATGTCTAGCGCATGTTATGCATATGCTAGTGCTTCGCACTCATGCTCATGCCTCATCAATGCATTATCGCACACTTGCACACTAGCACTCGGCCCGATTCTCAATTACTCCTCCGACCCGCGTTAAGCGCATCAGGTCCGACCAGCGTAAAGCGCATCGGGTCCACCGCCGAGATCGATCTCTGGCCCGCGTAAAGCGCATCGGGCTCATGACACATTACCGGCGTAAAGCGCATCGGGTTGGTCATCTTCCGGTAATCCGGGCATCGTCCCGCGTAACACGCCTCAGGACGGGTTCACTACCCCGCGTAAAACGCATCAGGGTTTATTGTGATCACACTTTCACAAGCACCAAATTTTATCTGAACCCCGCGTAAGACGCATCAGGGCATTTTAGGTGATCACAATGCACATGTCACTCGAGCATACTTGGGAATGCATATGCCGTGCCAATGTTCGTGATGCACATCCATGACCGCAATAATCACATTTGGGCACTCATAATTTCACAATGAGCATTCAGTTCAATAAATCACGAACCCAATCAACCAAATCACCCAGCACAGACAAGGCACAAATTCGACACGTAATTTATGCATATAAATCACCCAATTGAATTAGAATAAAACTTATGTACTCGAAGCCCGCCAAGTCACGCTATCCTTAGTCACACTAGGCACGTGGCACTATGTCGCGGGATTAATCACAACCAAGTATAAATCGGCCAATTAATCTGCCAATATAATCACTCCATATAATTACACAATTAACCTCAAATTGATCGCGCCTTGCCCGATTAAATCTAATCCATCCATTCGCGGCCCAGTCGCTAAACCACAAATCTTAGGCGATAATTACTCTCAAATACTCCATTATAATCCTCAAGTATCATTCTAATTGGCCCCACAAAAATCGATTCTGGTAGCGTATTATAATCCTCAAATTAAACCCGAAAAATCCCGAATTCGGACCGATTTAATCCTAATTGTCCAATCCACTTATCGCGCCACTCAGGCCACTAATCCTCCATCAATTTATCAAACTAATCCACTAATTTGGCCATAATCCAAGCCCTAATTAAACCCACAAATTAACCCCTAAGTTAACCCCTAAAATACCATAAAAGAGAAAAGAAGAAGAAAAGAAAAGAGAAAGAAAAAGAAAGAGGAGAGAGAGAGAGTAGGTGGGGAGGGGACGGACGTGACCAAGGGGAGGGGGGGGGGGGATGAGGGGAGAGAGAGAGAGAGAGAGAGAATTTTTTTTTTGAAAAATTTATAGAAAATAAAATATTAAACGAAACCGGGAGTCCGATTTAAAAATCGAAATTGCCCACTAAACCCGAGTAGAACCTCGCAACTAAAAGGGACAAAGGCCAAATTAATTTGACCAAAATTTTTACGAGGGGTCTACTAGTCCAAATTTGCACCGGTCCGAAACCCAAACTTTTTCATTATTCCGACAATCTCGATACCGGCAATCAATCTCGACACCGTCCAATTTATTGCGTCTGAAACACCGAAAATCGACTGCAAAGTTCAGGGGTCCAAATAACGACGAAATTCGATCGAAGTGCGATTCTAGCGAAATCTCTAGTTTAAAATAATAACCGAGAGTGATCAGCTCTCGGCTAGATTTTACTATAAGCACACCTGACAAATTATGCATTTTATAAACCCCAAAATTTGGATCAAAATCCGGACTATTCTGAGACACAAATATCCACAAATATTTTGTGTTACCAAAAAATTCTAAATTTGCCTACTATGACACAATAGCCTTAATTTTTTTTGTGCCACAATAAAACCCAAACTTATACATGTGAAACATAGATACCCTCTATTATAGTTCTATCCGGGGTATATTTGTCACACCAATATAAGTTCGGGGTTTGATGGCATAAAAATTTGGGATATTAATGTAACAATGGGCATAGTTTAGGGTTTTTATGGTATTAACTTTACTATAAATAGAGAGCTTTGGGGATTAATCTAGAAACCCAGGAAAATGGATCATGTTTTAGCCAAAAACACATATCTAAATAATATGATTACATAAGCATATGTAGTACTACTACATAGTGTGGGAATGATCGAAGTGAGTGTTGTTGATGTTTTCAGTTGGAGGCTTAATGAGTCTGTAGTAGCATTACTTTAACATATATCGAATGTATATACAGGCAAATGATACATCTCATATATAATAGCAATGATACACGCGTGTTGAACGGCATGGTTTTCAAAGTTTTAAGGTGTGTCCTTCATCTTCAGCAAGAAAAGGAACTTACATATGTGAGAAATTTATTCTGCATCGTTGTAGCTGCTTAATTATTGTTAGCCATAATGACTAAACTTGTTGAGCTCTTTTAACTCAAAAATTATATTAGCCAATATCAATTTTATAAGTTAATTTTTTTCCATAAAAAACTATGTCTTTTTTACCATTCCATCTTATATGCTTACATGAATCTTTGTTCATGCCCAAAAAGGGAAAATTATCCAAAAGTCCTAAGTTTATTGCGTTTTTGGCAATTCAGTTCTAAACATTCTAATTATGCCAATTCAGTCATATATATTTTTCACGCTTTGCCAATTGAATCCATTAGGCCAATTTTTTGTCAAAAATCATTGGCGTGAAGCCAACGCGTCCCGTGGCATGTCCAGCGCTAACGTAGATAATTTTTAACAATACTTTAATATTTAATATTTTTTAATATTTTATATTTTTAGTTTCTTTTTCTTTTCTTTTCTTTCTTTTTCTTTTCTTTTTTTTTTTTTTGGGTTAAGGCTAGCAGGGGTCCACCAACCACCAGCCACTAGGCGGGGCTTGCAAGCCATCATCAGCTATGGGCGAGGTTTGCTAAGCCCTCGCGAGGGCTCATGGCCCTTGCTAACAACTAGGCGACGGGTCGCAAGCCCTCGTTAGTGGCCGATGAGGGTAGCGAGCCCCTAGCCCACTAGCCGGCGAGGGTTCGCTATGCCTTGGTTGGTGGCGGCAGCCTCATACTGGCCTTAATCATAAAAAAAGATAAAAAAAAAAAATTAAGGAAGGAAAAAGAAAATAAAAGAAAAAAGAAAATATAAATATTAAAAATTCAAAAATATTAAAATATTATTTAAAATTGTCAATGTTAACGCCGGTCGTGTCACGTAAGATGATCGACGTCATCCACATGTGCGATTGTAGATCAAAATTGATCGGATGGATTCAAGTTAGAGACAATTGACCATTGTCATGACATCAAATATATTAGTAATGTTTTTGCAGCAATAGTCTTTCTTCTTTCGTAAACAATATGTTTTGCCTCAAGTTAGAGACAACTGACCATAGTGTAGACAAGACATATATGGAGAGATTTTTTTTCTTCGATAGTGAACGTTGAATTTTTCATTGTGTCAAATTCAATGTTCAAAGTCAGCTTAAATTACATCAGGAATACCTCAAAAAGATTTCCACACTCAGAGAATTATATAGTATGTTGAAGTATATATATTCAAAGATTAGTCTGCAGGTTGTCAGGGCTTCGCCGATAGATTAGTCCTATAGAAAAGGTGGTGTCTGATATAATGCAACAGAATTCTCTTTTTAATTATTGCCTTGTTGGTCGACTCACTTTAACTCCGACGAAAAGATAAGAAAGTAGATTACGTGACCATAAGGATTTGTTCAAAAGTATGCTCCATGGAGTGCTGTTCTATGTAGGAATAACTTAAGATTGGCGGGTGGAATCTGGATTATCTTTGTTCGAATATAATGCGTTTGGGAGTTTCGACCACGATGGGCTCAAAACAATTCATATATAATTGATGAATTAATGGGATAAGGCTTAATTATTGATTGTTGTGCTATATTAGAAGACACAGGCACAACATCCATACTCGCGTGAATATATGATGCATTTTTTCTATATCATATGCATAATCTTAAGCTATGGGATAATGCTTGGGAAGGGTTTTTCCAGTTCTGTTAACGTGTTAAATCCTTAAATATGTCCTAAAAGCTTAAATTAACAATGAAAATATTGGTCACTCAACTCTTTACAAATCGTAATAGGTCTACTCTTGCATGAGCAAGTTCGATCTTACATGTGAAACAAAATATGTGGGTCGGGAGACATCATACACAACATCAGGCATCATCATTGCTCTGGCCAAGACATGATAGCCGAAAAAAATAAGTAAAAAAAGATAAAAAATAAAAACCCTGAGGAGGAGTGTTCTGATTCAAATTGCTAAGGTTCTATATCGCTTTAACAAGGGATTAAAATAAGCTTCATATACACGCACGCTTAAATCACGCAAGTGGCTTGAACTTTTAGATTGTGAATTATCCAAATGGCAGAGCATTGTAAGAGATAGGAACTGGAGCTACAAGTATCCGACGTGGTTTAAGCAAAGGTTACTTTTCCTTCATTAACTAAAGGGCCCAGGAAAGGCGACCAACACTACGGCCTCCTTTAGTCGGTTCTATACCCGCTATGATAATTTCAATTTAAGCTAAAGTCATTGCACCCCACTCATGATCTAAAACTCTGAGGTTGGCATTCAGTCACAGCAACCCTCACCCGGGCGCGTGCTAGCGGTCAGGAAATATTTCCGCATATGTCATATATAACTAAGCCACGTAACCGAGCCGTTTGAAGATGTGCTCACAAAGTGAATCAAACTCGTGACCTTATAAAAATGCGTCCCCTTTACCGCTAAGCAAACCACTTCAATGGTTAAGAACGAGTTGGTTAATGCAGGCTTTGTACTTATACGTAGTTTAACATAGTATATGATAACTGAGTGGACAATCCCATAGAGAATTGCTAGAGTAGTTGGGTGCAATTTCAGCCATGCAGTTGGTGCGAGTTCCAACCCTCTGAGACAATGATTTGACCTCACTTGAGTGGTGGGGAGGAGGCCACCTTATGCTCACCGGAGAAGATTACGCGTCACGGATTCCCCTTATGGTTATTAAAAAGAAAAAGATAAGTTAGTCAACAAGAAGCAAGACAAAATGATAAGAATGGAAGATTAAAAAAAAAAAAAAAAAAAAAAGAGAGATCCAAATGGAGAAGATGAACGAGAATGATATGGAGGAGGTAAGTCCATGAAATTCAGAAAAGGAGTTTGTTGTAGGCTATAACTAGTGAAGGTTCGACCATATTTTCTTTTATAAATGATTGAGGACACTTCATATCAAATTTGTCAATTCAAGCAACAGTTTTAAAGACACTTTAGACGGGTCCACGACCAAGGACCGGCGCTTCGGCGCACCATTCAAAGTCTGGCCTGAACAAGCCACGAAAGAAAGTACATAAAAAGCTTAGGAGAAATTATAGAACTCATTATGAGACCGAACTCAATTTTAGTCTCTATACTATGTTTTCCGACACACTTCGTCTCCCAAAGTTTAATAGATGTACAAACGTTGCTTTACGTGTGTGGACACACCAGAAAAAGTCTTTGAGAACTTAGGACTGACTAGTAACTAAGTATTTAACCACCTTATTGATTAAGGAACTCTATTAGATATGGAAAAATGCGTCTCTTTGGTGGTAGGATCTGCCACGATTCTTTGATTCATGGGAGAAGAAAAGACCAATATCTTCAACACCGACATTGGAAAACATCCCTACCTTTAATTGAGAAAGGATAATATAACGTGACATAATATAATATAATATAATAGAAAAATATTGCCTATAAGCTACAAGAATGGGCTCGTGCAAATTCTGGGATCTTCTTTTTCACCACCGTCATTTGAACCATTCCTGCCCCTTTTAATCGAGAAGAGGATAATATTATGGGACGGAATAGAGGAAGTTGGAGGATAATGCATAGTGACTTGTACGAGCTTTAAGGTGAGATAATGACAACATTCGCTGTGGATATGTTGGAAGCATCTGTTCGAGAGTTTGATCTGTGGCACATGCATTTGGGGCATGTCGATTGAGAGAAACCTGAAGGTCCTAAGTGAGAGAAATTGGCTATGTGGTTATATTGCTGATGAGGCGAATGTATGCAAGTGCTATGACTTAGATAAACAATGAAAAGTATAGTTCAATATAACTATCAAAGAAACTAAGGAAAGTATAGATTTAATATACTTGGATATTCGCAAGTTGTTGCAATTTCCTTCTAAAAAGAGCGATAGATTTATGCTAACAGTTGTTGATGACTACTTGAAAAAGACATGGGTGTTTATACTAGGGTACAGGTTTGATACTGTTATTAGAATCAGATAGTTAAGAGCTTTGATTGAAAAGGAAACTGATAAAACGATCAAGCATGTATAGACGGATAATAGCTTGGAGTTTTGCTTGAAGCTCTTAAACGAATTTTGCAAAAAAAAAGGTATATTGAGACATCGACTAGTGCTAGTGAACCACAATAGGTTACAAAGTTGATGAGCAGAATATTACTAGAGATAGTCCATAAAATTCTATCGAATGCTGGTATGGCTAGAAGGTTCATAGCGGATGTACTTAGTACGGTGAGTTACCTGGTGAATAGTCCAAATTAACTACAATTGGATATCAGACTCCTGAAGAAATGTGGTCATGTAACATTGTTGATTATACTATTTTTAGAATATTTGATTGCTAGTGTTATGGTCGAGTGAGTGATGGTAAGGTCAATGGGAGAACAAGAAAGTGCATGTTCTAGGATATGCACAAGGCAAGTGAGGCTATAGGTTGTGGTGCCCGCAATTAAATTCACTCATTGTTGGCAGAAAATTTACATTTGACGAGTCTTAAGAGTGCTTGTGATAGTGTTTATATGAATCTGGATGGTGTTCAACTCAAGGTGGAGTTATAACCAGAAACTTCTCGAGATAGCGGATGCTAGCACAATAATTGACACAGATGGTGCTTGTAGCAAGGTGAAGCTTGTAAAGTCAACAGTTGCTGTAACTGTTGAGTTTGACAAGATGCATATTCGCTTTCCTAACATTTATGGTGGCAACAATGGTTTTTCTTTATCTGTAGTAGAAGAGGTTATGTTGAAAAATCCTTAGAGTAGTTAAAAGTGCATGTGGAATTCTCATAAGGTTCACGGTCATGGCGAGATTCAAGCATGGGTTAGACTTAAAAGATATCTATGGCGGTTGAGCTCATTGGAATTGTGGGAGAGTAGAAGTAAAATTCATATTTTAGCCAAGGTGGAAATTATTAGAATATGTTCGAGTTTGACCCCAAGCAAAAATATGAATTTCAGAAATAAATAAATAAAAAGGAGAAAAAGGAAATATGTAGGAAATTTACTTTCCTTTTGTGCTCCTGATTGTCGGCCACGCAATTATGAAAGGAAAGCAAATCGGCCACAGAAAGAAATTAAACAAAAAAAAGAAGAAGGAAAGTCAACGTGGACTTGGTTTTGACCAAATTGCCTTATTTCCCTTTCAGATTGAGTTGGCCATGCGAGCGTCTTTTTCTTGGGCATACATATATATAATATTGTATCGTGGGATTTTAAGGCACACCGTTGTGGACGAAAGGTAGCGTGGCCTTCGTGCCGTCTATGTCCATAGAAAGAGAGAAAAGTCTTGAAGCGCCGTTCTCAACGATTAACTGATGTGGGTTTCTCTTTGTGATTTTCTGGGTGGAATTATATCAACGATTCAATTGTTGAAGCAAATTAGACCTTGTGGTAAGATTTGCTAATTCCTTCGTAAGGTTGAGAGATTATTTCGAGAGAAATCATGGACTAAATACTGTGTGGGTTATTGGATGTAATTAAAACTTAAAAAATACTAATAGTGTTTGAGTGACTTAAGTGTAATTATAATCTCTTTTTGTATTACTTGATCTATAGTGGAATTGTTGTTATTCTTCCCATGAATATGAGTCACTACAACTTGAACCACGTAAATCTAATGTCCAATTTATTTTTTTTATTATGTCTATTTTGTTATTTAATCGCTTACTTCCACAACACATATAGCTTTGTGTAGTTCGAACCTCCAGAGACAATGATCCGATCTCACTTGAGTGGTGCAGAGGAGGCGACCTTACACTCACCGGAGAAGTTTACCTGTCCCGGATTCCCCTTTGTGGTTATTAAAAAAAAAAAGATAAGTGAGTCAACAAGTAGCAAGACAAAATGATAAGAATGGAGGATTAAAAAAAAAAAAAAAAAAAAAGAGAGATCCAAATGGAGATGACGAACGAGAATGACATGGAGGAGGTAAGTCCATGAAATTCAGAAAAGGAGTTTGTTGTAGGCTAACTAGTGAAGGCTCAACCACATTTTCTTTTATAAATAAATCCATTTGAAATGTGGCAACTGAAATGATTGACTGACACATCACATCAAATTTGTCAGTTCAAGCAACAGTTTTAGAGGAGAAAATATTCAGTGGTAACTTAGCACCAGGTCATCGTCCCACGTGGCGTGCATGTTCCATTCAGAGTTCGACACGTGTCAACTTAGCTGGAAAATGAAAAATTGAAAAAAGACTTCTTTTCACTGTCGGGCGGGGGAAAGGACGAGCAACGATAAACACCAAAAATTAAAAAGCCTTTCGAACTCTCTCTCTCTCTCTCTTCTTTTCAATTTTCAGCTTTACCTTCTCAAGGAAGAAGGCTCTCTCTCTCTCTCTCTCTTTCTCCAGCACTTCGATTCCGAGCCCCCCCTCCCCTCCGCCTCCGCCTCCGCCTCCGTCGTCGCCTCGGAACCCGGCTCTCTCTCTCTCTCTAGCACTCTCCCCCCACCGCCTCCGCCTCTCCCAAAAACCCCACCGGTCGCTCAAGCTCGGATCGCCTCAGCACGTCGCCCCCTAAAAAAGTCCCGCCAGTCGTAGCTCTCGTCGACTCTCGGCTTCCTCGGACAGCATCGCCTTGTGCCTTTTGCGGGCAACATCACCACCGTGCTTGGTTGCTGTTCTGTGTTCCTTCATGACACCGCCCGTAGCTCTTTTTGCTTTGTCGCCGTGCCGAACCAGCCCAGCG
This sequence comes from Syzygium grande, assembly GCA_024733475.1. Taxonomy (NCBI): domain Eukaryota; kingdom Viridiplantae; phylum Streptophyta; class Magnoliopsida; order Myrtales; family Myrtaceae; genus Syzygium; species Syzygium grande. The sequence continues at coordinate 24,054,700 of JAMXDD010000002.1, forward strand.
TTGCATGGCCCGCTGCCATCACCGTTCGCCCGCCAAGCCCGCTGATCGCGGGCGCTCTCGTCCGATGCCCGCCGATGTTGCCGTCCAGCCGGCGGGGAGCTTGCCCGGGCCACCCCGTCCTAGCCGCCGCTGTGCCGGGACCCGAGCCCCTCCGCCTCCGCGTCAACCATGAGGGAAGCCTTTTGCTTTCCATTTTGGGTCAACCAACTTGGCTTATTGCTCTGGCGAATATGTTTGTGGTTGTCCATGTGATTGGAAGCTATCAGGTAGATATTGCGTCTTTTCATGTTTTTCCCCTAATCCTCCTTCGATTATTAAACTGTTTGTTAAAGTTGATCTGTTTTTAACTCCGGCCGTGTCTCATTACTTGTTTATTCTGTTGAAGGTTGCGGAGAACCTTTGATTCAGCACAAGGATGATACTGCAACTATTCTCAAATCTCGACTTCAGGCATTCCATAAGCAAACTGAACCGGTACCTAAACGTTTTCCCCTTTTAATCTGCTCTCTCCTTCAAGTAGTGTGCAACTTCGTTTGTAGTTTTGAGGATATATTTTGAAGGGTTTTTTCCCTTTTCTGGTGATTGAATCTGCTCTCTCCTTTAGGTGAGGATTTTGTTTCTTTGCTTTGCTTGGAAATTAAAGAAGAGCTCGAAAGGTACAGCTTTTCGTTTATAAATTTGGTCAAGATTAGTTGTTTGTTTGAGTCTATGGAAGCTTAGGTTTCATTTTTGGTACTTTAGAAGCTATTGCGAAGCGTGTTATTAGATGGATGTCAAGTTAAATCGGTTCGGCGGTCATTGTTCGAGGATGATGTTTTCCTAAGGTGTGGTGTTTTCATAGTTATGATCATCTATTTGCAGTTGATACTAGTATTTTTTGGTAACCTTCGAGTGCTTATTAAATAGTGATCAGTCTGCTTGGTCACGCAAATAATCTCCCATCATATGTGAGAAAAGTTTCTGTACTGAATCGGTTGGTCTAATTTGGTACTTTTCTTGTGATTCTCTCTGTCTATCTATGTGGCTCTATCTTATTCAGCTTATTCATTATCTATACCTGCATATGCATGGCCTGACTTTGTAGGTGATCTGCAATGAAGTGAGGTATGTGTTTTTGAGATTGAAGCTGAAAAGATCGGTCAAACACGGAACAATGTAGAGTCTGAAGCTTGGAGATTGGAGGGAACTCGGTCTAAAGCTTATAGCCTCAAAACAATTCTGTGGTTTTATGTACCTATAGAAACACGAAAATGGTGGCAAAATATATCCATTTGGTCAAGTCTCATATGTGGTGATATACATTTGGGAAATCTGGAAATTTGGGAAATCTGGAAAGATGAGATGTTTATGAAGAAACAGATGTCAAATTCTAGCTGTGGAAATGAACTAATCTTGCCAATGCCATGCATATTAATTGTAATGTGTGCTTTGTGGGAAGTGAAAAAGCAGGAGTTTTATGTGCCAGCTAAAATTTGTGTTTGGCAATTGCACTGTTACTGTGTAAAAGGCGGTTTTGTGGAAGTTTGTGTTTCAAGAACGGGTGCAGTATGCAAACTCTGCGTCACAACAGATGCTATATAAGGACTTCCTCTACAGTTAGTTGCTTCAATGGTGGTTTTGATGTCCTAGGAGGATGAAAGGATGATGGGGCTAAAGAGGCCGTTCTCACATGAGCTCTAATATTACAAAGTTCGATCAACTTTAGCAGTTTCTTTATATTATGATAAACCAAGAAAAGCACTCTCCATGGACTTGCTATATGGCTGTAGATGATTGGGGAGGTAAATATAGGCTTGGAAAAATTTGTGCTTAGTATCTCTTGTCCTAATACCATGTATAATTTTGTGGAACCACTATAAAATGTATTAAAAATTTAAGCTGTTACATGAAAGTGTAATTTAATATTTAAATATTTTAATAGTCAGCATTTTGTGGGTTTCTATGCTTTGTACATAAAGTCGTTAGCTTGAAAATGAGTTCAAGCAAGGCGCTGCAGTGCATGGCATTGTCACAAAAACTGTCTTTTCGTAATGTGACTCTGCATCATGGGCATTTCACTTTGCAAAGATGAATATGTCAAGCTTATTAGAGTTGTTTTCTGCTGTCGACGGTGCCCTTACTTCAATCAAGAATGAACCTTTTGTTTTTGGGTGAATAACACACTTCAAAACTGGAAAGAATCAAGCCACATACATCTTTTTCCCTCTCTACTAGCACTGAAAATAGACAAGCCTGAGACAAGAAAAGTTTTGACATATAGACTCAAAAACTAAGAATAATTCACTTCCCTTTAAGTTGATTTCAAGTCCATTAACTTCCAATTTTCTTCACTAACAAATGTTTACACTAGAAAGATGCTGTTGGGGTCCCGTGGAAACAAGGCAAAAGTTCTGTTCAAGTGACAACCATTTGTAACAATTCGCCGCTGTGTTTATCTCCACCCATAATTTGCATGAATCTACATTGTTGGAGCGACCCCACTTTCACCTAGTAAGCTGGTACAGAAGTGTAGATCTAAGAGTAGAATTGGTAAGTCTTGGCCTGGAGTATGATCTGCCTCAATCCTTCAATAGGCACTAAGATCATCAAGAGAACTCCAATCACAATGCATATTTAACATGATAAACGAACCCGAGTTAGACCGGCTCACTTATAAATCTTAAAGGAAGAACAATGAACAAAAATCAAATTAAAGAAAGTATACCCAGTTTGTCCACCAAGACAAGCTGAACCTCCTCGGCTTATAAATTGCAAGCCACATTATGCAGGGAAACTAAAAACAGAAATGGTAGAAGCCAGAAGAGTAAGACTAAGTGATTATGCACATTGGCAATTTGGTAAGAGATTCAAAATACGTGTCTTGCTTATATGGGTACACTTACAAAGTATGTGGTAGGGGCAAAAGCGAATCCTCTGAAGAAGGAAAAAGGACCACCGAAGAAGGGGAAAGTAATGCCAAATCAATTCCAGAGTTCAATTATCTCTCAATAAAAGTGAAAAGGCCATCTAATTTGAAAGGAGGAGATATCATGGAATGGAGCCTAAATCCGTTTACCAACAAATATATTACACGCTACAAACCGAAGTGTTTGAGTGCGGTTAAAGTGCAATTTCGTCACCAAGACAGTTTCTATCATGTCAAACACCGCATTGCATAAATCTGCTAGGGAGAAATCGTACATGAGATCTGGTAAAACCGTCCAACCCCCAAAAATCAAGGAGGATTAGGGGAAGAACATGAAAAGACGCAATATCTACCTAATAGCTTCCAATCACATGGACAACCACAAACATATTCGCCAGAGCAATAAGCCAAGCTGGTTGACCCGAAATGGAAAGCAAAAGGCTTCCCTCATGGTTGACGCGAGGAGCAGAGGGGCTCGGTCCCGGTGGCAGCCGGGCGGCTAGGACGTGGGTGGCCCGGGCAAGCTCCTGTCCGCGCGGGACGGCAACACGGCGGCATCGGACGAGAGCGCCCGCGATCACCGGGCTTGGCGTGGCGTCAAACGGTGATGGCAGCGGGCTGGGCGAACGGGGGGCTGGTTCGGCACGGCGACAGCGCAGCAGCTACGGGCGGTGTCGGAAGGAACACAGAACAGCAACCAAGCACGGTGGTGATGTTGCCCGCAAAAAGGCACAAGGCGATGCTGTCCCGAGGAAGCCGAGAGTCGACGAGCTACGATTTGGCGGGACTTTTTGGGGGGGGCGACGTGCGAGGCAGATCCGAGCTTGAGCGACCGTGGGGTTTTTGGGAGAGGCGGAGGCGATGGGGGGAGTGCTAGAGAGAGAGAGAGCGGGCCCGGAGGCGCACGGACGGAGGCGGAGGCGGGGGGAGGGGGAGGGGAGGGGAGAGGGAGAGAGAGAAGTGCTGGAGAGAGAGAGAGAGAGAGCCTTCTTCCTTGAGAAGGTAAAGCTGAAAATTGAAAAGAAGAGAGAGAGAGAGAGTTCGAGCGGGCTTTTTAATTTTTGGTGTTTATTGTTGCTCGCCCTTTCCCCCGCCCGCGAACAGAGTGAAAAGAAGTCTTTTTCAATTTTTCATTTTCCAGCTAAGCCGACACGTGTCGGACTCTGAATGGAACATGCATGCCACGTGGGACGATGACCTGGTGCTAAGTTACCACTGAATATTTTCTCATTTTAGAGACACTTTCGATGGGTCCACGACCAGGACGGGCGCTTTGGCTCACCATTCCAAAGTATGCCCCTAAACAAGCCAAGAATGGACGTACATAAAAGCTTCGGAGAAATTATGGAAGTCATTACGTGGCCAATTCTATTTTGATCTCTATTCAATGTTTCCGACACACTTCGTCTCCCAAAGTTTAATAGATTTGCAAACGTTGCTTTACGTGTGTGAACACACCAGGATAAGTCTTTGAGGACTTAGGACTGACTGGCAACAATGTATTTGACCACCTTCTTGATTAAGGAACTCTATTAGATATGGAAAAATGCGTCTCTTTGGTGGTAGGATCTTTCACGATTCTTTGATTCGTGAGAATGAAGAAACGACCCACCTGTTCACCACCGACATTGGAAAACATCCCTACCTTTAATTGAGAAAGGACAATATAATATAATAGAAAAATATTACCTATAACCTACAAGGATTGACTCATGACTATTTCAGAACCAGAATGAAAAAAGACAATTAGCATTTCACTTATGATTTTGTAGAAGAGTGTTGCTATGCTAACGGTACTGTTATTCCTTGTGAACAACAGTGCTTTTTTTACCACAATATGCTACCAAGGATTAATTGACAACAGGATGTGGCACTCAATTGATTGATTTTACTTGATGTGGCACTTAGGTGAGCAAAAAATAATTATAACACTTAAGTGAGCACCGTCACGAAAAAGTTATGATACTCTTGTTGTTCTTATACCTCCGATCTTACATGTGAAAGATAACATCTAGGTTGGAAGACATTATACACAACACCGGGCATCATCATAGCTATAGTTAGGAGATGATAGCCAAAAAAAATTAAAAAAAGAAAAAAAAAATTTGAGTAGTGTTGATATGATTCAAATTATTAGAGGGAAAAATTATCAAAAGGTCTTAAAACTATAGCAATTGCGCCAATTCAGTTCTAAACTTTTATTTTGTCAATTGACTCCTAAACTATCTATATTTATGCCAATTAAATTCATCCGATCAAATTTTAATGGTCATACTGTGTATGTAGATGTTGGCCTTTCTATGTAGCACGGCCAGTCTTGGACGTGGTTCTAATAATATTTTAATTTTTATCAAAATTTTATTTCTTTTTTCTTTTCCTTTTTTTCTTTCTTTCTCTTTTTTTTTTCCTTCTTCCTTTGGTTTTCGTCATTGGGACCACGATAACTAGCCATTGGTGAGGCTTGCCCTCACCATCATTGAGCAAGGGCGAGCCTTGCTCAGGCATGGCCTCAAGCCTCGCCCGGCGAGAGGAAGAAAGAAAAAACAGAGAAAGAAAAGAAAAAAAAAAAGAAAAAAAAAGAAAAGAGAAATAATAAAAAATCAAAAAGTATTAAAATATTATTAAAAATTATCTATATCAGCGTCAATTGTACCTCGTGGGATGGCCATCATCATTATCACATAGATTCCTTTCGCAATTCTTTAAAAAAAAAAGATAAGTGAGTGGACAATTACTAACGAGACAACATGATAACAACGAATGACTGAAAAAGTAAAAAGGAGATGATTAAAACATTAACGAGGTTAGCCAATGAAATTCTAGAAAGAGTGTTTTTATAGGCAATAATGTAACTAGTGAAGGGTCAACCGCATTTTTTGGCGCGCCTAACACTTTCCACGAGTCATAAGCGTAATTTTTTTTTTTTATTTATGAATCGATGTGAAGTATCACAATTAAATAATCAACGACACTTTGTCAATTCAAGCAACGAATTATAGCATTCCAAATACTGTTTCTTGCAAGTTTGCCTTGAAAAAGCCAAGAAGGTCGTACATAATAAAGTTTGGGGAAATTATAAAACTCATCCTCGTACTATCACCAAAAGTTGATTACGATACCATGCTATAAAAAAAGTTACTCCTTAATTTCCTCGAAGTTCTTTACGGAGGCCTTCTTTCTCCCTCCATTAGAAGTAGAGGAAGAAAATTTGTCCAACGTACAGGCCTAATCTTTGCGAATCATAATCCTTTAAGGAAATTAAGGAAATAGATAAAAGTAGACAAAGAAGATTAGTCCTACAAGTTGCCGGGTCTTAACTGATAATCGAGATTAGTTTACTTGAATTGCAAATCGAAAGAAAGACTTGGTTCCCCAGCTTTGTTTATAACAATAAAAACTCGCTTACGGAGAAAAACATAATGATATCCCTTTTTGTATGATTGTCACGATCCTATAGCGCTGAAGTGAATGAAACATAAGCACACGTTATATACCAAACGCTCAAATTTCTTAGCTGAGTGTAAGTTATGATCAAGAGATGGAAAGCTTGGGACCAAAGGGTTATTTGTTGTAAAGCATGCTTCTTGGAGGGTTGCTCCATGTTGGAATAACTTTGGATTGGTGGTTGGAATCTGGATACATTTTGTTCTAATTGAATGCTTTCGGGAGTTTTGACTAATAATGGGTTCAAAGGCAGTTTATATATAACTGATTACTTAATGATATGAGGTTTGATTTGGGATTGTTGTGCTAAATTGGCAGACGAGGCATAGCAACCATATACCTCAGGAAGATAGATGATGCATTGTTTCTATATGCATTCTGTTAGTGTTTACATGTCCCAAAAACTTATATAGAAAAAAAAAACACCATTTGTTTCGCTGGAATTCTTCTTGTTACGAATATTTTTCACGAAATTCATTCTTGGCTTTTAATTAAGGAAACAGGGTTTTGCGCAACTTTAGATAGAAAATATCACAAGCACAAGCTAAAGAAATCACCACCTTCAAATTGGAACAGCATTGTACAAATTTAAACCGTGCGAAATTTAATCAATGACAATGTTTGGAAAGTACAAACTAATTAAGTAACCAGGTGTAATCATACTCTATCGGAATTTAACCAACGACACAACATGAAAACGTAAAAACATTATGTTGAATTTAATCAACGACGTAACACTTATGATAAAGATGCACGCCAGAATTTAATCGATGACAAGAATCGGAAAACTACAACTAGGAAATTTAAAGTACTATACAGGAAAGCTAAAGATAATTGAAAAATAACATTGAGTTACTTTGTATGCAAGGGCCGTCTCTAATGAACGACTAGCAGTATCTATAATGGTTTTGAAATAACCGCCTTATGACGGCTTTCAGTGGTTGCATTTCTTCAAGTAACTCCCGTTAATAGCCTTCATGCTCCTATATCTCCACAAGTCTCGCACCTATGTTCTCAAATGGTTGCCCTTGTCGTATGTGAACTACTCCATGATCTTTTCTTGTAACGACGGTTGTCTCACTATCCTCTTTTCAAGTGATAATTGTTCCCTCCAAAATGTGTCCTTGACCCAATTGTTTAGCCGATTTTAAGTTTCAAAGTGGCGTCTCAATTTTCCTCCAAAATCATTCACCGCTGATACTCATATCAGCAACTGTCAACTATCCGCCATCGTATTTCTATATTTGGAAATGTGACATTGATGATTACCATTATCGATTAACACATGTTAATCTCTATGTATGTCGATAAGTTGGCATATGTGCAGTGGTGCTCATGTGTTGTGCACGTGATTGTCCATATTCATGTGTTGTTCGTGGTGCTTGTTCTCATACGCATTCTAGGCATGTACTTATCGATGATCAGATTATTTTTGTGTCAACATATGCCCCATTTTTTAAAGTGTTCAAAGAACTTTTAATTATTTTAAAATAGTGCCTCGATCACACAGGTTTTTTTTTTTTGCAGTAATCCTGACATGCGTGTTGTCTCTCTAACGCTTCGTACTCTATGCACACCGGCCAGCTCATGATACCTAGTAGCATTTCGATACGTTGTGTTGATCGCCTATGATCTACGAATCATTGTCATTAAGGATCATATCTTTTGAATTATCATCCTCTTGATTGCTATTTATCTTGGGAAAACGTATATACGCAGAAATATTTCATTTTACGCTTTCCTCCATTTCTTTCTTTAAGCACTAAGTCTTCTCTTTTGGTCTTAAACCCTTAGTTTCCTCTCTGTTTTTCGCTTCGTCATTATTCATGGCACCCAATCCTTCTCAGTACTCTTCCGCGGATTATATTGCCAATTCCAACGGCTTAAAAGAGATGAGCACTCCAATAATTGTTGTTTTCGTCTTCTCAAACTGGTCGAAAAATACCCTGCAAGTCTTGTTCTTGGCCCCGTCTTCAAAGTCATCTTCGAATTTCAGCCTCCCTTAAGCCCTGTTTTCCTCAACGGCATGGGGAACTGATTCATATTCAGAGGTCTTCTATCATGGATATCTAGACTACTGACCCCTTTCGATGCTGAGGTTTCCCTTCTTAGAATATAGCTTGCTTGGAAAGGGACTGGGATCGAGACTACTCTACAACTTAGCAGTCTTATTTGTGACATAGACTTGAACTTTTAGGTGCTACTGTCAGTTTTAGTCTCCATCAACTAACTGCTTCTTTTTCCCTCGGGGCCCCATGTTGATCCATCTTATAGACTTTTACCCTATAGTTAGTTTTCTCCCCAATTACGTACCTGTAAATGATATAGGCTCTCTTGAATCTATTATAGCCTACCGATTTCCCCGACAATGTCCTTGCTTATGGTAAGTTTTTCGATAGGTTTTACCGAACATCTGGTCCGATCGCTGCTAATGAGCTCTTGGCTTTCCTTCTTTTCTGGCTTTCCAGGTATATCTTTTTTTCAATCCATCTCTCAAAGTATCTAAGGATTTCTTGCATATCACTTCTAGTCTCGCAGAAGTTATGTCAATCACCATAGGTCCACTTATTCTTGCTACATTGTCTCGAGGCATTACCCATGCGTCTTTAGCGATGTGGTTCAAAGAACATGGTACCATGTTTGGTCCGTTTTGGCTTCTTCAATCCTAGATGGCTTTGTATTTACCATCCCTTTCCAATGATGAGCCTTGTGTTTTGCCATGTCATAATCAACCCCAGTTTCTAACATCATGTGTCTTATTTCTTAGGGTACTGACTGTTGAGTCGCTCTTCTTTGCATGTGCCGAAAGATGTTTCCTCTTTCAAATATTAACTTCAGCTACTTTTGGAAATTGACTTGGGGATTTCAAATTCTTCCCTTATGCTTCCAGCGAACATTTTTATTTACAAGATTTTTCCTTTGAAGAAGAGTCTTTCGACTTCTGGATTTGTGTGCTTACTCCAATTGACCTTCCCTTGAGATTGTTGAAGAAAGGGAGATTCTATCACGAATTTAAAGTACATTCCCTAAATATTGTGCTAGTCAATTTAGCTTGACGCAAGTCGTGCCCATGTCAATTCAGTATTCTTTTGAGTTCCCTTTCGTGAATAAGAAAAAATATAAACTGTCAGAGAATGGCCCTTTCGATTGTAGGTTTGAAATACCGATATAATAAGTGCTCGGTATTTCCACGATATTGATGCATTTAATCCTAATCCTGTCTATGCTTCCGAATGGACTACGTGGTGGATCTCTTTTGCCTTTGAGAGTCCTTCCTTATGAAGATGCCCTTAAGTCTGCCCTGAACTGAATAAAATCATGCACTTCTCACTCGAAATCGACAGACACCAATAGAAAGGGGAAGAAGATCATCGATTCTGAACATTTAACAGGGCCCTCTGTTCAAACAGAACCGCAGCTTGTTGTTTACCAAGAGATCCTTCTGGACAATATTCAGACTCGCCAATAGGTGAAGAAACTGTGAGGGTTTAAACCCAAACTTCTAAATCACGTGCGCTAGAGAATATCAAAGGGCAGGCTGTAAAAGGTGACACTTTTGATTTTCATTTTGACCTATCTCTATGTCTCTTTTCGGATATATTCTTGTCCTTGACAGATACTCCTCTACTGACTAGGGTCAACCTTCCTTTATTCTCGATTGGCTGATCTTCAAGTTTCTCAAGAAAAAGAGAAGGTAGGTATCGACATGCTCCTGACCAGGAAGAGGAAGAGAATTCTCATGACACATGGACTCGAGTCCATTTCCTGCCTGTCTACTTCTGATACAATTGGGGCTTCGGATATTTCCCTTGTTCGGAAAATCAAGTTCTTTTTGTTGATGATTTTTCTACTAGTGATGGCAATGACGGATTTGCTAGAGCAAGCTGTAATTTCGCCCTTCTTCCTTAGCAACATATGGTGAGTTCTCCCAACACATCTGTGACCATTCATTTGACATGACACTGACACGACAAAAAAATTCATCTATGTGCGCCCCTCGATAGAGATAATCAGAATTCATCAAGTGCACCCACTGGCATGTCTCAGTGACCTTTGCTGACCAAGCTAAATAAGCTTAACTTTTGACTCCATCAGGTGTTACGGAGGCTCCATTGTCGATTCCATCATCTACTCTGAATCAATATGTCGATTTGGGATCCTCTTCTGGTGAACCAAATAGAGGCATTAACTCCGCTGCTTTAGCCACCTGCAATTTTCCATCGAGTTCTAATCTTGCGAGAATCCATCTAGCACTCCTTTACCATCTTCTCCTTTGATGCAGCAAACACATCAAACTGGTAATGAGGGTTCTTCGAATTCTCTTGTCAAAGCCTGACACATGCTGGAAGAAGCCTCTCAAGTCCTAGCTGTCAAACCTAATGACTTAACTTCTGGAATTTCAACCCCTTGTGAAGCTATCATCGAAAGGATAAGAATCAACTTGCTGGAGTTCCTCGATCTCTCAACCGATGGCTTTGCAATGATCATGAACAATAGGCCAATTTTCGACAGGCTCACTACTGGGCGAATTGTGTGAAGATAGTATTAGCTCTACCTTGCCTCGTGAATTCAAAGAAAAGTGCGAGGACTTCTTAAAGGGCTTTCCACTAGAGTAGAAATTTATCAACGCAACCATGAAATGATCATCTCCTTGACCGTTTCACAGGAAAATCATGCAGACTCCAGCCATTCTATTGAGTAAGCCATTCAAAACATGAGGACTGGCAAAGCTACTTTAACTGATCTCGATGAGGAGGAAACACTCCTTTAACAATAGCTGGCTGAAATCGAAGGAAACTGTATGATGTACATCATCGACAACAACTTGAAAATGCCTAAAGGGTCTAAGCAGGAGGAGTTTTGGGCCGACATACTACCTTTCTCAAAGAACTGAAGAAGGATGAATACTGCCTATCGGTGATGAGAGCTGAAAGACAATAAACGGAATAGAGAAATTGATCGGACATCAAATTAATGTGGCTCGGTCGATGGGACCTACTCCATAGTGAGAGCAAATATGATTCCACTATAAATTAAGCGATACATTAAAAAATACAATCACTCTCGAGTTATGCAAACACTCTCAATATTTATCGGCCCCAAATATACACAATAACTCGCACAATGTTTAGCCCTTGTAATTCCTCGCTAAACAATATCTCAATCTCACAAAGGACTTCCCAAAATCTTAACACAAGCTTTTCACAGCTTCAAATGCTTGAGATGTAATCCAAGATCATGCCACACAAATAATTGTCACAGCCAGAAACTCCTTTTGGATGCAATTCATGAAAAAAGACTCACTTCTTATATAAAAAAGATTTAGACCCAAAATAGAATTTTTTGAAAAACCTATTTAATTTAGGAAGACACTCAAAATAGGAAACCATAACTAGAAAACTTCCTCAAACTAAAAAAATCTTCTTGGATTGGGTTTCGTTGATGGACTCAAACTCGAAAACATATTCTTACATATCAATAACGGAAGAAATAAGATTTCTCAATAGATATAAAAGTGATTCTCCTTTCAAATGTTCCCTTTCTAAGAACCATTATCATAGGTCTAATGATGTAGAACAGTTAGCCTGTGATTATCTTAAAGAATGTGATCGCCATAATCACCGGAAATCTAGACAGTTTTTTTTTGAAATCTAGGCAATTTTTTCTGATTAGGCAGTTTTTTTTTGAAATCTAGGCAGTTTTTCTGATTAGGCAGTTTTTACTTTAGGTAATTTCCAATTATCAATATTTCGTTTAATTTTATTAGATAAGATTAGATTTGATTTTATTAGATGAGATTAGATTTGATTTGCTTTGATGTTATCTTCATTAATTCGGATATCTTTAGGAGCCCTATTATTATAAAAGGACGTCCAACTTTGTATTCAGATATTATCTAATTGAATTGAATTCAGTTGAATCATGGAAGGTTTTTCAAGTTATCGCTTCTATCTGCGACATTTTGGTATCGAGAGCAGGTTTCTCTGTGACGATGGTGAATAACGTGAATGTTAATCTCCCCCTTCTTTGAGGGTGAGAGCGAGTCTATTACGTGGGCTGAGTTCAATCGGTTTGTGGATCAAACCAATCGAGGAGGGTTTCAAGAGATCCTTGATACCATCCAGCGTTTGTTCACAAACCATGCTTTGGCATTCTTCCAAATGAGCGAATTCCGCTCGTTTGTGATCCCGAAGATGCTATGGGGCGTGGAGGAATTTTCGACAAAGGCGTCAAGACTATGTTGAGGATACGGAAGAAAAAACGATGATTTCCGGAGATGCAAATTCGTGGTGATCGCCAATACGAGGGATTCGGAAGGAGCATGTTCGTGGGAAACGACGCCGAGGGGCTATCGGCGAGATCTGGCAAGTATTAACTAAAGGTAGATCTCCCTACTTTCAATGAGAATTTGGATATTGAAGATTTCTTGGACTGGCTTTTGGAGGTCGAAAAATTCTTCGACTCTATGGATATTGACGAGGATCGCCAAGTGAAACTTGTGACGTACAAGTTGAAGGGTGGTGCTTCACTTGGTGGGAACAGACTCAATTGACCTTGACGTCGACAAGGCAAGGCTCCTATTCGATCATGGGGTCGATGAAATGTGGTTGAAGAAGAGGTTCTTTTTCAACGGACTACGAGCAATCTGTTGTTTCAGCAATTCCAGAATTGCCAACAATTGAATAGATTGGTCCAAGCTTATACGGAAGAGTTCCTTCGACTCTCCGCTCACAATAACCTAGATGAGTCCGAGGCAGAATAAATTGCTAGGTACATTAATAGTTTCGACTTAATATCCAGGATCGGGTTTCTTTGCATTGACTATTTCTCTCAAGACGCCTGTGATATGGCGCGAAAAATTGAGGTGCAATTGGAGAGGACTAGCCTTAGTACTCGTGGTAGCAATTATTTGGGTCGTGGGTCATTCGGGAAAAGAGGACAGCCCTGATGTTGCAAGTTCTTCTAGTCAATAAACCCCCGATTTGAGCCGAGTTCCAGGGGTACTACTAGGATGCCTAAGGAAGAATCAAGAAAGCAATCGCACTCCCAATCAAAATACCAAGAATCCATATGCCAAGCCCCAACCGATCAAGTGCTACAAATGTAACGAGTTAGGCCATCGTTCCAGCGATTGTCCTCGTCGTAGAATGGCCAATATCGTTGAACATGACGAAGATGAGTATGAGGAAGATTGGGAAATGAAGAAGAAGTGGGAGTGGAAGAGGAAGTGGGCGAAGCAAGTTAATTGTGTTGTCGTCATCTATTGCTTGCTCCGGACAGAAGAAATCCAGCGGAATCAGCTTTTTCGTGCAACATTTCGTTAACGGCAAAGTATTCCATATCATTATTGACAGCAGAAGTTGTGAGAACATAGTATCAAAGGCCTTGGTGGATCACTTGCAACTAAAGATGGAGCTGCATCCCGCCGCCCTACACGATCGTGGTGGATACGTAAGGGAGCGCGAACTTAAGGTAAATCAATTATGCCGTTTACCTATTTCGATCGGGGAAATCATATCAAGATACTATTGTCTGTGATGTTGTGGAGATGAATGCGTGTCATGTTTTATTGGGTCGACCATGGTAATATGATGTTGATGCTACACACCGAGCTAGGGAGAATACGTATTCTTTTGTGTGGAAAAGGACTAAAATTACTTTGAGACCAAGAGTAATTTCCCTCGTTTGTGAAGAAGCAGAATGCAAGGGTTATGATGAACATCCGAGCGTGAAGGATGTATATGATTGTGGACAAGGGGCGATCAGCAAGTTGTAATTCATATTTCGACATTCTTAAGCCCTTATTAAAAGGTATTGGTGATGTTATGCACGATGATTTACTGACGAATTACCTCTTTTGAGGGATATCAGCATGAAATTAATTTTTCTTCCGGTGCTAGTCTTCGTAATTTGCGCATTATCGGATGAATCGAAGGATAATAAGATTCTACAGGAGCAAGTGGAGAGCTCCTTGAAAGGGCTTCTTGCGTGAAAGCAAAAGTCCATGTGCGGTTCTGCGCTTCTCACGCCAAAAAAAAAACAACACCATGCATATGTGTGTAGGCGGTCATATCATTAACGGATTCTTTATCAAGTATAGGTTTTCGATTCCATGACTTGATGATATGCTAGATAGACTTGCTGGATCACAGTTTTTACGAAGATCGACCTTGAGCGGATACCACTAAGTTCGCATCCGTCTGGCGGCGAATGGAAAACAACATTCAAGACAAGTGTGGGTTTATGCGAATGGCTTGTCATGCCGTTTGGACTCACTAACGTGCCTAATACTTTCATCGTTTGATGACTCGGGTTCTCAAACCTTTTATTTACCAAGTTTGTGATAGTTTTTCTTTGATGATATACTCATATATAGTTTAGATTGGCATTAACACATGGAGCACTTGAGGGATGTCCTACTAATCTTGCAGTAAAAATAAATTGTTCATTAATTTGAAAAAATGCAGCTTCATGACAGAATGCCTCTTGTTTTTGGGTTTTTGTTGTTGGTGCGGATGGACTTCACGTTGATGCGAGATAAGGTGGCCGTGATTCGCAATTGGCTGGTTCAAAAGAATGTTGGCGAGGCTCGAAGTTTCCATGGCCTTGCAACATTCTATAAGCGTTTCATTCGAGATTTCAGTACTATTATGACCCTGATCCTTGACTATTTTAAAGAAGGGTAAATTCTATTGGGAGATGAAGCTTGACCAGTTTGCTCTTATAAAGAAAAGCTCTCCCAGGCGCGGTATTGATGCTCCCTGATTTTGAGAAAGTGTTTGAGCTGGATTGTGATGCTTCGGTGTCGGGATTGGCGCTGTCCTTTCCCAAGAAGGTAAGCCTATAGCCTTCTTCAATGAAAAACTTAATGAAATTTGCCAGCGTTGGTCAGCGTATGAGCGGGGGAATATTATGCTGTCGTACGAGTTATAAAGCATTGGCAATCCTATTTTTATCAGCAGGAATTTGTTCTTAACACCGATCATCGGGCTCTTAAATATATCAAAAGTCGGAAGCACTTAAATCGAATACATGCACGATGGATTTCTTTTCTGGAACAATTTAATTTTGTGCTTTGTCACAAAGAAGGCCATTTAAATAAAGTGATAGATCTTGTTGGTCGGCGTGCTGTGACACTCGTGACCATACACATTGATGTTGTCGGTTTTGATCACCTATGTTCTCTTTATCCACGAGGATGATGATTTTGGTGAGATATGGGAGAAGTGTTACGAAATAGGTTATCATGGCGATATAATAATTCAAGATAAATTCTTGTTCTTTGGCAATAAATTATGCATTCCTCGTGGTTCCTTGCGTGAATAACTCATTCAAGAGCTTCATGGTGGTACTCTCGTGAACATTTGGGGCGAGAGAAAACTGTAGCCTTGGTGGAGGGGCGGTACTATTGGCCTCAATTAGGCGAGGCGTGGGACGATTTGTTAATAAATGCTACATTTGCCGGACTGCTAAAGGCCACTCTCGAACACGGTCTTTATCCCCTCTTGCCTATTCCTTGGTCCTTGGGTAGACATATCGATGGACTTCGTGTTGGGACTTCCTCACACTCAGCGGAGTTTAGATTCTATTTTTCGTGGTGGCTGACTGGTTTCGAAGATGGCGCACTTCATCCATTGTAAGAAAACTTGGATGCTTCCATTGTGTAGCAAGTTTATTCTTTAGTGAAGTAGTCCGTCCCTATGGTGTGCGAAGACAATTACGCCGGATGGTGACCACGAAATTTCTGAGCCATTTTTGGCGTACTTTATAGCGTTTGTTTGGGATTGATTTACAGTATAGTAGTTCTTTTCATCTCTAAATAGATGGTCGGTGGGGACGGAAGTTGTAGATCGTACTATAAGCGGATATCATTAGCTGCCTTTGCGATGATATGCCTAAGCAATGAGACCGGTATCTTGCTCCTGTTGAGTTCGCCTTCAACAACTTGGTTAACGCTCTCTTGGTACATCTCCTTACAGGTCATTTATGGGTGTACACCACAGCATACTCTAGATTTGGTTCCCTTGTTCAAGATTCCTAGCTATAGTGTCACGGCGAAGAATTTGGCGACCATAATTGATAAAGTCAAGCTCTGTTGCTAGTCAATTGGCTGCTTCTAATTCAAAGTATAAGGAGGATGCTGACAAGCGGCGGCGTTCGAAAATTTTTGAGGTGGCGATGAGGTAATGGTTTTCCTAAGAAAAGAGAGTTTTCTTGTAGGTACCTATAATAAACTGAAGCACAAAGAAGATTGGTCCTTGCTGCATCCCAAAAAAGATCAACGACAATGCCTATATAGTTGACCTTCTTGGTGATCTCAACATTTCCCTAGATTTAATGTGACAAACTTATTTGAGTATCATGCTCTCGATACACCCCTCCATCCTAATCATAACTCGAGGGCGAGTTTTCCGAAGAGGGAGGGAATGATGTAGAATAGTTAGCTTGTGATTATTGTGACATTCAATTTTGGCCCATTTTTGGGATTTATAAAAGCATGTAATTTGTCGGTGTGCTTATAGTAGAATCTCACAGGAACTAATCACTCTCGGGTTTTTATTTTTAAAATAGAGATTTTGCTAGAATACTTTTCGATCGAATTTTGTCCTTATTTAGACCTCAAACTTGGCGATCGATTTTCGGGAGTTTTGGGATGAAATAAATCGGATGGTGTCAATATTATCGTAGCCAACATTGAGATTGATGGGAATAATGGAAAAATGGGAGTTTTTGACAGGTGCAATTTGGATTAGTAGACCTCCCTCGTTATAGCTTGGTTTAATTAATTTGGCCTTTGTCCTTTTTATATTCGAGATTTATTTTAGACCGATAGATCGTTTTCGATTTTGAATTTGTGCTATCGGATTGCAATTAATATTTAAATGAAGTTTTTTTTTTTTAGTATTTCTCTTCTCTCTCTCCCCCCTTTCTCTCTCTCCTCTCTCCTCCCACAGCACTTCCCCCCCCGCCCGTGCCGTCTCGTCTCTCTCTCTCTCTCTCTCTCTCTCTCCTCTCTTTTTTTTTTTTCTTTTCTTACGGCATGGCGTCTCTCCTCTACATGCGTCCTGTCCCTCAGACGACCATGTAGCCCCTCGACACCTTCTCTCCTCTCTCTTTCTTTCTTCTTCTTCTTCTTCCTCTCTCC